>CM055839.1:32659039-33076539 GCA_029490765.1 Euthynnus affinis
AAAATGTTTAACACCTGAATGTGCTGAACGACACTTCAAACACATCATCACCAATGACGGGGTGTAAATATAAAGAGGGGATGTGTCTATTGTCGTTATTTTTAGCCATGCTAGCAGCAGCATGACTCTAGGAATGGCATCTTCAGTCTTCAGTCGGTCAGTCCGCCGCTTTGGTCCAGACTGAAATATCTCTTTAATGCTACTGGATTGAAGTTTTGTAGACGTTCACGCTTCCCAGAAGATGAACTTTGGTGATCCCCCAACAGCTGGTTAAAGTTTTCACTCTTTCAATGAAATATTTCAGCATCTACTTGATTGATTGGAATCAGATTTGGTACAGACAGTCATCGTTTGCAGACATGACACTGTAATGACCTCTGTGATCCTCTGGTGCCACCATATGGTTTTTTTTAGTATATAGTATGAGCAAATTGATGATAGCGTTTAACTCAAAGCACCTTTATGCTAATATCTGCTAGCATGACAGTAGACTCTTGTTAATGAATCGTTCCTGGAAGTTTCATCATCCCTCTGACTTCATCAAGATTTTTTAAAATTCATTATTTCCCATATTGACAGCTGAAAGATGGCAGATTTTTATCATGTTTGTACATTCAACTAACTTTTCCAGAAGTATTTATGACAAAGTTGTTAAGTGTCAGATTCATGATTTACCCTAAAACATTAATAATGAACGTCCTCTGTGGGGTCGCTGCTTTATTATCTAGACTGTGACTTGTCTCCTCGTTCCCTCGCTGTGTGTGTTACCTCAGACTGTCCTCGTTGAGATTGTCGATGGTCAGGGGTTTGAGTCTCTCGGCCAGGATCTTCTTCTTCTTTTCTCTTTCGGTCTGCTTCTTGCCTCTCCTCTGCTCAGCCTGTAAAAATGCCAGCAAATAAACCAAAACAGATTAAAAACCTCCTCATAAAGAACAGATTTATATAATTATTTCACTTTGATACCTGCTGAGAACCTGAGAAACACATTTCAAATCCCAACAATAACAAAAATAAATGATGATAAGTTACCCTCTGCAGGAGGCCGCTGTAGCCCGAGCCCATATTTGTCAGTGCAATCTTCTTCTTGGCTTCATCCTCGGCCTTCCTGTGAGCTTCAGCATCCTCCTTCCTCATCCGTTCAGCCTGCCAAACGAATTTCAAAGGTTATTGCAACGTGACACCATGACAAACAGAAGGACAGCACGAGTGTGTGGTTTTTATTTTTTTCCTCTTGCTAGTGAGTGACTTAACAGCAGCTAAAAAGTCTTGTTTGTGTTGCCCTCCAGTGGTTGAAGCTCTTAACTTCCTGCAGTGATGAATAAAAATGTACTCTGCGGTCACTGTGCTGTGTGACATCACCGCCCCGGTTTGGTGAGATGTGCAAACACGCTTGTAACTGTAAACTGCTCCCTACGGACAGAAGCCTTCTCTGAAAATGACGACTACAGACGGATGCGGATGAAATGAGTCACTTGCTTCGCCGCTGTTGAAAGAACTGTGAAAGAATTGAAGTGACGGACGGAGGCTCTGCATACCTCCCGCCTGGCCTGTCGCTCTTTATCCTTCTCAGCACGGATCCTCTGCTGTTCAGCTCGCTCGGCACGGCGCTTCTCCTGAACACACAAAACCAAGAAGAAAACATCACAATTGAACAGAAGTGAAGATAAAGCTGAGATAAAAACTTAAGTTATCATTTGCATTTGAGCAAAATCTCACAATTCTTTCTTTGAGAGCGATAAGCTCCTCTTCCTCCTTCTTCCTGCACTCGAAGTGAGCGTCGATCAGCGACTGCAGCTCGACCAGGTCTTTGTTTTGACGTTTCTTCTGGATGTCCTGCATGCGAGAAGCAAACAGAAGACAGAAGTTACTGAAGGACAGTTGCTGTAAACACACTTTCATTCACATTTAGCCAAAGTGCTGCCTGTCTTGATTGAAATTTATGTTGTCTCATACATCATTAATGACTTTTATCTCTTAAGTTTTCATGCAAACAAAGTAAGAATGTCACTGATGTATCGTAATATAGATCCTCTGTGTGGGGTATTTCCTGCCTTGTTCTGGCTAGACCCCAAAATTATCCAATTTTTGGAGCTCTATGTTTAAAACTTTGTCTGATATCCTGTGACACATGGTAGAACTGGACCCAGTGTTGGTTGTATTTGGGGGTACCGGGGGCCTCTTAGAGGACTCACTTCCACTGTGACACAGTTTGTAACCCTTTAAGCACACAGATGAATGCTACTGAACTGGAAACAGGCACAAGTCTCCCACTTACATGTTCTCATGATCAAAGATCAACACCTTAAACCGGAAAAACTCAGATTCACTTTATAAGTTTCCACTGAGAGACCTGGCAACCCTTCGTTAATATGTAGAGGCTATACTGCAATAAATATCCTCATAGCTCTTTGCTACAGTAACATGGCTGCACCTAATGTAAGATGCCAATAATCATGTAAAGCAGCTTTGTACATGGTTTACTATGGTATCATATGTTTTTAATTTTATTTAAATAGCGTCAAATCACAACATGAAGTCATCTCAGGGCACTTTTACATGGAGCAGGTCTAGACCACGCTCTTTAATGTACAGAAAGAGAAACCCAACAGTTCCCCATCATGAGCAGCACTTGGCAACAGCGGGAAGGAAAAACTCCCCTTTAACAGGAAGTAACCTAAAGCAGACCCCGGCTCTGGGTGGGCGGCCATCTGCCTTGACCTGCACCAGATTTAGCCTCAAGCCACATTTTACCTGCAGTCCCTTACAATTAAAACAACACAGTAACAAACAGCACAAAGCAAACACAGAACCCATTATAGAAAACACAAAATACAACACTACACATAATATTTACTGTGTGTCTGTGTATGTAAATTCTGCACTGATTTTGTCTTTTTTAATAATATGTCTACAGTGTGTGCTGCTTGTTCGTTAACTAAATACCAATAACAGGTGTTAAAAGAAGAGAAAAGCATGTTGCTGACGTATGCCATGACACACGTATACTTTTCCTCCGCAGAGAGCACAGAAAGCATTCTCACTGGACTTCGCTTGCTGCCACAATTCGACTGGAACTAATCTCAATCTCTTGTTGTGACGGATTCGGTTTCTCGGTGCGCGTCCAAAGTATGAACCGAGGCCGTGTCTGAAATTCCTCTCTATTCAATATACAATGCGCTATATTTAGCCTCAGCCATCTGGTGTGTAATTTTAACCACCTCCTGTGTATAGTGCACTCAAAAATGCGGTGTGGCATGTGCACTCCCTTTTAGATAACAATCCCATAATGCAGTGCGTCGCATTGTATGGATGCAATGAGTTGCTGCGGCGTTAGTTCATTGTTTGTTTGGATCTCCGCATGACATTTGTTGTCAATAACAAAAACACTGCAGAAGGAAATGTGGCAAATAAGGACAGCCGAGAGCGTGGAAAGGGGCTTCACATTCAGTTATTTTTTTCCTCAGTTGACAACTTACATCAAAGTCTACTTTCTCGCCATCAGGGATCTTCGGAGCAGAGGGTCTATTGAAGGAAATAACATTCATATTACAACTTAGACATGTCACCGGAAAAAAACATGATGCTTCAGTCGGAGAGTTTAGAGATTTCACTCACTTGAACTTTGGCTTTTCCTCTTGTATTTCAGCGTCAGCATCAAAACAACAGAAAAGAGACACAGAGAGAGAGAGATCAAACTGTTAGAGACACGAACGTGGAGAGAGACCTGCTGGTTAATCAAAGGGACGACCCACGTAGACAAGCTGAGTTACATCTGAGGGCTGCAAGTTGTTTCACACCTCCACCACCAGTACATCATTGTTGTGTGAGTCTTTCTTACATCAAGGGGACTGATTCCTGTGTGTTAGCCTCACCTTTAAGTACTGTCAGCACACAGTCTTACCTGGTTTTTTTTCTTTTTTCTGTTGTTAATTTGTTGTGCATTAGTGTGTAAAGCAAACCAATATCATTTGAGACGTCTCAAGTGCTAATCAGGATCAGTAAACGGTGCCATAAATCACTACATAGACTATTTAATAGTTTAATTTTTGACGAGCATACTTAGACACACACTTTGGACACTATGTTTGAACTGCGCAAATTACTGTTAATTGATGTGCAAGGTACAGAAAAAGAACAACAAAGACACAACTAGGATTCTAACAGCAACATATAACAAAGTCTGTGACCCTCACACTAAGACAATCAACACGGGAAGAAAATGCAGGCAAAGGGACAGCGACTCAGCAGGAAATACAAACTACCATCTTGATCTTCGTCCTCCACTGGCAGGACACAATTATGCAAAAAAAGAAAAAAAAAAAGCAGAGATGAGCAGTGAGGCCCGTGACCGTTACTCAACCTTTTTTTTTTTACCTCCACGTCACCTCCGTTGGGCTAACCCAATCAACTACAATCGAACAGGTTTAAAGGGGACATAGGAAGTGTGAAACAAACAACTGCATGTACTGTACTGAAATTGTTCATGTGTGGGGACTGACTCACAGATAAAAGGTCCAAACAAAAAGAACACAGAAGAATCCAGATCAACATACCTTCTTCTTCATAGGCCTCTGCGTGCAGCAAGCAAAGTCCAAAGCGAGGGCAGAACAGAAATCATTAGTGATTGAACTCGGCGCTTGGCGGCCTGTTCCTGTTCCTCTTTATGATGCACAGCTTATGAAACACATTTACTAAACTGGGGTGTTTATATCCCTCACTGTGTACGTAGTGGAAAGCCACTGCACAAGTCCCATGTCATGCATTAATACTGCATTAATGCTGCAGACTGCTCTTTCTTTCCTAACGTTTCTTTGGGGAGAACCCTGCATGTTCCTCTTGACTGCACATTAATAATGGCTTATAGTTATTTTCTACACTATAAGATTGGGAGAAGAGATTGGGGGAAGAAACTCGGCGCTACAGAAAGAGTAGTTTTACTTGTGTGGCTGTTCTTCTCCCAAACAGAATACCACTTTCAACTTCAATGGTCGACCAACCCAAGAATAAACCAATGGTAGTGTTTGTTATTTGTTTAAACCATGGTTAAAAACCTTAAAATAACCTTTTGTGGTTGCGACTGTTAAGAGTAAATACAGTCCAGTCAAAAGTAGCAAAGACGGAAGTAGCGTCTCCTTGTTAAACCTTCGTAAAAACCTCAAGTAGAAGAGGTCGGGTTGGACGATTCTGCCAACAGACGGCAGACAGACAATGAAGGCAAACCTTCCTAATTAACTAACCTTAATTAGCTCATAAGAGGAAACAGGTGGCGCTGAAATCCAGTCCGGTGCTGTGCCTTTAATAAAGCGGTGTCTATAGTGTAAGTCAGGAAAAAAGAAACACTCCTTAGTTTATAAAAAAATCAGCAAAAAGAATCATCTCATGTATTTGTCTATGAATTTATTCCCAATCAATAGGCTGATACATTGAGAATAATTCATCTAAAAGACCAATACATGATTCTTTTTACTGTTTTTTTTTTGTGCCAACTATAGAATATGCCTTTTTCCTGACTTTGTTCAGGAGAATATAGATGCTCCGTAACTTTAACTTAGTGGTTGTAGTTGCGTCAACTTAACTAGACCTTAAACATAGACGCATATGAGTCAGCGCAGGCACAGCACCAATAAACTACCCATTCTGATCTCTTATCCAAACTTATTGACTAAACCTATTGAATAAGTTCTGTGAATGTAAGCTCAGTGTACATATACACTGGTCTTACATTCAACATGAGCTGATAAAGCAAACTCCAATGGCGGTTTTTGTCTCCGTTCTGCTTAACGCTAACTAACTAGACAAGCCTTTGCTCACATAGCACTAGCTAACATAGCAAAAATATTTCTGCCGTCTAGTGGTCAGCAGTTGTTAAATGCTGAATTGGATACCAGATTTGAAACGGATCAAAACTTGATTCTTCCAATCTGACACTGCTCAGGCAGCGACATTGAAGGATTAGTTCAGTAAGCGTACACTGAAAAGCCTGGGACTTCTGCAGCGGCTCCACTCTGCGTGAAAACAGTTTGCACAGATCGTAAAAGCATTTGAACAAAAATAAACATTTCCTCTTCGTACTTGAATAGTCAAGGTGATTACTTTCCATCACAACACCCCACTGTAAATGCTTTAAAGCAGTTTGCCAGTGTCACTCTTCATCTACACACAGAGAGAAAAGATGCTAAACATGGTTTGAAGGGAGGTGAAGAAATTGCTTTTACATGACTGGGGATTTACCCGTCATCCATTCTGTTACAGCCTTAAAGATCGGTCCATGAGCTCGCCAAAAAAGGCAAACAATGGCGACAGTAATTAACAAGGTGATGAGACATAGAGAAAGAATGATTCAAAGGCCTTTGGATGAAACAATGCAGTAGATTCATGTAAAGGCAGCTGTTTTTCTTCTCCCTTTCAACAATAATATGCACAAATCATATTCAAAAAAACACACATATGGCATTGTGCAATAATGCTGGAAACAGGACAAAATGTTTTGTTTTGATAATGTGTCAGCTAACACTGATGCTGATGTGATAACTGTTGGACACTTTATAAAGCAAAGCTCAAATGTTTGTCGCACTGCACTCTAAAAGAAACAAGGGTTCATGGTCGGAGAAGTTCCAGGAGCCCCGAAAAAGACACTAGAAAGACACTTTAGTATGGTTCCCGTCACCAGAACCATACTAAAGTGCAACGCACACCGGCCTTGACGTGCCCGACGGATACGGGAAGTGAATGCCGATGATAAACACCAATGCTTTCCTGGAATGGCGACGTGCGTAGATGCCGGAAAGGGCAAGTGACGAATGCGGATGATGATGCAGATGGTGTTTGTGATATCACAGAAAACAACGGGCCCATGTGTCTCGTTGTTTATGTCATATGGCTTCGGTGTGTTGTGTAACCTTCGAGTATTGACGGATACAGCTGTGTCTGATGTTGGTCTAAATGGATTAAAATGTTTCTGGCCTGACTTTAAAGTTGACTGTTCAAGCCTGATTTAAAACAATAATCAAGACCCAATGTTAGGAAACTTTAGATACAGTAGATATTGTTGTGTAACTGAGTCGGTCTTTTAACTTTAAACATGTTTTTTTTTGCGGTAATCATTCCTCCGGTCCGTTAGAGGATCCCTTCATAATGGGGGACAAAATCTTAAGTCTTCCTTCTGTGCTTAAATGTATTTAAAAGTTTATCTGAAGCTTCAGATAAATTAATTAGTGCCAAAGTCTCTCTTTTTGTTACTATACTTCTGCTGCAGCTCAACAGAGAAACACTGTAAATGTGAGGAAAACCTCTGTCAGTGTTCATACGGGCACCCGACTGATGTTTTAAGACAGACTTGAAAAAATTGTGATGTAATTTAAAGCAGATACCGGCAACTACGAAGCTCCGCGCCAAATTTCAGAAGAGATGTAGATGATTGATTTATCTAGATAACATGTGGATTTTGTGTTCTTGTTCTAGTTTATCTAAAAATCTAAAACTAAAAAAAAAAAAAAAAGAGAGAATCTGTTCCTGCGGGGAATATATCCTGAAGCTTTTATAACACTGGGCAGTTATGAAGAGGAGGTAACTAAAGGGCTGAAGGGTGACTAGATCAGTGAACTGCAAATATATCAAACTTCACAAGACAAAGGTTTTCGAAACTGTTTTAAGGATGATTAGAGTTTCTGCTCATTTCCTCCGTCCCCTCACGGTCATGACTCACTTTGAGACCAACAGTTATGACAAAAAGTCTAAATATCAGCAGCTCCTCTCATAAAAGAAGCAATAGACATTTATGTACAGACGTAAAATAAAAAATGGCAGCTAGTTGAGAGATTCCCGGCCTTATTTACAGGGGAGAAAAAACAATTTGTCTCAAATAACAGCTGATAAAACACCTTTACCTTTTGTTGCCATCTATTGGTTGCAACCATATGAAATTTATTTACAAGGACATGTTTGCTTATGTCACCGACATCCATCCAATTCTGATAATATTACCAGTTAAATGCTAGTAAATATTGTGATTTCAGCAGCTTTCCGGTAAAATTTCAGTAGATTTTAAACAGTTATTGTGTCTCCTTCCTTTACTGGTTGAATGGAAATACTCCAGTAATGGGATTGAAATAGAAAGAATTGACTTTTGAGATAGAAATTAGATTTATTTTTTTAGGAAATGCACTGGAGGAATGTAAAAAAAAAAGAAAAAAATGAGCAAAACCTCTAATCATGCATTACTTTGACTTGTCAAGCAGGATATGTTTTGCACCGTGTTGATGTCGACAGACCTGACCTATCCTACAGAGTGCTGAATGTCCTGCAGGAGAAGGGTGAACAGTCTGCCCATGCCACGTACCTTCCTCCTCTGGTTCTGGTTCTGGTTCTGGTTCTGGTTCTGCCTCTGCTTCTGGTTCAGCCTCTACCTCTGGCTCTGCTTCTACCTGGGCCTCCGCCTCAGGGGCTACTTCTACTTCTACTACCTCCTCCTGGGCTACGGGCACGCAGCATGCACCAAACCGGGTCGGGTAGAGGAAGGGTGTCGGAGAAGGCCGTTAATGGAGACCACAGACATGACAGAGCCATTAGAAACCATAAGTGAGAGATTACTTTAGTTACAGAGATGATGGATGGGTGAGCGATGGACAGCACTGCTGGAGAACAGAGAGAGAGAAACAGGTGGTGATGAGACACAGTCATGTGACCTTATTCACACAGCAGCGGAGGTGGTGGAGCTACCTGAGGAGCAGCCAGTTTCTGTGTTGATGTTACATACAAACATCGTTCTGTTTGGAAACCTGTTTAAATGAACGGTCCTTATGCATCCAGGGTATGGAAGCCTAGAGCAGCCATAAATTCAGACAGGTAGGTAAACATTATTTTGATCATTTTGCCAACTATTATTGACAAAAATTTACATTGTGAACAAAGAAAGATCATATATATTTAGCATTTGTATGTTTAGCAGAAATGTATCATGACACTGTCACAATGGAAACTAACAAGCAGAGGAGCATTTACAGAAATTTAATGGCTTCTGCTACAAAACTGCTACCTGATATGTAATATTTTCATACTAAACAGGTACTAAAAAGCGCCTTCAGCTGCTATCAACCACTACAATCCTTGTATTTAAATTATTTTATCACATTTTTTGTTATTATCTGCTGGATTTTATTTAGTTGTGGAGCTGATTTGTTTTCATTTTTTCCCTTTGTAAAGCACTTTGTAGGCTAACACTGTTTTAAAATGTGCTAGATAAGGTTTAACCAGTATTAATTTATCTTTACAGTATAGAAAGAAAACCTGTAACGTTTTCAGAAATACCAGTGATAGAAAATCCAAAACAGCTGACTGCTAGCTGTAAGAGTCTTAGCTAGCTAGTTATTATTAATACAGCTCATCACAGCCGGCTAACATCTTGAAAATCTATTCTGTCTTCAGTGAAGTCTCTTGTGACTTTCGGAGTAGCAGCTCCAGTTCTAATGAGAATAACCGGCGTAGTTTTCCACCTCCACTGTTTACAACGTTGCAGTTGCGTGAGGTCAATGACACTTTAACTGATGTGACATTTACAGATGATAACGTGAACATAATGTCACATGCCAAGAAGATAAATGTACAGAGCGTAGGAGCGTCGGTCACATTTTCCTCTTAACCATGTGATTCAAAAAAAAAAAAAAAAAAAAACATCACTCAAGTCAGAAAAAGTTACCCTTAACTTCGAGGTGTTTGACTGACAGCTGCGTGTTAGTTAGCTTCCTAGCTAGGTAACAACAAAATAAACATCTCACTCAGCTTATCTTCCTTTCTGCACACAAAATTAAATAGATCACTGATTGGAAACTTCTCCATAAAAAAAGTCTACAAAGTCTATTTTTTAATGTAACTGAAGGTGGATAAAGCAACGAGATAGATGTATTCGACCAATCTCGTTGAAATTTATCACCTTCTAAACCAAAATTAAGGTTTTCAGTCACTTCCTGCTCTACTTTAAACAAACTCTGCTAGCCAAATCATATCCGTGCTAGCGAACGGCCTGCGTAGAAACCAGATGTCGGCGTCAAACACTTCAACTTAAGCGTAAAACCAAGAGGCTGAGAAAAGTGCAATAGAGAAGAAAAAAAAAATGTCGAATCGATTCAGTCGTCTTTACCTTCCTCTTCTTCAGATGTGGAAAGTGGAGAGGAAGCATAGAGAGGGAGAACAGAAACAGATATGTCAAATATCAAATATCTTCTCTTAACCAACTTTGATATATATTATCTGCTGTAAAGTTACATTTTTTAAAAATCATATTATGTAAAAATGTATGTTTTTTGTATGTAAAATGTGTGTGACATACTTTTACATTATGTACTTCTAAATGTGTGCAAAACATGGGGTTAAAAATATTAATATGTATATATTAGCAGTGCTTTTTAAACATATTCCCAGTATATTAAGAAGAGAATTGAATTATTATAGGAAGAAGAGCAGCTTTGGGATGACATGGCTGCTTTTACCAAAATCACCACTTACAAGATAAAGACAATATAAAGAAAAATGACACTAATTTTGTCAGGTCAAAGGTCATTTTCATGTCTGTTGTTTACAGAAAGCCTTTCAAAATCGCTGACTGTGTGAGGTGAAACTAAAATAGTACATTTAAATACAAATAAAAACATATTAAATCACTGTATGAAGGCATGTAGCTTTTATTTTGTTGTGAATAAATAAAACAAACATGTCACTTACCGTCATACTGATCCCTGAAATATAAAAAAAAATAAAAAAATAAAGCATTCAGAAGTCAATCAAACATTAAATCCCCGCTGACAGTTTCTTTTATTAACGTTAAGACTCATCGAAGCACATCAAACGGCAGCATGTGTTGTGTTATTGACAGTGTGGGATTCACTTACACTTCCTCAACGTCAGACATGATGACAGCAGACTTCACACCTGACGGGGGGAAAAGACAAAGAGCCCGATGAGTTGACGGGGATTGAAATAGCAGCAGAGAGACCGTGTCGATGTGAAAAAGGTTAAGAGTTTGACCCGCACGGAGACAACTGTCCTGCTGCACAAAAACAAAAACATTCCCCCCTGCTTCAGTTTTACTTGTTATTTCCATGAAACTGAACTTAGACTTTGAAGAAGGAGGTTCGTGGAAGTAAAAGCTTCTGCACAGACAACAGGAGGTTGAATCAGTTTTATTTAATAGTGTTTATATTTAATTCTATTTCGATCATTTTTCAGGGTGCACGTCCAACACACAAACTTTTACACAAAATATAAGATACAGCATCATAAAACACCTGCTTCCTTCTTCAAATAATAACATAAAAGGTCTGTCAATCTGTTCAACAGTCATTAAAGACGTGTGTGCACACATCAAAACACACTCACACACCACCAGAGACAGAAGACTAAACAGTGACATCACCCATTTTATTCATATTGATCAAATATTTGACTTCTATACATTTTCTTAAATTGAGTAACAACATTTGAAATGATTCCCCAGAGAACCTCCAGATATAAACGTCTGCTTTAGTCCGACATGCACAGGTTTTAAAATAAAAATTTCCTTCATCACCTGATCTAGACACAAGCAGCATCTGTGAATTTACAAGCAATAACCTGTCACTTCAAAGCTCCAAAGGACATGGACATTTAATAAAAAACTTGAACAACTGCATCTGAAAATATTTTGTTATTTGATTTAAAAAAAAAAAAAAAAAAGGTACAATGAGTACATAAAAAGGTGAGGAGAGAAGTCAGTTATGATGGCGAGACACATCCAATCACAGATCTTGTGTTTCATGCACCTCTTATGGCAAATTGAATCTAAATATCACACTTTATAAATCTCAGTTTCTGTTTCTGGGTCAGTTTTGCATGGATTTAAGTGTCGTGTTTATTCCCCTTTCCAATGACACGCCATCCTGAGCTCTGACTGGCACCTTCGTCATGGCAACAACCGCTGAGGCTGAACCTCAGTGATACTCACAATCTCTCTTCTCAGTTGTTTTGAGGATATTAAATGCTGGACGGCCAAAAACATTTCAGCGTAATGAAAGTTAAGCAGCAGGTTCCTCAGAAATTCCTCAGATATCAGTACCTAATGCTAGCAAGGCCCCTTTACACTGTGTGATTTTGGGCTGTAGATGGAAACAGTGTCCTAGATCTCATATAGCAACAACCGATTTGGCGCTTTAGCGACAAAAAAACTGGCAAAATTCTGTCAAAAGAGTCAGAAATTTATGTCCAAACTCTACAAATCAACCAATCAGAGAACGACATGAAAAGTCTTTTGAATGAAGTGTTTGGACAATAATCTAGTGCTCAGTGTCGACTTCAGAAGGTCACAGCCTCAGAGAGCACGCCACAGCATCATCATGGCTCCACAGCGGAGAGAGCGGAGAACATCCAAGTTCCTTCGGAGGTCTCAGATAGACTCACCTGGTTCACAGTCACCACCAGGAGGACTGTCAAAACGGGCCCAGCAGAGACTAAAACAAGCAACACTCCCGCCTAACATTCTCACAACATTCTGCGGAGGCACAGTTGAGAGGTCGCTGACATACAGCATCTCCGCTCGCTACTCCAGCTGCAATAACAGTGACACTGAAGCCCTCCAGAGGGTAGTCAGGGGAGCTGAGAAGATCACCGGAGTCTCCTTGCCCTTTTATTCAGGACCTCCACCGGAGGCACTTAACATCGTCGGGGACCCCCCACGTCTTCTTCACATACTTTTTTGATCCTCAGAGCAAGAACCACAAGACTGTTAGACAGCTTCCTCCCATCCCGCAGGCGATCCATCTCACTCTGACTAGCAGCATAACTTCATATAAGGAATCTTAATTGGCATATTTTTCTCTGGATGCCTGCACTGAACACTTTTAATTCTTTTTATATACTGTTTCATACTTACTCTACTATTGTTTTAACTGTTTTAACATATCTTACGTATGGCTCAGGGACTGTTGCATGAATGTTTATTGTATACAGTTTATGGTAATAGAGATTATACGTAGAGATTTATGGTAAAATAACAATAAAGTTTTGATTTGATGAAGTTTGGGGAGAAAACACAGCTGTTCTTGTTGTTATATCCATGACACACACACACACAACCATGTGGATGACGAGCTGATACTTTTTTCTGTTTCCATCGTAGCTCTACACATTCATCTCACAGTCAGACACACTTTGTTTCTTATCAAAGGCGCCTCGCACAATGTGATACGCAATAAACTTAATACGATTGTTGTTGTTGCACAGTATAAAGGCGCCTTCAGGACAACCTCGGCCTTGTAGTCTTGTTCTTCGGTTGTGAGTAATGAAAACCATTCCTAGCGAACCTCTGCGGATCATCCAGAGGTGATTTTTTCCAAATAAAAACCCACAGCTAAACGCAAGATCAGATTCCTCCGGGGCGTGTGCATGTGATATATAAAACATATAAATATGTTTTGGTGTAATCTGGATGAACTGACCTTTCAGTGTGACACGTTGAAACATTTATATCACTGGCCCACCCCGAAGCTCACTCGATTTGAGGTGAAACTATGCTAACTGCTTTGCTGGATTCAACAACAGCTTTCACAGATCATAAAAGTTTCATATAACTACAGGAGAGAGAGAGAAAAAAAAAAAAAAAGCCTCTAATCGACCCCCAAGTGTGAAAATGTTCCTACAGTGTATGTTGAAGCTCAGCAAAAGTCCCAACATCATTGCCAATTAAGTCCAGGAGCAGCTATGTTGGAGCCAATGTGGGAGGATTTCTACTCACTGTATATACAACTATATCATATTTGATATATATAAAGTGCCTTTGGATGACTCCTTCACACTTTGTGGTGGGCACAGCTGCAGAGGACTCAGAGGATTAGTTCTAGATCGTATTTCTACCCATCAGCTGAGGAACGGTGTCCAAATAGCTGCTTTAATCCCTCGGCTCGGTCCAGCGGGAGGATCCTCTGCAGCCCGTCGGCCAATCGGCGTCGACTTCCAACAAACGAGCTCTTTGATCGACTGACAGCGGTCTCACCTCTGTGCATCCAGCGTTTCGCTCAGTGCATACCGACACTTCAGCACTCAGTATATTTAGTGGATGGGCCACTTCATTTCTTCAGGATGAGAACACTGGCTGCTGAGAAGCGTTTCTGGGTATTTATGAAACTAAAACTCGGCGCTGAAACTGAAAGACCGACGAAACAGGTGAAAGAAAGCATCCTCAGCCAAACGACATCAGATTTAGATTGAAATGCTAATATGAGACGGATTCACGAGACCGCCGGTCTGATCCAGAAAGAGAAAGAGAAGGTGTTAGCTGGATGAAGGATGGTTATTCCACTTCTGACAGCAAACGGACCCTCCTGTATCATCACTATCTCTAAATCTCGCGTCTCCAAAATGTCAGACTAGGGTTCAGGTCCAACATGTTGGCTTTGCCGGCGTATCAGTTTAAAGTTCAACATACTTGACAAGAGGTTACAGTAGGAAAATGTCTCAAGGACTCAAGTTTTTTGGTTAAGATTTCATCATTTGTATAGATTCATATAATAGTTTTGTTTTTTTTTAAGTAAAAACATCTAGAGAGAAAAAGTGATGCAATTATTGTGCAGGAGAGGCGACAGATAAAGAAGAATCTGTGAAGATGCATGAGCGTCATGTACAGATGTTTCATATACAGCTGCTAACATACCACTAAATAACATGTAAGAGTCAGATTTACAAATACAGAATATGCAGGAAGCAAAGAGGAAGAGCAGGGAACTTTCAACCATGGAAACAATAATAAATACCAGAAAAGAACAATCTATGTTTTTTTGTTTGTTTGTTTGTTTTTTTATGCATAAGACCACAGATAGCTGTGATTTTGGAGGTGTGCACATCCAAACTACCCATCTGTGAGCTCCGAGCACATTAATCCCCAAAATTACATTCATATTGCAAGAGATGCTTTATATCCAGTGCAGCTATGTTCAGTAATAAAGCAGATGTTTCTTTTTGGAAGCGAATGTGAGTGAAGATTTTGAGAGATTTGGGTAAAACTAAAAAAAAAAAAAAAAAACTGACTTAAAAATATGTTAATGAAATTATTGTGAATACTGTTAGAAACAATACTAAAGAGGAAGGAAAACATAAAAACTAAGTTTAACAGCAGGATTTATTTCCATTTATACCTGAAATTCACAGCTTCCTTGGGTTTGAACAGTCTCAGCTAAACATCAACATATCATAAAGTAATTAAAATCTATAGAGCTTTTGGCATATTTCATATATTATCTATTACTATTACAACTTCTTACTACTATGTACTGCACTATCTGTTAAACCTTTTATCCAATCAATCCAGAGCTCCTGACTTTCACCACATCTTTCCAAATGATGATCTACGTCTTCAAAGAGTCCATAAAAATTTAACTAGTCGTTTTAATTTAAAAGCTGCTAATAAATTACATTAACTGACATTTTTATTAACCTGTTAATCAAACTGCGGTGAGGAAACTGGACTCCTGCTTTTCAACAAGACTGTTAACCATCCCAAACATAAACTACACATGTTTGACATGTTCACCCGCAGCACCTCATGTCTATGTATATTTCAAACGCCCCTCTGAGGTTACAGCCTGCCTGTGTCGGCACTGATGTGTGTTTTATAAGCAGTTGTCCCTTACAACACCTGATGCACACAGATGGAAGAAGAAAAAAAGACAAAACAAAACAACTAAATCCTCAACCAGAATCTTAAAAAGAGAAACAAACTGTCAGAAAGATGTTGCTGTGCTGAGGAGTGGTTTCAGGTCCGTCGTCTTACCTCAGGGAGGAAGAGAAGTTCCTTCAACGATGAAGATGAAGGTCTGTAAGAATCTGCCGGCTCCGCTCGGAGAGTAAGTCCTTGTGTTATAGTGAGACTTGAGCTCATCAGCCCCTTATTGGCTGCGGGATGAGAGAGGTGTGTGCATGTGTGTGTAGTATGTATGTTTGTATCTGCAAAAGGTGGGGAGAGGGAGGGAGGGAGGGGAGTGGTGGAGGTGGGGGGGTTTAGTGATGACCCTGGAGAAGGAGATGGATGAAATACTGCGGATGGAAGAGGAGGGCTCAGGTTTTGGAAAGGAGCAGCTGAGAAGCTTCTGTTGCTAAATTTACAGTGATAGAAGGCTGAGAGGGGGGGTTACACATCAGCTTGGCATCCAGACAATGGAGGGAAAGTGTGTGTGTGTGTGTGTGTGTGTGTGTCAGTGTGTGTGTGTGTTTGTGTGTGTGCCAGCTATTTCATCAACCAGTCAGTCAATCAGTGAGACACTCAGTCAGTATAGTGTGGTAGAATAATAGAATAATAATAGAACTGGATTAAAACAGTATTGTTGCGACCAAACTTCATTTTAATGTGACTTGTGGATCAATAGAAATAGACAAAAAACAATTATTTATTGAGATCTGTTTATTACAAACCAGTGCTAGCTTGATTTATATTCAACAAGTCTGATAATGGATCCAAAAAGCTACAAACAAAAACAATAATTCTTGCTTTGTTCTACATCCAGAAAGGTAAAAACACCTGACTGACAGTGGTGTGAAGCAGCTCTGGGGGTTTCTGGAGCAGTTCTCACATACAGTACAACTTAAAATTTAATTTTTAATTCAGCAGATGATTTTATCCAAAGCAGCATACATCTGAGAGTTGATACAACACAAGCAGAGATCATAGTCAGGAGAGAACAATGTGAGTTAGTGCCATAAACTAAATCGAGTCTGATAGGATGTAGGTGGCAACAGGCAGTGCATAGAGCGCATAGAGGCAGATTAGAAGAGTACCAGTCAAAAGTTTCAAGATTCAAATCTAGTTTATTGTCATTTTCTTGTGTATTTACATACACATAAAAAAATACAATGCTCTTCTTCCCACATCAGTGCAACAACAGGAAAGTATAAAGATATACTGTATCTAAAAAATCCCTTTAAAATGATTAAAAAAAACATATAAATCCCAAGAGAAAAAATGAGAAAGTGTGTCCAAACCTTTGACTTGTAACTTTATATGCTCAGTTCAGTCTCATTTGGTCTTAAAGCAGTGGGTTTAGGCTGGATTCAGGTCTCAGTTTCATGTCCGTACAGGACTAGATTAGCCAGTGAGCAACACTGCAGGCAGATTTTAGTTCAGCAGAGACGATCCAATGGTTCGCTAACAGCCTGTTAAAGGTTTATTGTCTGTGTGTGTGTGTGTAGTAGTAGTAGTAGTAGTAGTGGTGTGTAGACATTATATGAATCTATATCTTTATTAATACATACCATTATATATTTTCAGTTCTTAAGGGGACACACTCTACATCATGAAGCTCCAATTTGTGCCAAATTCTGCCAACAGAGCTGATTTTCTTTTTCTAACCTTTATTTATTCAGGGAAGTTTCTCTGAGAGCAATACCCTGATCACATCCACAGTCACACATTCATACCTGGAAGCTGCCTAGTATAACCACAGTCTCATCTGCTGGTCACTGAGCGGCTCGGTGGGGTTGCTCAAAGGCACCTCAGTGATGGTAATGAGGTAGAGAAAAGTGGACAAGTGCTGCTTCTACATTTTCCTCCCAGATTTATCCTGCCGGTCTTTATCAATCGAAAATCTGTCAGAAATGTGCACCTCTGAAGTACACTATTAATATGACGAACCTCCATCCTCCATCTTGTGGTCCTGGTCTGGAAGAGAGTGGGGATGTGCAGAGAGTCCAGTATTTGTATTTGTGTCTGTATTTGTTGAGGCAGCAAAATTATTTGTATTTGAATAGAAGTGGGGAGAGGCTTAAAAATCCTGTTTTTGTTTTTATTATGCTTCTAATTTTAGAAAATTAAAGTCTTACAATAAGTGTTCATGAATGAACATCCTTACGAAGGAGGTCCCCACACTGTGTCTCGAACTTGAGTCTCCTAGATCAAAGACTTCACTCAGCGCCGCATTGCAGACAGATCTCTACCTATTTATACACCCATAACACAGAGACAGCACAGTGTGTAATGTGTCACTTTTAATTTATTACAGAGGAACAACAGATTATGGAGAGTCCATTGGGAGCACTTGGCATGTATCAGTATCTCAGCTTTATCTCTGGGGAACACCCCCCAACTCCAGGAGTGATGTCCAAATTGGGAAATGTGCGTCATGTAGCAGGTGGATGTGACTCCCCTCGTTGACACCTGCTGATGAATGTAACAGCAGAGCAGAGGAGAGAGATTGAGATAGCGATGTAACCAACCTGCGATGTAACCAAATAGTGCTGCTATTTTTAAAATATTTGCATGAAATAGAAAAAAAACAGTATTTGTGCTTTGCTTAATAACGTAATTGCATTTGGGCACATCCCTAGAAGAGAGACTCTGTGTCAAAATCTAGCTTTAAGGCTGCATTCACACCAAATCCGGCGGTGCGGTGAAACGCAGATCAGTGCGGATTTGTGGGAGTGTGGCTCCCGGTCATACGCATGAAAGTAGTTTGCCAACCACCATAAAAAAACAAAAGAGACAAAGAAAAAGAAGAAGCGCTCATATAAAGTTGTGAAATTACTTACAGCGGCGTCATCTTCATAATAAAGTAATATCAATCAACCATCTTCGGTCCAAAGCAGAATGCTGAAATGCTACAATGCTACATGCTAAATAAACAACGTCTTTCGGGTCTTTCGTCTTCCGGTCTAATCACCGACCTACGTGATTGGCCACCGCAACGTGACGTCGGGTTGCGGTTTTCCAAAAGTTGACTCTGGCTCAACTTTTCCGGCCGCAGTCCGGTGCGGCGCCACAGCGGCAAAAATGGCCGCAGGCGAGCCGCACTACCCCCATCCGAAATGAATGGGAAGACTAGCGTTTTCGCCGCACCGCCGGATTTGGTGTGAATGCAGCCTAAGACCTTAATTATTTTTAAAGTTTATATTGAACTAACTTGTTGTTAAGTTGTGTTTTAGTGTATAAAATTTCAGAAGATTGTGAAAAATGACATTGCCAGTCCTAAGATTATTATTCCTTGAAGCCCAATTAACATATTCACAATTATATCATTATGTTTGACCAACAATTAAAAACCCAAAGATGTCGAGTTTAAAGGAAAAGTAGCAAATATTCACATCTGAGAATCTGCTACCAGATAAAAATGACTTAATTTCATTCACTCAATCTATTAATCATCTAATCATTTCAGCTCTAAGGTACTACCATGTATAAATAGGGTCAGTAGGGCCCAAGAACAAACTTTTACCCCGGGGCCCCATAGGAGGTTAATCCGGCCAACTCCTAATGAATGTTAATGTTGCAAATTGTTTGCTAACACGTTGCATCCTTTAACAACTTTGAAAGCTGGTGGCAGGGCTGTTGGCTGTTTCTCTGTCAGCTTGTTTGAGCATTTTGGTGGCCAAAATTTATTAATACAGCTTGAGAGATGTAAACCATCTCTACCATCCATCTTAATAAATGGTTGATGGACTGTTAAAATGCCAAGGATGGAAATAGAAATCTCTGACAAAGTCTGATATGTTGCATTTTTGAGTATTGTCAATAAACCCCCCCAAAAATGTTAAAATAAACCATTAACATTAATTAACTTGATACAAAGGAGCTTAACTTTCTGAACCTGCAGATTGCTGGTGTTCATTTATTAGCTGAAATACCACCTTATCTACCAACAGCTAGCTAACCTGTCAATAGTTTAGTGCAATAAAATGTAGTTTTATTCAATAAAAATGACAAAAATGACAAAACTATGTCACACAGTTATACATACAGTTGCTAAGAAGTTAAGAATAGTTAAGAATTACAACATATAGTTAAAATAAATCTTATCTACTGCACTTGGGAGCTGATAATTGTAGCCACATCCTCCTACTAGAGGGCACTGAGTAGCTCCACTGGTGTAGTTACTGTCCCACCAGCGTTTCATCTACTTCCAGGCCAACTTCCTGAACCTGCCTCCACAAAAATAAATTCCCAAGGTAGTTAAATTTTATGAGGTAAAGTGACACTGTTTGCAGAACAGACGCTGCATGGATACACACGTTAATAGCAGCAGTTAATAGCAGATATAACTGAGATCAAATTACAACTGCACTATATGGACATCATATAAAGCACTGTATAGGTTTATAGTTTTTCAACTCAAACCTGATTAAAATGTTATATATACTATCTCGGTCTATTCTGTTCACACAACATTTACTGCATGTCACTCCGTCCTTACTTTTCCTAAGTTTTCCTTATTGGAATCAAGGATGTTGTACAGATTGTAAAGCCCCCTGATGAATTTTTCTGATATGTGATATGAGGCTATATGAATAAAAAAAAATGCCTTTAAATGACCTGATGTCACCATTAGCTTTTGTTTTGAGAGACTCATTATACTCCTGCAGCCTCTCACTGCACTGAAACACAGTGGGACTATTGTTTGTTTTCCTTTTTAGGAAACAGGAAGCTCATAATATAGTCACACAAGTTCAACTGATAAACAACACAATCACAAACTATGTTGACTATGACTATTTGTCTTACCTACATCTGCACCAGAAACAGAAATGTATTCAAAATAAAGTCAGTTAAAACTTAATAGAAAGATTTTTTTCTGAAGAAAGACACATTTATCAAACTATCTGGAGGCCCAAACATTCTGGTTCTAAAGGTATGATGTTGTGGATGATTAAATATTATGGTAAACACCAAGTTTAAGGTCAAAAGACAGTTATCCATCCTTGTGTACTAGATGTGTGGTGTGAAGGATCCATTTGTCTTATCTGCTTACATAGTGGATGTCTCGCCGCTGAGCTGCTGCTGACAAAGGTGGCCACCTTCCCACAGGTAGAGGTGGCTGCGGGCCGCCTGTAGGGGCTGCACCTCAACCATTTCCAGGTGGCCTGGAAACCCCCATCTGCCCGTGCAACGTGCCCTAAAGGCAACTGTTTTATTTTTGGAGTGACCACGGGCACTGTGGCTCGCTCCCTAAGGCTCCAGTTCACTTCAGGATGAGACGGCCCTATGGCACTCTGAGCTGGGATTAACAAGCAGAGAGCAGTTTGTCCCAACAGCCGCTCGCCGAAGGTAAACCAGTCAAACTCAGTGTCTGTTGATTGACAAGCTGGTGGTACTGCAGTGTGCTCCTGACCAGCCGGCCAGGCGTTAACCTGCAAATACTGCATAGGATTTGATAATGGAACGTGCACGATCTGAAATCTTAAACGCATGATGCATATCAGACATTATATCCATAAGAGGAAAAGCTTGCAATGCAGTGTTTACCATGTTGTGTTTCTGCACAATTTTGTGCTGTAATTGATATTTGTAAGCATGAGTCAGCGATAAAAAAAAATTCTGCAAACCAGCACACTGATTAAACTTTCCCCCCTCTTTTTGGCCTGTCTATCCACTTTTTATAGTAAATTAATTAATTGTCTCTGTACCTCCCTCTTTACACTGAACTGTTATTCTTTGCAGCTTTTCAAGCAAAACAGTAGCAGCACCTATTTCCACCTTCAGGTAAGTGCTCCCTAAATTTATCATCTAGCAACCTGATGAAAAAAAAAACCCTTAATGAAAAGTTCTGCCTCCATTTTGTGTGATTGAGATATTTAAATCTAGATTGGTTGAGGTCATGGCACAGTTTTATTGCAAAGCTAATCTTATACTTTCCTCTTTTGAGCTGCTCCAGTGGAAGCCTCCCAGATATCCAAACCCACCGCCTTAAAAGGGGGACTTCTCATGTGTCAGCTGGCCTATTTGTCACTGTGACTGTAGGAGTCACTTTGACAACAGGGATTCATGTTTACTCAAAACCAAACAAACATCTCACAGTGTTTAAATTTTTACGACAGAGACAAGCATTTCCATCATGCTACTTCTATTCTTTCCACTTTCAAGTCAGAATTTGAGAAACCTGAATAAAATACTCCCCCATTAGGTGTAATTCTCCCGCTTCAAGCTGTCTTGTACATGACATTAATAAACTTTTAAGAGAAACATTGCTCCGAAACATGAGGCTAAGCTCGCTGTCGGGGCAGCTCTGAGAGGATTTGGGCCTCGGATTGATTTCCAGCAGACTGAGGCTGTTTCTGAGAGTGTAGGACAGCAGGCAGCAGGTGTGCGGTGTCAGAATGTTTGCTCTTATTTCCCTCAGACTAAAATTAGACCGTGGACCTTTTCTAGCGTCACTCAAAGATACTCCAATATTCAGGCAGAAAGGAAACAATTCAGCTCATGTTGCCACTCTAGACAACCGAGGATGGTATGTAGTAAAAAAATGTGATCACAGTTAAATGTTAATTATCTTTTGTGATAAAACAATATCATGTAAGCTTTCAGACAGTCTGTGACTCAAGTTCTTATTCCCTCTGCGGCTCCAGTTTCTCTTCTCTCCCTTCTAAACACATCTAATATAATCCTAGGTGCAGAGGAATGTATGTTACATTTATTGTCAGTTAATTATGCTTGTGACCTTTGACCTCCTTCCTTTTGTTTTGCTTGTATTGTCAATGACCAAGGGATTTAGACCCACTTTACTGCTGAGCACATTTTAACGTACTCTGAAAATGAACGTTAGTTAAATGCTACCACCCCTCCTTCCTGTGTGAACCCTTGTTACCCTCCTGTATGTGTCAGTCAACTCAACATTTGGATTTACTTATACTGCCTGCAGAGGTCATTTTTAAATCCGACAGTCTCCTTGAGATACTATTTTCATAAGTAGTTTGTCATCATTTCAAAGAAGCCTTGCCATAAGCAACAGCTTTACATGCCTTTCTATTTCCAAATGTGATGCTTCTTGTAGCCATGCAGCATCTTCAGGACTCAATTAAGAGTTTTGAAACCTGCTAATGAGCCCGTTGTCACGAGAGCTCATAGTTTCTAAAGCCAGCTGCGGACTTGTCTCAGAGCCATTAGCACCAGTTAAGTCAATATATACACTAAGCAGCTGAACACACTAAACTGGGAACACAGTGGAAGATGATGATTGTTGACAGTTACAGGATTGAACACCAGGAATCCTTTTAAAATTGTCTTTATTTAATTGTATTCAAAGATAAACTACTACTGAAATACCTCGACATGTTATTCACAGGATAAAATATGCGTCCAGTAAACAGGGAAAGGTCTTTGTAAAATTATGACAAAGAATGACAGATTCGTTTGTAACCTATTGATTGAAATACAGAGAATGATGGAAGTGATAGTGGCTAAAAGTTGTGCAGTATTAAAGAATTCCTTTTTTCAAAATCCAAAAGTCCAGCATGTATTTTACAAATCCTCATGGAACTGTCCGTCTGAAAAAGAAAAGAAAAAAAAATCATTATTAGCATTTTAAAGCATACTTAGTGATTATTTGACCAGCTACTGGCTTTTAAATATCTACTTCCTAGGCCGAGTTTCGCAACCAAACTCTTTCCAGCTGCTCAGCAATTGAGAGCATCACACCAGGCGAGCGTCATCTCATCAAATTGCTGCTCTGAAGTCTAAAAAGATAAAACAGCTTTATCATTAAAGTCTTTACCAAGGTGATGTGTAACCTCTTCATTAGACATTCTGCTGGATTTGACTTTTGTTTGTCTATTTTTAGGGAAACTAATAAATTACTAGTGTTGTAGTAAAATGTGACAGGCCTCTTTTGATGACTGACGTGTATCATTTGTTTTGCAGGAATCTGATATGCTGATGGAAGTAAGCTACAGTAACGGGCTGGAGCCTGACCTTTCCCAGCAGTACCCTCCGCCCTTACTGCCAAAACCAGGCAAAGACAATGCAAGGCTTCAAAAACTCAAGAAAAAGAGAGCCAGGAGAAAAGGCAGCCTCTCTCAGACACCCATCCCCTTTCGGTCCTGTTTGTCACCTGTCAACGAAGCGAGCACAGACCTTGAACAGAGTGACGAGTCCAGCCCACCAAAGACACCCGATTCAGTCTACATCGGAGACTCTTCAGTGTCCAGTTTCCCATTTGGCTCCCTATATAATCATTCTAAATCAGCATTCCCTCATCCTCGGAGCAGCCCCTATGGAGAAACTGGCGGCTTTCCCTCTCAGACCTGCACAGCTCAAATGAAGACGTCTGAAGAGAAGGTGGCTCCACTGTATGAGTACGACTGCTCTTCGTTTTTATTTGATGATGCGACTCCTTTCATGATACCACCTTCAGCTTCACCGCCCCTATCACCACCTGAGCAGGTCCCAGCACCAACTCCTCCTTCTACTTTCAATGTAACCATGACACCAAATTCCCATGGGTCAGTCACAACAGTCCCTCCAGTCACTGTGTCGCAGTCCAGCCCTAAAATATCAACTCATAGCATGACTCTATCCCCAGCCGCCCCCAACTGTGGCCCAGTCCCGCCACCTTCTCAAGTTGCAGACTTACCTCCTGTACCAGTGCTGCTATCAGTTTCAAACACCCAGACCCAACCTTTTATTCCCAGCCAGAGGGAGACAAACGCCAGTTCAAAGGACAACCCTCCAAGCCAGACATCATCATCTCGGACTGCCACTAATGGCAACTTTGTTCCAAGCCAGATGTCCCCTGACATAACAGCCTCAAAAATATCACTTGTTGAAGCAGTGAAAGAGAGAAAGCCTGATGCCCCGCAGACCAGGATTTACACGTCAAAGGCAACTTTTTATGAGATCTCTAAACCTCCCTCCATGCAGGAACTAACAGTAATAAACCCAACCTGCCAAGAAACATCATTATCGACTGTAAACCAGGAGAAAACTGCTTTGTCAGTGGTGAAAATTGATCAGAAACTATCTGTGCCCAAGACCCAATGTGGAAGACCTAAGACTCCCTCTTGCACCCCCTCAAGAGTATCCACCCCCTTCGTGGAAATATCAAAACCCAACCCTCTTTTATTTGCTTCGACTCCTGCTTTTAACTGCTTCCCTGATTTACAAGCTTCTGCTATTCCCAACAAGGCTCCTAAACACAAGCCAGCAATTCAAACTAGCGGTATAAGTAAACCCCTTACTGCTAAAGAAGAACTGAAGTGGACTGATGCTAATCACATTACTCCCATCAAACAAGCTAGCAATTACAAAGAGAAAGAGATTCAAAATATTCAAAGGAGCACATTAAATTTAAGCTTTGCTAACACTGAGCTGTCCCCCAAGGAGAATTTAGCATCAAGCATTATTGAACCTGACTCTACTGTCGCCAAACCAAAACTAATAGAACCTGTCACCCCGAGCCCAAAAACAGACCAAGTTCCAGAAAGTGAGGCTTCACATTTGCCAAAGGTGCCATCATTTCTCTCTACTGCACCAAAGACTTCAAATCTTAGCCCTACAAAAGTGATTGTACAAGCACCGAGGAGCCCAAGCCCCCTGCTGTCCACCTATCGTCCACCTGTGGTCAAGGCACGCAAGTCCTTGTCGTCACTATTGGAGACTCAAATGTCATTAGCAACCTCAAAGTCCAAATCACGATCAACATATTATGGGCTTACTCCAGCCGAGTATGCTGCCTACGGTGGGATTAGGAGTACCGCATCACATCACAGCCCTGTACCCCACAGAGTTAATGAAACCTCCTCAAACAAAATACAGCCAGATGTACCTGTAGATCTCTCAAAGTCCGATGCAACGAAAACACTCAATGGATATCAAGATCTTCCCTCTTTGATGGAGGTTTCTGCTGCCCACATTTTACAACCTCTGTCATCTTCAAAGGATTCAGAGCTTCCAGCAGAACGGATGGTCAAACATAGCAAAGATATGTTTGAGGAAAGTCAGTCTGAAGCTCACAGAATTGGAATGCAACCGCTAAAAACATCTAGTGTGGACTCAATAAAACCTGAGCTTCCCCTTGGCTTGGTACAGAAAACTATGCAACAATCCACAAGTGACGTATCCCCATCAGAAGCCTCATATTCTGAGGCTCCAGTACCAATACCTAAAGCAGGTGAGGTACACACACAGAGTGTGGCACTGTTTCCTATAGAGACAGCTCTAAATACTACTCCATGTCTGACCAATAGCAGTGGTCTGTCTAGTTTTTCCCCACCATTAGCGAAAGTAGATTCAAATGTGGAAACACAGCATATTGTAAAAGTCATAGATGTCATAGACAATGGTGACAAACTTGAGAAAACATCTAGAATTTCTCAACCTAATATAAACTGTAAAGGAGAATCCAATGTCACAAAACAAGAGTCAGGAAAAATAGAGGCAGCTCCAATCCAATCTTACCAAACTGCCGGTGGTGCCAGTCTGTCAGTACCCAATGGTCTCAATGTTCAACTCACTGCCAAGCCTGTAAATGATCTAGTTGACAGCAAAATCCCACTTGTTCAATCTCCTGCCACAGAGATAAAATCGGTGCAAAATGGTGCAGTCATTTCAGGAATACAGCAATCAGTCAAACTAGTTTCACCATTGCACTGTAAAGTTGCTACTGAAACTGTTTTACACAAACAAAAGGAAGAGTTTAACAAGCATATCAAAGCAAGCAGTGAGGTTGTTCTACCAAATAAGACAAACATAGGATACGTTTCGCCTTTTAGAACTGCTAATAAGGAACATAACCTTGATCAAACAAACGCTGAGCCCCAATTCTCAAATAAATACTCTAAAAACCAGATTATCACTACCACAGGATCTGTGTTGCCACATGAGCCTGTCACAGCATCTATATGTTCTGCAAAGTCCAATATCTGCACAGTGTCTACAGATGAGCAAGGCAGCAAATTAATGCAACAGCCTAGCACAGAAACTCAAATTTACAGACAAAGTGAAAAAGTAGACAATAAGATCTTTCAAATATCTTCTCAAGCCCCAGTTTTACCAAATCCAACTGCTGTAAATACTGTCATAATAGATAAACCTGCCACAGAAACCAAACTACCTGACCAATCCATCATTTCAACCAAATCACCCATCATTTCAGACATTAAATTCCCTTTAGGGATTGACTCGTCAAACTTAGAGACAGACCGAGTTAAACCAGTGAAAGAGCCCCCAAAGATACATAAAACTAGTGACAATGTATTTCCAAACAGCAGCATGCGACCCAGTTTCAAAGATAAACTCATTCATGAAGTAAGTTTCTACCCAAACAACAGCAGAGCTGTAGTAGAGTCTCCACAGGCAACTGAAAATAATCTAAACATCCCTATTAAAGACACAATACTGTCGAGCCAACCAAATATAGAAATCAAGCTCCCAACGGATAATAATACTGACACTAAAAGAGGAAGCAGCTCAACAGTAGATAAAGAAGTGCATCCACAGCCTACCACAGGACGACTAGGTTTATCGACTGGGAAAACACCAACAGAGTGTCTTCCCACCACACCTACTATAGCAGAAAATATACAAACTAAATGTGTTATTGAAACTAAAAATGCTTCTAATCTTTCAAATGGAAAAACTGTATTTAACATACCTAGTATTGAAACCAAACTATCCAACAGACCACGTGCAGGATCGTTCACTGTCAGCAAGTCAACCACAAACATGGTCTCACCTGGAAAACCAGGAAGTGTAGATGCGATTCAACATGGCACAGCAGTTAAAGAAACTGCACAGTCAAACAAATCAAATTTGGAAAGCAATGTTCCCAGTATTCTCGACACTGAAAGCAAACCCCCCAACAAACTTTACACAGAAGCTGTTGTTCCTATGACGCCAGACCCAACAATGAACAGTAAACCATCATTTAATACTACGCAGGTGCCGTCAAGCCCTACCATCAGGCGGGTCGTTCCAAAAAGTCCTCAGCTGAGATCAGAGAGATCCGACAGTCGATCTGCAACAAAACCAGTCATTGATGCACAATTGGCTTCTGGCTCTTTTGCCCAAACAACACTAAACTCAAAAGCAGGCATTAAACAGACTGACCCTGAGATATCTGCACCTCAAATTACTGCTAAAACCACTGTAAAAGAACAATCCTCTACCAAATCAATTATAGACAAAACAGATTCAACAAGTCCCCAAACAAAAACTAAAAGTTCTGTAACATCACTGACTGAGACTAGAATTTCCTCCTCTTCTGGTTGTGTTACTGCGAACATACCTAGTATCAGTGTACAACAGCAGTCCACTGCATGTCAAGGAGATAATGTTCAAACCTCTGTGGATTTAGTGAGCTCTCAGACTGGAGTGAAACAGATAAGGCAATCTCTCACTGAAACAAGACAGTCTATAGACACCAATGTTCAAAGAGCAAATACTCAAACCCTCTCACAACCTGCTTTAAATAACAATGCCGCTACAAATATCCATCCCCTTGCTGAAGCCGTCAGAGATCTTAAAGCCCCACTTAGCCCTCCAAGAGAAACTAGACACTTAACAACACCTTGGAGAGTCTCCCCACTACCACAACGAAGAGTGTGTAATACCCCTATACGGTCCTTTACTCCAACCTTACCCCAGACCTCTAAAACTCCTGTCTCTTTTAACCATACCACAGAAACTAAACCCTCTGCAGTCATAATGAAAGACCGCGCACAGACTCCTAACACACCTACTAGCACTCAACCCTCTGCTAAGACAATCACAGAGAGTATTTCAAAACCAGAATTAAAACAACCCACAACTAAGGACACTTCAGCTATGACTAACAGTGCTGATGTGAAAGTACATTCCCAAATCCAACAGGTAAAAACAAACCCAAGTTCCAGTACTGAAGGAAAACTCCCCTCACTGAATACTAAAACTACCGCTCCTGATACTGATCCTGTTTTAACCAATAAACCTGCTCTTAAAGCACAACCTCCTACTAAGCAGTTAGAAACAAGACCATCCTCTACCACTATAGAAACAAAACCCTCAGTTGTAAAAACCCCTGATCCAGCACAGATTAGCTTGCACACCAGTAATGTTCAGCCTTCGACAGAGCTACCAGTAGAGAACACTTCCCCCGCAAAGCCAGCAACAGATACTGTCATGAAACCATCCATAGTTAAAGACGCTGTGACTGATTCTGCCACTCCTGCCTCTCTGCCTCAGGCCTCAGTCTCAGTCAAAGCTCCATCTCCAAACAGAGGAATGTCACCGCCATCTCAGCAAAATACTGGACTCACAGACAAGGATACTATGAAGATCAAAACTACACCTGCAACGACGGAAGCCCCAGCAGTCGAACCCTCCACGAAGTCAGTGACATCAACTGCATCTTCAACTGCTGACAAAAAGGTTGTTACAGCAGAGAAACCCTCCCAATCTGCTGAGCACAAAGCAGCCCTGAAGCCGAAAGGCCTTAAGGGTATGCTCAGCGGATGGACACGGCTCAAGAAACACATAGTTGTTGAACCGGAAGAACCTCTGTTTCCAGAGCCAGAGGCTAAATCTCAGGATGATTCCAGTGGCAGCAGCGAAAAAATAGATCAAGTTGGTGATGATAAGTCATTAGAAAACCAGTGTGCCAATCAGGAAGTGGTTGACAACCTTAATAGCCCCAAGGCATTGAAGATGTGGGACGCCCTCCTCTTTCAAATGTTCTCCACCAAAGAGAAAATCATGTACCAGATAAACACCGTCAAGAATGATTCAGAGAAGAAAAAGGTCCCAAAAGAAAAAGAGAACCAGGCAGAAGTTCCTTCTTTTGTCAATCGCCTGCCAGTTTTACTTTACAGCCCCCGATTCGACGCCAGAAAGCTCAAAGAGGCGGCGGCGAAGCCGCTCACAAAGATAGCAGCCGTGTTTGAAAGAGGGCTGCTGAAACGTAAATCTCAGGAAGACGAACAAAAAGACTTCAATAGAACAGCCAGAGGATTTGGCTCGACAAAAAATAAAAATAAGTAACTTGGACTGATGCAAAAGTATGTTTGAGATTGATAAATGACACGTGATTTGTAATTCATTCTCTTGATGAATTATGTAATTCATCAAAACCATTTATGGATTACTGCAACAGGAAAACTGATCTTTAGGAGGTAGATTGTTCTTGAGGGGAATACCATAAATGGATATTTTCATCAGTTGTGGTTATTTAAGTTGTATAAAATAGTGTTAGTTTTGGTAGGTTTTAGAGGTCAAAAATATTAATATGGTTGTAATACAAGGGTGGCATCTTTGCACTTTTCATAAAAATCAAATAAATAAAAAAGTAAAACGTTAAGGCAAAGAAAGAAAGGAACACTCTGCTACTCTACTTGATTAGATCTTTTATTCATTTGATGATGGATGTAGTGTTGAATGCATGTACTGAAAATATTAAGATTGTTTCATTTGTCATGCTCTTTTTTTTAAATTTTTCTAAACAAAGTAAGGTTTAGTGTTCACCGCTGGTAGGAAGTTTTTAATCTATGTAATATATAGGGCTTTTACATTCCTGGAACAACAGGGCAGGTGGATTTTGAAGGAAGGAAAACAGAAATAGTGAAGGTCTAGACAGATTAAATAGCTTCTGCAAGTCAGATATGGATAGAAATGTAGCGGGGGATGTCTGGGCTCTCAATCAGGGCAGGAAACTACAACCATACAGGCTGGAACATCCTGGGACTAGGCAATATGGAAAACTATAATAGCAACTATAAGACCTTATTTTGGTGTCAGTACATATGATTGTGCAGTATTAGATTTGTTTTATAGGTGTTTGGTTGATGATCAATGTCAGTCTGACCGAAATATTTCAGCAACTATTATTGGATGGATTGCAATGAAATCTTTTGCAGACATTCACGGTTCCCAGAGGATGTATCCTTATGCCTTTAGTGATCATTTGACTTTTCGTTTTAGCACCACCATGACATTAATGGAGTGAAATATCTCAGCTAACTATTGGATGGATTGTCAAGAAATTTGCTACGAATATTTAGTATCCCTGGAGGATAAATCCTAATGACTTTGTCGATTTTCTGACTTTTCATCCAATGCCTTCAAAATTCAAATTTGTCCCCTGCTTTTGTTTATGACCAAAAACCTGCAAAACTAATGACTTTCCTGTTCCCAACTGCACTTTTGGCCTTATTGCTAATTGGCAAATGCTAGCACGCTAACCAGCTATAGTAAGATGGTGATTCCGATGAATATTACCTGCTAAACCTAAGCATATTAGCATTGTCATTGTTAGCATTCTAGCACGCTGATACGCTAACGTGGCTGTGCATCCTTAATCTGGTTTCTATTCGCTTACGCAATAACGGGAAGTCAAACTGCATTCTCAAATGTTGTGAAAACTGACATTATAATTGCTTTTTTTTTTTTTTACCATCACATCATACATTGCCTAGCCCTAAAACCTGTATTTTAATTTTTCAATAAACAAAACATCATCATCAAGTTATATTTTGTTCCGGAAACTTGGAGATCTATTATTTTCACCCAGCAGTGATGATATGATGATAATATTTAATATTATTATAATATTTACAGACAGTTTAACAAACAAACTTGGTGACTTGCATTGCTCTGCTGGTGGTAATTTCCTGCTTTGTGGTGGATTGTCCAGGACTTGTCAACCATATTACGATTAGATTGCGATTCGGAGGTGAAAACTAATGAACGATGATGGTTGAGATGGAGATTGAACGACGAGGCCGTTGTAGGAAGACAGACTGAAGGAAAAAGGAGTGATAGCTGGAAAAGAAGGACAGATATTAGATGTGGTGTGTGATGTTTCACAGGTTTGGAGGATTTTGCTGCTGCCACAGCAGGTGCTGTAACTGTTTTGACCTTTTTGTCTCTATACTCAATTTTAAAAAAAAGTTTGTTTTCCCCCAGACGACTTTCATGATGTGGAATTTCTTTTAGATGTTAAGTTAACCGCAACCACATTTATTACACTGGTGATTGTAATGACATGATGTTTTTCTTTACTGTGTGATTCTTTAAAATGCATAAATCTGAATGTGAAACTCTTGTCTCTCTTGTTTTGTTTTTATAACAATGCTTCAGCTGGCACATACAATTCAGGAATATTTCCAACAGGAAGTAGGTCCAGCTGTAGGTTTAAAAGGTGACACATCACAGACAAGAAGTTCTGGTTAAAAGTTAAAGATGGTGATATGTTTGCTATTGTGAACAAATCCCATGAAAAGACCAAAACCAACAATGTGTTAGTCCATCTTTCAGTACTTCCAGATCCAGAAAAAGTAACAGATATATAGTTTTAGGCTCGGTAATTCCCTAAACCAGTTGGTCACTGTAGTTTTAAGTATCAAACAGAAATAGTGTATTTGTTGGGGACTGTTTTCCAGACCGGGTTAATACACATTTTAGTGTCTCTACTCAGTATTTCTTGAAGCAGGATATATGTGAGATTGAGGCAAAATAAACTACAGTGTGTGTGTTCACGGCAAAGAAGGAACATGTCACAAAATCTATGAATTACTTTTCATCTCTCGAACCTTAAATGCTTTAATTTCTTGAATACCGACACTAAATATAAACACTTAATACTCCTCAAGAAAAATCCAATATTTCAATGTCTTACTGAATTAAATGATTTCATTTTAGACGAATAAAATGAAACTTCTCACCAGGTTAGCACATATATAAAGTCAAAATTAGGTTTTTGAATGCAAGTAGAAACTAACCAGCATCAGTAACAGTAATTATTTGTAATTACAGTGATTTTGTGAAGATAAGGCATATTTTATTATTTCTATTAGTAATGTTAAGATAAATAAGTAAGTAAGTAATAGTAATTAAATAAAATATTATCCCAAATTCTTGTTTTTATTGTAAATGCTACGATTCTTTACTTTTATTTTAAGTACATTGTGTTGCATTTTATGCATAAATTATACTATAGAAATGAATGTTTATTATTATTAGTAGTCTTATTATGATCATTAACAGTAAAAATTATTTATAGTTAGAGAACCTTTATAATAGAAATACAACTCAAAGTGATTTATAGTAAAAACAATTTAAAATAAAGATCAATCAATTTAAACAACTTAAATTGTGAAAAAAAACTTCCTTTGTTTTCCTACATACGATGGTTTGTCGAGTGGATTTCTTACCTGACTGGCAGTTTGCATCTTCGCCGCAGTCATCAGCGGAAACCTTCTCGTACTTGCCGTGACCCGTCACCACAAACTTATATCTTTTACCAGCAGAGCTTTCCTGAAATTAAGTTGATAAAACATTCTTTATCATAGAAAGCTTGACAGATATTTACACTGTAATTTCAGTATTTCTTCATGTTTCAGTGTTTCAACAGTAGTCATGCCAACAATTCAACTTCACTATTAACTTCCTGTGTGATTGCAGTTTTTGTTAATCTCCTGCAACAACTTCCTGTTTTCATCTTTATTTCCCTCAGATTTGATTATATTAGCAAATATTTGATATTTTTCCCTGTTGTGATAATATTTGTTATTGCTGCTTAAAATTACAACTTGCAGTGAATAAAAGAGCAGCAGTTTAAGGTTATAACTATGTAAAATGTATATTTTATTTCATTTTTAATTTTAAAGATTGATGCTTGAAAAGTCTTGCTTTTGTTTGTCAGTTTGTGTGATGAATGTATTATTTATTATTATTATTATTCATTTTCTTATATAAACTCTCACAATGTCGCTGAATGCAGAACATTTATATGAAATTATGAACACAAACTTCAGTCAAAACATTAAATTTAGCCTAAATTAACATTAGAGGGACAGAAAATGTAGAAGTGACATCAAAATGAAGCTATGTGACTTCTCTCTTGGACTGCTTCAATATAAAGTTTTTACAGGCCTGGTGAGGTAAAAGTTTCCAGTATTTCAGAATAACAAAGCTCAAGTTTAATACATATAAACAATAATTCTGTGTTACAGATGTTTTCCCCTTTAATCCTTTAGTGACCCTCAGATTAATTTTAGGGCCCACTGGGGGGCTCCTGACTGGCTGGTTGTGTGCCACAAATTTAAATTACACTTTAGCGACTTTAATGTCTTTTGCAAGATTTCACCGAGGCTGTCAGCTGAATGAGGAAGTGGTCTCTGGATGGAGGAGATATTTACAGCATCACAAATTCTAACTATCCTAGTTTATGTCTTAGTGGAATATGTCTTATTGGATTAATGTGCATGAAACAAAAAATATTGACAGCATAAAGTTGTGAATCAAACAAACTATTCTTGAGCAAGACCCTGAACCTGACATGCTCACTTATAGCACGACACTATCACTGTCATCCAATAAAGTAAAGAGCAGAGACATTTACCAGCATCTCTCGACAGATTTTCGGGGTGTGAATAAGTACCTTGCCTTCCTTTCCAGGGGATAAAGTGTCAGTGAGACCCTCCCATAAGTTCTTCTTGTTTAAAACGTCACCAGGTTTAATATCCTGCACGTATAACAAAAGCACAAACGCACATCTGTAATCTCTGCTTTGACTGATCTCCATGTGAATGATGCTGCTGCTGCCACAAGAGGGCAGACCTCCACTGACAAACTGAGCTGAGATGATTTACATCAAATGAAAAGATGAAATGGAGGGAGGAGGTTGCATGATGCAATGAGGAGCAGAGAGTAATGCTGATTGAAAACAGTCATGAAACATAAATTTACCACAGATGAAGTAAAGATAAGAAACTTGTTGAGAAAGGAGAAAAGAAGGAGATGTTAAATTCTGACTTACTGCTGGTTTGGAGGGTGAACTGCACCTGCTTCCATCTTCTCCTCCTCTCACCCACTGGTTGATGAGATCAGCCACTCCGACTTTTAAACCATCTGCATCCTGAGACAGCAACGAGGAAGTATTCATCATCTGAACTTACGTATATGGCACAAAAAAGTCCAACTACATCTACTTCATGAAGACTAAATATTCGGTTCATTTTTGAGTGTTACATTTAGCCAATAAGAAACAAACCTGTCTTTACTATTCAAGTCTACACAAATCTCAACATTATAGGCAGTGAGTGTGTTTGTAATGGATGCAACTTTTGCACAACAACACATCACACATTTGTGGTGCTTAACATATAGTTTTTTGAGACTGAATAAAAAGTTGCATACACCTATAAAACAAATCAGCTCTGTGAGGCTGCTAGCTGTGAGGCTGTAGAGTACAGTTAGTGTGTTTACATGTTAAAAATAATAGGTGTCACGTTTAACATACTTACCCGAATCCAGCATGCTTTTGTTTGTCTGGCTATGTGTGTTGTACAGTATGTCTTTATCCTTTTGTTATGATTGGCTGTGCTTGTTTTTTTTATCTCTCTTCCTGCTGTACTCAGGTCTCAATGACATTACCTGACTCAGTAAAGGTTACACGGACGCACAGTCCCACTGATGGGAATGCCATTAACTGTGAAGGTATTTGGCCGTAAACCAAAGTATTAAACAAACTGAAACTTTGACCTGATGATGGAGAGCTAGATGAAAAGTCAGGGGATCACAAAAGTTATTACGATTCGTCCAGAGGGGAAGATGAACATATATACTAAAATTCCTAGCGAACTGTCCTGCAGTTCTTGAGATATTTAGCTTAAAGTCATAATGTCAACCTCATGGTGGTCCTAGAGGAAAAATCAGGGAATCACTAGTTGAATTCATCCTCTGAGGACCATGAATGTCAATCTAATAGTTGCCGAGATATTTCAATTTGGACCAAAGTGGAGTGACAGACTGCTAGTACGGCTAAAAAGCTGAGACAGGCTGATGAAATTTCTGTTCCTGTTGACCTTAGATGGCGTGACTGAGATTGCGTTTTGGTTCCAGGCGTCTCCGGCCTCAAACAGGTTCTTTTTGGAGGCGACAGGTTCGGTGGGACTCATGAGATCCGTCAGCGCCGGCACGCCCGATCTGCCTTCCTTTGAGGAAAGCTGTGAAAAAATAAAGTGAGGTGCAGAAAGTTGATAGCTTGAGTCAGTAAGTCAAGTTCAGTAAATACTTAGTCTGAGTTGAAGATCAGACATGATGTAATGTCGGATCATAATTTGTGGAGGGACTTTCACAATTACTTTATACCACTGAAGACAAAAAAAAGAAATAATAAAAAGGGGTTTTACCTCGAGAGCGTGTGTGTACTGCTCCAGTCTCTTGTCAATCTTGGAAACAGGGACAGGTGGCGGCGTTTTCTTTACATTGCTGGTGCTTCAGAAGAACAGATAAAAAAGTCCAGATCATTAAAAGTATATTTCTCTAGATCAGATAATCAAAATAAAAAATGTAGCTGTTCCAGTTTTTTCTGCTGCGCTTCAGTTCAGTTATGACATTATGCTTTATTTAGGCAGTCGTTGTGTCTGTTTGGAAAAAGTGAGTGTTGCTTCTGAATCTGAACGCCACTGCAGTTGTATGTGTATCCCTGCAAAGAAATATTTAATGAGCAGGATAAAAATTTTATTCTGAAAACATTCCTAACATGTGGAACACCACTAAATGTTGGGTTAAAAAAAAACTGTAATTATAATGTTATATAATGTGAGGATATATGTTGTAGCATGTGAGGCTAATTCTGTTCGGTTATTCTTTTACAACGCAGACTCACCTTTTTCTCAGAGACTCGGTTCGCTCTGTGATCTGAGGAAAAGAATAAAGACAACACATGATTAAAACCACAGACTGTTTATACAGTCTATGATTAAAACTCACAGGAATTCTCCTTCTAACACTTTGGAAAACAACCAACACACTTAATGCTGAGGCCGGCTGCAGTTCAGGCCCGCAAGCTGACAGAAAGTTGTTACCTAACACCGTCTGAAAAAAATTTAATTGCAAATAAAATCATTAGCAGATTCAGTGTTTGTTATATTTGCCAAGCAGCTGGTAAAAGAGCCATGGTGTCTATCGGGCTTGACTGACTTTGAAATAACATGAGGTGGAAGAACAAAAGATGCTAAGAAAGAAAAGCAGAGACTGGTAACTGTGACCTGCAATTACCAATCTTTAGGCAGCTGCTGACCTCTGACCCCGACCCTTGCCTTTGCCTACAGCAGCACTCACCGTGCATTTACCGTCTGTTGAGACTCTGCTGTTCACTTCATCCTGTAAAGAGACGCAGATTAGCGCAGAGCTCTGTTACACTTGGCGTGCTTACTGTCAGCAGGAATAATGGAAATAAACGCTCCCTGTTTAATGTGAAAGGTTCAGTTTTGATAGTTTAATGAATCTTAATCTTTTCAGTACTTTAAATGTCACACATTATAAAAAGTTGTTAAAATATGTCTTGTTTTTTTTTTTTGTACATTTAGTGCAATAACAAAAAATTAACTTTGAGTGACAAAAGGTGAATAAAGTTGCTGCTGTTGCTGCTGCACTGCACCTTAAACAGCTGAGCTTTAGAGCAAGTTATTGGTTAACAAGTAATTAAGTTATAAATAATTTAACGATTGGGAACTTAATCACAAAAATTAACATTCAAATAAACAAACTCCAGTTTTGCCAAAAGTTTATATTTATATATTTATATAATTGCTATAATAACTACCTAAATATACCTTAAATATTACATTATTGCTGTGAATCAAGGAACTCACACGATAACTTGATTGTTATGTGATGTAAATACTGTTGTTATTGAGAATGACACTATTTATTATGAGCTTTATTTAATTAATGTATTTCTGATATTGATGTTTATGCCCATTTTAAGTAGAAAAGCCTAAACAGGGACAGGGATTGGTTATGCAATGCATCTGTGTCATGTTGTTTTAACTTGTTACAATGTTTTTTTGCATTGTCTCTGACAAATAAACTAATAATAATAATAATAATAATAATAATCCTGATTGTGCTGTACTTTACTAATATAAAAAGATAGAAAAGATAAAAGATTCACAATTATTTACTCTCTAAACTGTTCAATCAGGACATAAACAGCATTACATGACACCCTCCGTCTCATCACAGTACAAACAGTAATCTTATAGGTGCGCGGTACTTACTGGGTAAAACTGAATGAGGAGTTTCTGGTGGAACAGCATGAAAGAGACGAGACATTTTATAACATGGTTAATATGACACAACATTAAATCATTTTATCATCAACAAATTGTTGTATGAATTGCAGAATATTAACATTTTCTGCAACTTAGTCAAAATCTGCACAACTGCATTATAGTAAGAAACGTTAGGAAGACGCTATTCTTCTAGAGAAACCTGAGTAAGTGGCAACATACAGCAGGATTTGTGGGAAATGTTTGTTTAGTCGATTAAATAGATGAATTGCCAACTTTTTTGATAATTGATAAATCATTGTATTTTTTTAAAGAAAATTTCCATATTCTCTGATTCCAGCTTCTCAAATGTGGATATTTTCAGGTTTCTTCAGTCTATCTATGACAGTAAACTGAGTATCTTTGGGTTGTGGGTTGCTGTGGCCCAAATCCGGCCCACACCCGACACTTTCAGCACTTTTATCCGGCCCACATACCGCGGGGAATGATGGCACATTGGAGGTCCGCAAACCATAGCAATACCATATGTCAACCAGGAACAAACCAGATAAGCCAAAACTGGTGAGAGCACTGCATCTTTACCAAAAAAAAGGCCCACTTTTGATTTGGGACATTTGGGCCAAATTTGCTATTTTACACGTGGGTCATTTCAGGCTCACGTCCGTTTTGTCGAGGCCAGAAGAAGGCCAGCAGTGCCACATCTGTGCTTGAAGTGGCCCACATCCATATGCTATCTGGGCTGTTGGTTGGACCAAAACAATTGGATGGATGTACATGACTGGTTGTCTTTTATATATACATGTATATTTTACATTTTTCCATACCTAATTTACTCTATTTAAATGTCTGTAATGTGTTTTATGATGACTCTGATGAAGGCCACAAGACAAAAGACGTGTGTTGCTGGAGTTTTGACCTCGGTCGGGACAAAACAAGACATTTGAGGATGTTGCCTCAGGCTTTGGAAAACAGCAAACAACATTTTTCTTAATTTTCTGACATTTTGTGGACCAAAGAACTAATCAATTAAATCGAGAAAATAACCAACAGTTTAATCAATAAAGAAAAAAAATTGTGATACCAAAAATTTCAATTGTTACGTATGTTTTCTCAAATTTTGAGTTGTTTTCCAAACTTCATTGAACTTTAATTTTGTTGTTCAGCTGTGTTATCAAGGAAAATCTACTTCAGTCAGTCATTGAAAAATTAATAACATTATTTTACAAATTACTAAAAAGCAACAGTAATTCGTTACGTTACTCATTATTCTACTTTCATTCCTCAGCAGAGCTCATTTAAACCCCCTGTGAGGCAAATTAGTGATTAGTGATACTGGGCTGTACAAATAAAAATGAACTTCAAGAAGATTGGCAAACCTAGCATCGTGCAGTGGTTCAAAGAAATGTCTTTATGTTTACCATTGGAAAAAATTACATATACTTTAAAAGATAAGTAGGGGGGGGGGTTACATTCAGTATATTAAGAACAAAGATTTGTCTGACTTACTGAGAGAAGTAGGGACAACATAACTATTCTCTATACAGGCCCACAATCATATGCTGCACTCTGAAGTTGACTCTTTTTACCTCGTGGACTCAGATGCTCATTTTGAGTGTACCTAATGTTTGTCTGTTCGTTTATTGTTAACTATGTATGTCTACGATCTTTGCATATCTATCTAAAATTTCAATAAATACATTGTTGAAGAAAAAAAGAAAGAACTCCAAGGCCACCGCACGTCACGTAATTTTTTATTTAATGTGTGGAAATAGAAAATAAAGATATCATTGGTTTGAAAAGCAGTCCGCCTGAGGTTTGGAGGTGAAATGCTAGTTTAACGTTAGCTTACATGACTGTACGCAGCGCTTCAGACTCGGCCCTTCCCTTCACACAACCTCCAACTCCGAACAAACTGATTCTTGAGTGAACTTTGGAGTCGCCTGAGAGTCAAATCTCTCATTACCAGGAGGCACATTTCTCATGTTTAACAGATGCTGAACCACCTGCAGACGCTGTAGATGGATGTCAAGCTAACGTTCCAGATCAGTTTATCCACTGAGACAAACCTGAATCCTCCCTCTAAGCTAAAATCCCAGATAGACAGCCAACAAGTCAAAATGTTGAAGTAATGGAGTGTTGCTGGGATTAGCAACTGTAAAAAACTGTATCATGTTCTCTTCAGTGATACATTACTGACCAACAAGTCAAAAAATCTGATTTCAGCGGCTGAAGTTTTTGGCGCGTGTAGAGCTGCGTTATAAGGCAGAGAGTTTTTATCATCTGAGAAAATCTGGTTTATTATATTTTATTATCCAATGCTGCTGCAAATGGTTTTGATTTGGAGGAGCTGACACTAAAGCCTGATGCTTTATGGCGTTTTTTTCCCTTTCATTTTGACAAACAAAAGCATTAAAAATACAAATGGAGTGACATAGAGGCTGCCAGTTGTCAACACCAGGTTTGGTTACCACATTGAATGTTCATAAACGAAACAAATGGCCTTTTTTTCCCTCCTCTGTGACTCTGGATGACTTTATTGTGTGTACAGAATATTTTTGTTATCCGCAGGTACCTTGAACGTCGGGCTCATGGGGCCGTAGCAGTTTAATGGCTCCTCGCCTGCTGCAGCTGCTGAAGACCTGCTGTTGACCTCCTCGGTCCTCTGGTGTCTGTCCTCCATTGACCTCTGGGACAACATGCATCCACATACAAAAAAAACAACATAATGTCTCTATTTTATAAGCATCATCCCTGATTCTGCTGCTGTTGTTGCATGGGTCTCAACCTTTTCCATCATCGTATAACCACGTGGGCCCCAGTGGCTTCTCCTTTCACTGTCGTTTCTATATATTTTTAAAAACGTGTTCACACTGCTCTCTGTTATTGTGTAAAACTTTAATGAATATCTGGCGAACAGTTGGTGCTAAAACTTGGAATTTGTTAAAAAATATATTGCATCATGGCTGCTTTCGTCAAGCTACACGCCTCGTTTCTCCACCCGCCGAGCCAAATCCGCATTCTTCTCTTTTACTGCTTTTGACTCGAAGCCAATTTCTTGCAGAATGCGTGTTCGCTCTAATAAGCGTTCGCGTGTCGGACCAGATCTTTTATTAAACACTAGGAGAAACATGGCATGTTTGGTGTTATGTCAGTACGCTAACTAAGTGTTAGAAGTAGAGCTATGGAATAACATGAATAAAAGTCTGTAAAAAAGAAAAGGCAAACCTCTATAACATTCCTCAATGTTTAAGAGTTGGACAGAGCTGACAACATCTGTTTTAGACATTCGGTGAGGGGGGTAAAATGTAGTCAAAGGTTTTCCCTAATGGCTCAGATTGACTCACATTCAAAAAGCATCAACTTCTCTCTAGAAAGACTTAAGTCATTCATTCTTTTTCAACAAGCCATCATGGACAATCGCTAGATTCAGGCCCTTTAATTAGCGTGCTGGTGGTCATTTTTGGAAAATGAATGCTCCCGTTATAATAAGATCTTGAAGACTTGTTGCAGCTTTGATGTCTTCTTCGTCCATTTTTTATATACACAGTCTGACCTGTTTGACCTGTCTGATGGTGGTGGTGCAAGACTAAAAGGTCAAATCTCCAAAATAATTAGGAATCATCCTCTGGAGAACATTAATTTCCACAGACAATCTGACTTGTCAAGATATTTGATGTGGATGTAAAGAAAGAGCTGCTAACTGACAAACATCCTGAGGTCTCTCCACCAGTAGTAGTGCAAGTAATAGTAGTGATGTTAGTAGTGATAATAGTAGTAGAAGTATTGGAAAGCTGACCTCATCCAGCATCCTCTGCTCTCCTCCCTGCTCCTTTTGTCTCCGCTCCGTCCCGAAGTGGAGATCTTCCTTTCCTTCATGTGTGAAGCTCAGCTCTTCTTCCTCCTGGTCGTCTTCATCTGTGAGGCCCTGCTGGGTTTCCGCTGACCTCCACTCCCTCTGCAGAGCTGCCTGCGCCTCCTCCCGCTGCGCCTCCCGCTCCTCCCGCTTCGCCGCTCCATCCAGCTGGCAGGCCCCTCCGCTGTGGACGAGATATCAGAATCAATCAAAATCAAAAACAACTTTATTGTCCACATTTGCTGCGCACATTTGGGGATTCGTCTCCAGCTTGCGTGACAGTCGACGTCGATATCACATCATTTCATCATCCGTTATATAAAAACAGCAACACTATATTAGATTTGATATCAGGAGACACTTGACTTGATTTCTTAGCATTTATAAATAGTATATAAACAGTTAACAAATGCTTTATAACAGACTTTAATGTAGTTGTAAGCAGCGTTTAAGTATTTGCCAACTACTATAACTTCGTTCAGACAGAATAAAGAGTTAATTTTAGACGTGCTGTGATTAGAAAGTTAATGGAAAGATGAAGAAGTTCTGAGCTGAACAAAACATCTGCTGCATCTGTTTGGGCTGAATAAACACAAACATTTTTACCTTAAAATTCTATTAATTAACCCAATAATAATGATGGAAATAAGGTATTTTTCATGGACTTTTAAGGGGATAGTCAATGGATAAATTGCTGATTTGAAATAATAAGATATTTTTTGCACACTTTTTTATTTTTTATTGGATAAAAACCTCTTTAACCTGTTAACTCATGGGACGTTTAAGCCTCTGTAACTTTTGTTCAGGATCACTGTCACTCATTCTGACTCTTTGGTTGTAAAATTTAAAGAGTTGTCTTTCAAATGAGATCAGAGTTACGGGTTGAAGAACAGTAACCTTTTTTTATTTTCAGGGTTGTGCACAAAAACGGGGGTGCCTAAGAGTTTGAAATGGACTAAAAAAAAAACCATGTAAATCAAAAGTGAGGGGTGGTTTTCATGGTTTTTGGTCCATTGTAATTCTTGTTTCATGGTGAATCGAGCGGTCGAACGTCAAACGAGGCAGAAATTTGCTTCGCCTTCTGTCTGAACACATCATAACTTCTCCTGTGGGCATCCGTAACTGAATACTGATGTATGAACAGATAAAAAATGACAACATAGTAAAATATAGTCATAATATATTATAAAATATGTCTTCCCAGGAGAAGTTATTATTGCTGACAAATATTGTCCTTATATCTGCTCATAACTACATTATAGTGTGTTATAAAACATTTATGAAATGTTTATGTGTATGCTTATAGATAGAACATGCTACATATACATAGATGATGATTGGCGGACACACCGTGGCTTCATCGTTCCTGCCACCAGGTAGGATGTCCTGTCTATCGGTTGTCCTGTGGCGTGCTGCAGTCTGGCGTCCTGCGGCAGGAAGACCGATGAGCTGTATGATGTCCTGGCTTCCTTTTTGTTGCCGGGCAACTAAAATGAACCAAAAGGAAAGTGTGAATGTACCAGAGGTTATGAAATAACTGCAAACACCATCTGAAAGCCCCACTATTGATTGATTGATTGATTGATCAGTTAAGCAGCGTACCTTCTCTGGAGGTCTTGTTGAAGCTTCCTGGGATCGACCGCTCTGCTCTGGCTCCCACCTCTGCTCCTCTTCATCCTCCCGCTGTTTCTGCTCCTTGTCCGATTTCCACCGTAGCGTCGAAGGTCTCTGCTCTTTGGTCCTGCTGTCACACTGCGCCTCCGTCTCGTTACGGTTCTCCAACCTGTGGCTCCAGTCGCTGAAGCCCTCGTCCTCGTCCAGAACCAGGCAGCAGCTGGGCTTCAGCTCCTCGTCCGACCTGAGAACCAGCGGTGGAGAGTAACTAAGTACATTCACGCAATTTTAAGATGTTTGCACTTAAATTGAGTATTTCCATACTTCTACACCAATACAGCTCAGATGCAATGACTTTAGATACTTTGCCAGTTGAGATTAATAATGCAAAATATAATCAATAAATAAATGATGATGCATTATTATATGTTACAATAGGACTTTGTTGATCCATGGTGGGATCTACCAGCAGTATTTTAATTAAAATGAGCACCAACTGTGCCAGCTTCAACGTTAGAGATGCAAACATTAATGCAGAAATAATTATTTTCCAATAAAATAAGAAAATTGTTATTCTGCATAATGAGCGCTTTTACTTTTGGTACTTTATTTTGATGTTGATACTTGCACTTTTTTCTTACTGTATATAAAATTTTACATGCAGGACTTCTTTTTTTTTTTTTTTTACTTGCAACAAGAGGATTTCTACACTGTGGTGTTCCTACTTTTACTTAAGTGAAAGATATGAGTACAACTTTTATTTTAAAGACATGCAGATGTAGGACGATCATGTCAACGGCTTAGAGAATTGATTTAATGTGTTTTCTGGCTTGCATTAGTAAGACCAAAACCCCTTTCTCTGAGGCTGGATGAACCCCTGAGCTGAACATTTGAATCCCAGCAGCAGACACATAAAACACTCGAAGAACTAGGCATGTAAGCTGTTGCACTCTTCTGCTGCCTGACACGTGAGAGGAAATGTAGACCATATGTAGAGTATGATTGTTTGACTACAGATCTTTAATAGTTTTGTTTTGTAAAAAAAAATGGGCATATTCTCTCTAAACCTGCATTAAATGATTTTTTTTTGGCCACTTGTTTTCAGCAGAAACAAGTAGTGAACACGCTCTGACTTGTTATCACCTTTTAAGTTGATATGTTGATCTTGTTAGCGCACAGTTGCAGTTATGGAGCAACATTATCATTTATCCAGAGTCGTGTTTCCGTCCACCTGGTGAATGTTAGTCCAATATACACCCTCTTTTGTTTTTGCTTTCTCCCAGCTCCTGAGGGAAATATCTGACTCTTTAGCTGCTAAACGCTCCACTATGTTCACCAGGTGGTTGCTAACTGTGTTAACTGCAGTGTACGGTGGGTTTATAGAGCTTTTTCTCTGCCTGCTGCGGCCAAGAACGACACCATGAGAGCGCTGAGAGTGAACCAGAACAGTAAAGTTGCAGCCGGGCAGCTAAATCCGCGGGGAGCTGATAATTCTCTGTAGGTTCATCACTACGAGCAACATCTCTTACATTTCATACATATATGTTTATTATGGCCACTTTAAAATTGTTAATTGTATAAAGCACCTGTAGTCTTAATATCGATGTTTCACTCTGCATGTGAAGTATTTTGAAAACTTGTATTCTGTTATAACCAAACCTGTGTTTTATACTATATGTCAAAAAATGCATGTTTGCCTTTTTTTGCATATGACTTCTCACAATCTCACTTTTTTTTCTTGATATGTGTCAGTGTCAGTTAATCAAGCGTTTGGTTTGTCTGCTTCAAACATGCTAAACCCAAACCCGGCTGATTCCACTGACATGTTTTTCTGTTGTCTACAGGTGAACAGCAGCACCGGGGGGCGAAAGTTTATCTGCAGTTTCTGCTGACGAGTTGCTTCCCCACCAGGTGGCCAGGTGTCTCTGATGCCAGGTGGCAGCTGGCAGGTGGCAGATGGGACCTGCAGCTTCAGGCTCCATGGAAACAGAGATGGTATCCATGGAAACAACAAACAAAGAGGCACTACTCCTGCCTCCTGTTTCAGGTCAGCTCAGATCAGCAGACTGAACCTCATCAGAACTAACAAAACTACTATAAAATTATGTTTCTATGGAGGATAAAAAATGACTAAATGATTAACTAAATACAACACAAATCTACGTGTGTGTGTTTGTGTGTACTTTTGTTTTCTACAGGTAAGAGTAGTTGTTTCATTTGGCTGGTTTCAGCGACGGTGAGTCAGAGCGGATCTGAAGGGTTAGGAAGTTAGTTAGTTTTTTTTATTTGGTGCCACCTGCAGCCCTTTTCCTTTTGTTGCTCGTCTCGGTTGTTTAGCACTTGACTCAATTCCTGATGATTATTTTATGGTTGTATATCGAGCTGTAAGCTTGAAAAATGTGTCACCAAGGCTGTAAACAGTAAATGGCTGCGCTTGCTTGACCACATCAACGTTATGTTGCTTCCCTTATTCACAGACACCTGCAGGGATGCAACACCTGGACTAGATTGATTCATCTTTATTTTTCTTTATATGAGATATGAAGATGATCTAACTGGCACAGATGCTACTGATGTTAGCTAGCTGCAAGATCATTAGTACCACCTACAACATTAACATAAACATAGAGAAATAAATTAATTTGGATTTGTAGAGATGTAGAAATAAATTACATGTATGTATTGATTTTATTTATTTATTGATGATGATTTCTCTGGTGGTTGATAAATGTTTGTTTTAGCCTTCATTAAAAGCTCAAAGGAAATATATCACACATAGTCACACATGCTTATAGTTGACTGTTAGTTGATCCATTATTATATTTAGTATCACTTCCAAGGTTTTTATTTTCAGCACTGTTTGTTTGTTTGTCTGTTATCTTAGGCCTCAGTGGGCAAATACAGTTGCCCGATTTTTTTTTTGCAACTCCTCCATCCTTTTATTACTGAATCTGGTAGATCAAATACTTTGATGAGCCCTTAAAAGTTTCCACTCTGAGAGTTTAGAGTCCACTGCCAAACACATGTTGATGATAGTCTGGATACTGTCTTTGCGTCAATGACATGTGTTCTGAACTTTGACTATTGTTCTAAGAAATTTGAATAACATACGCATGTAAACACAAAGGGAAGCAAAATGTCGTTCCTCTGGGACAACAGCGTAACATAGACCAGACATAAGGATGTCTGAAAGACGACAGATAGAAAGAAAATATTAACATAACAAGTTCAAGCAGACACAACACTGCTGTCTTAAGGGAAGAACGAGCATGCTAACATTTGCAGTAACGACTGTGCGCTTGCTGACGAAGCTTCCGTGGCGACCAGAAGCAGACTTAGTTGTGGAGAAATGTCCAGACAGGAGGAACCATGACTGACTGAACCACTGACCCACAGTGTTTGATGAGTGAGCAGCCTTTGAGTTCACTGTGCTGTAAATGAGTCTGCTCAGCAGCGCACGCTCTCAGGTGATGGGGGATGTTTTCCTTGCGAGACCTGCTCTGACATCACATCGCTGTCTAATCAACCAGAAACTGACAGTACAGCAGATTTCTCAGCTCATTCACCTGCAAGTGCCATATATTCCCCTGTAATCAGCACTGCAGGTGATGAAGACTCAGCTGTAAACCACACAGGAAGTTTTACATCATACAAAATCCAACGAAGTCACGTGACAGTTTGTGTACTTACTCTGTGTTGTGAGAGAGGCTGTTGCTGTGTTGCGGGGGCTCCGGCCAGGAGGGGCTCCCCTCTCCTCTTTGCTTCTCCCTGGCTCTCCTCCTTCGCTCCCGCTCCACCTCCTCTGCATCCTCCTGGCTCCGCTGGGCTGTCACCCTGCAGCCAGCATAAACAATCATAGTGTCAGCACACACTCCCACACCAGAAAACACACGGGGTTCATTTAAGAACTTTGCAGGAACCAATTAAAGGATTTGGCTGGTGATCTTCTATATTTTTCTTACTGTCAACAAACATCATGTGCAGAGCCAAACCAACAATATCCTACCTACAAGTATTGCGCATGTATCAAAAGACTATTATGTCTTATACCTCTGTGCTGTAAACCTCCATTGTCGTCCAAAAACTTTTAGAAACACGTCAGTGAGCCACACCACTGCACTGGGTGTTCCTCCATCCCTGAAGATGGTGGTTACCATAGTAACAGATGAACCACGGCACAGAGGAATAATATATCAGGCTTTGGATAAACACACAGTACTTGTAGGTATAATGAGTTCATTGTTGGTTTGGTTCTGCACATGAGATTTGTTGACAATAAAAAAAAAAATGATAGAAAATCACCAGCCAGCCGAGGCCTTTAACATATTAAAACCATCAAGGATAACACTCTAAATAAAGTACTCCTTGAAGAACCTCTTATCTGTGAAGGGTTTGCAGCAGCACCAGGGTTTTGCGAGGTACCTTCCAACAGCGATGGTAAGTTTTTAATGCCACTGCACATGTGAACAAAAGATGTCACTTGAGTCATCGTCAGTTGGGGTTGGGGCTGAAAAAATCTGGTTGTGGGTGTGGAATTAGGAAGAAGTGAGGTTACCAGACCTCCGTAGCCCAGTCCTCATCTCTGCTTCAAGCTAGCAGCTCCAGGCTACTTTAGCGTTAGCATAACACCCGATTCTCTGACTGTCTACCAATAACAACTGTCGGCAATTGAGGGTACTGCAGGTGCCAGGTTTTGACAAGGAAGAGCAATGTATGGAATAAAAAAAAGACAACATCTCTGGTTCTGCTGCATCAATTAAAAAAAAAACCTTTCAATCAGGATCCAACAATGTTATGGAAGCCCAATGCTAAATCGGTTAAGTTCTCTTTCAAGTAGCTTTAAGGTCAGAAAACACATCTTATTTCACACTATCTGGCAGTATCAGTCTTCATTATGAATGTACTTATTAGTAGCACTGAAACTGTGGAAACACTTTGTGAAATATAGCAGCTAGTGGGATAGAAGTAGATCGGATGTGACCTCATGTCCTCAGCTTTATATTGTCTAAAATATAATTGTAGCTAACCACCACTCATGGGGCAAAACAGAGTCACCAACTGTGCTCAGGATGTGGATCACTGAAGAACACACTGCCCAAAAGCAGACAGGAGACATCAATGGCACCACAATCAGGTTCTGAAGGTCATTGCTCAAACCATCAACGAAGGGCTGGAGTCAAACGGGCGTACTTGCTCTTTCAAGCTCATCGACTTCGTCAGAGTTGGGGAACAAACAACACCTGTCGCTAAAAAATATGCAGGAATCCTGGACTGAGTTGAGACTGGAAGATGTCTGTGGTCTTAGGGACTTAGGGTTAAACCTTCCCTCGCGTATTACCTCCACCACCTTACATCCAGATGTGGTTCTCTGGTTCTCCACCAAGCATGTCGTCCTATTGGAGCTGACGGCGCCATGGGAGGAAAGCCTGGATGAAGCCTATGACAGAAAACTGGCTAAGTGTGAGGATCTAATCAGCCAGTGCGGAGAATCAGGATGGAAGGAGACGTGTCTGCCAATAGCGAGTTTGGATGTCGAGGATTTGCCGTCCGTTTACTGGCCAGAGCCCTCGGCATACTGGGCACTGGAGGAAAAAAAGACAAGAACCACAAGATCCACAAGACCACCAGTGCGGCAGAAATAGCCTCTACGCTGCTATGGCTGAAGAGAGAGGTGCGAAGAAGCTAGTCGTTGCCAGCTGGATACAAACAGGGGTCACCTTGGGGAGGAAGTATGATGCTGACGTGAAACTCCCAATGATCCAAGCAACATAACTGATAATGAGTCCAGCAGCATCAGAAGATGGAAGATGTTTTTCAGTCTCGTAGGCCGTTGCTTTAAGATTTAATAATAAAATTACGTGCAAAGGGATGCATTACAATTTAAATTAACATAAATTTATACATTTAAATCACTCTTGTCTGCTCTATTAACCACTTTGGCACCCAATTACACATGAATCAGATTTGTTATGTGACTTTTATGTGTGGATTCAAAAAAATCAGAGGAAAAATTGTGTTGGTTTGCCCTTGTCGTAGAAAGCTTGTTCATTTCTTGTGTTTGATCGGTTTTTTGGTTCCTGTGGGCAGGACTTGATAACAATAACTCTTTTTATTGTTGAAGCACATCTGGTAGAGTTTGAGCCAGCTGCTGTGCTGTTTCACTTAATTTTAATCTCTGGAGAGAAACAAAAGCGCGAGGAGGGAGGAGGAGGTGAAGAGTTGGAGGAGGAGGAGGAGGAGCAGGACGGAGGAAGGAGAGAGACTTAAAATCCTGCATGGCCCGATCGCCATCTCGTCATACTTATGGAGGTCTGGAGAAAATCTTGTCAAAAAATTGGAATACAAAGACGCTTGGAAATCTTCAGACAGCCCTTTGACTGGCTGTGAGTTTGAAATCACCAACCAGTTTTCCATTCTGGTGTCAGTGGTTTTTAAAGTATAATTACATTTATTTTCTTTAAAAAAAAAAACTTGGATTGTATTTTCATAGCTTTGGCTACCATTTTAATCAGTTATGATAAAACGTTGTGTTCACCAAAGTAATTGCTGAATTCTGGGAACACAGCAATTGCTAAAAAGAAGTTTGACAGGACAAAAAAAAAAAAAAAAAAAAGCAATCCCTCAGGTGTGCTAAATTTATGTGGAAGAGAAAATGAAAGCAAAAACTAACAATATTGACCAAACAGTTTGGTATAAATATCCATTACAGTTAACAGGTTCCTTTTTTAATCTGCCATTTCAGGTGCGTCCACCTTTTACCTCCAAAAAAAGAACTGTTAGGAGATTTATCATGTTTTTTTTCCCCCCTGAAAATCAAAAGCAAGCGCTTCAGCCTGCTCTTAACGCTTCGTTTCCAATGTTGCCTCCGCTTCCTCTTCGAACCGATGTCAGATCTTTTGCACATGTTCCTTACAGCCTTTGTTGCTACGTAAGATTATTCCATGGGTTATTTGCGTGTCTGCTCGCATATTTCAGTTCAGACTCGGGGGGCTTAAACACGTACAGATGTATTTGAGAAGTTTCCATTTCGAAATAAAGCAAAAAAAAGAAGTGAAATCCTACTTGTGTTGGTTGTTTACGTGGCCTCTGAAGCTGGTGGGAGCTTCTGGAAGCTGACCAATCAGAACAGAGGGGAGGGGGGAGAGGAGCTAAAAATGGCTTGTTTGAGACAGAGGCTGAACTGAGGGGCTTCATAAAGGGCCAGGAACGTTTAAAAGAAAGCGTTTGTTGAACTGTAAATCATGCAAAGATATTCCCGTAGAGCCCCAGGATATAAATATAGACCTGGAAATGTGCATGATGTATCCCCTTTAAAATGTCTCAGTCTGATTTTTAAAAAGGTACGACACGGACAAAGTGCAAAAAAAAAAAAAAACACAGCGTCTGAGAATCTAGGAAATAATCTGAGTAAATGGTTTGCCTTTTTTTTTTTTACAACTTTTCTCATCATCTCACTGCTTATGTTTCTTTCCCTGTTAAACTTTGTTGTAGCAATGTCAACATATTCCCAGATTTCAGTGATTACTTTAATGAGAACAGTGTTTTCATAACCGACGGGAGTGATGGCCAGAACTGTATAAAAAATGTGCTGTAATAAGTTATTGTAAAAGTTATTCTTAAACTTTAGCTTTTTACAGTAGCGCTATTCTTTTTTTTTATGCTTTAATAGATAACTGACAGCACGGAAATGTCAGGAGATGAAGGGGAGAGGCCGAGAGACCGAGACTACCCACTCTGTTCCTGTTCATCTATTTCACCACCGAACCCTTTTGGCAGGTGACCATCTTTGTTTGGAGGTCTCAGTCTGTTTGGAGAGTCTAATTGACTGGTAAAAAAAGCAGCCTTTGAATTTTGTGATGATCCTGGCTCTGCAGCGGCATCATGGAACAGAAACAAGCCAAAGCCTCAAGCTTGTTGGTTCTCATTAAGAGAACACATAAAACATGCAGATTTCTGTCTTTGTATCAGCCAATTGAGGGTCAAGTCGATGCGAAAGGCCTCCGAGAAGCAATTAATTGTCCCAACATTTCGACTCCTCAGCCCCTCGTCAGATATTTGGCTGGATGAGATCATCATCACAAAAAAAAAAATATCTCTAAAAGTACAAATATGAAAGCCTGATGTCATTGGTTCAGTCTGTTGGTGAGGACACTGGCCATGAGCAGTTGTGAGTCAAACATGCTGCTGTCATTATTATGTGGGAAAGTGACCTACATAAGATAATATTCACTAGAGATGCAGTGGGAGCCATATTGGCAAGAGTCAGTCTTTAGTTTGCTGTAAATCGATTTGATTTAGTGTCTGCGCTGTTTTTTTTTTGTTTTTTTTTCTTCTCTTCTCAGTGAGGACACTTTTTAGGGGAAAATGGGTCAACTGGGGATAAGGTTTGATTGTCTGGACCTCATCACTGCTGCGTGAAATGCAACAAGGGGGGAAAAGAGTATGAAATGCTTAAAGGACCATATCAGTGCTGTTGCATATTTTGGCCAAATAACTATGATTCACGTTCACTTTGCAGTTCTTGTAAAATCAACACAACCTTTCCAAAGCATAACAGTAGTTTTTTTAGATTGATTCAGTCGGTTCCAGTTATTTACAGTGCGATATGAAATCCCACTGTGAGACTTGCATAAGAAAGATAATTAATCACAGTGAACAGTTCTTTGATTTTACTGCATGCATCCTGTTTACACTCCATGTGTCTTGGGTGGATTAATATCCAATATATTAAAAAAAAAAAACAACCCAAAAAAAACCCAAATGTAAATACAACTATGAAGAGATGGACTGAAATCCAGCGTCTTGCCAAATAGGTCTAAATGCATCTGTCTCTTCATGACGCCTTCGCAATCTTTACTCCACCCAAGAACAACCAGTCAGTAAATCATGGATGTGTCCACTGAGATAATAGCAACTGAAAGTAACGCTAAAATCATGCATATAACATACATGATGGGGGGCAAAATATGAGGAACACTTTCTAAATCAATGCACCCGGGTACACCACCTCCATCAGCCACAGCTATGCACCTGGATTGTGCCGTTATGACTCGCTTTGTGGCTGCAGCTGATGATCGTTTTCATTGTTGATTAATCTACTACTTGTGTCCATTGATATCAGAAGGTAATGAGGAATACCCATTATGGATTTTGGGGCCCAGCAGATATGTTTAAATGTTTTTAAGTGCCAATTAAAGTGTATTTATCGCATCTGGATTTTATATTGAGTTGAAATGACACATATCTATCTCTCCAAATCTATGCTGTTGTGAGCAGGCGGCATTTTTAAACTCTACTAAGATGAAGGAAATACTGCAAATATCTCCTAATGTGAAGCTAGAAAAACTTCTAGTGATGACAAATGACCTTTCTTATCAACCCCACAGCTGGAGGCGTCAAAGTCGTGGCTCCCTCTCTCCGGGAGGTTATCAGACGGGTGAGTGTAGAAAATCACCTACTGCGGTAGATGTCGAAGCACGTCTGCTTAGCTTCACTCACACAGTTGCAGGGCATTATCACTGCAGGTCGTTCTGTATCTGCAGAGTCTGCCGGGACAGCTAACGTGACGCTGTGGAGCATAAATGTGAAGCGAGCAAATTATGGAGGAAATCGGTCTAATACGCATCACTTTTTCCACCATTTACACAATGAGGCAATGGAGGCCTGGGGAACGGCATTTTCTTTGTGTGGGTGTTGGTGTGCCGCTGAGCAGGAGGCGGGTGGGGGGGGGGGGGGGGGGGTTCAGGAGTCAGCCAGATGATGTCATGGCCATTAAGGAAGTGCAGCCATAAAAGAGGCCATTGAACTCGGGAGTACAGTGTCATTTTCAGTGAAGTCTCACAGCAATGTTCCACCGATTCGCCGAGGAAACAAAAACCCTCACTGACAATGATGAACAGTAGTTGGAAGGGAGCCTAAAACATAAAAAAAAAACAACACTAGGAACATAAACAAAGGAGACGAGCGAGAAATGAAGTCATGATGTTGTCGGGCTTTTAAAGGACATAAATCACAAATAGACTGTATCAAGAGGTGAAATTCAGCCAAAGTAACAGTAAAAAAAAGAAGTAGAAGAACCAAAAAGAATAGATTATAATTAGAATAAACTCAAAATAATAAAGAAAAGCAATATGAGTGGATAGATATATAGGATATATTGGATTCTTACCTGTTTGCTTACATGAATGAGAACAATATATATGTAAGATTTCAATCTAAGTTCATTGCACTCCTATAACATTGGACAGCTTTTTAACAAAAGGATCAATATCAATGAAATATTGTATTTTTTACTCTACTTTTTTTTTCCGGTACCGACATTACCCACAATGCAACTCGACCCCCAACAGTTAAGTCAGAGATTCTGATGTTATGCTCAACAAGCACGAGGTTTTTTATCATATGACTCCAGAACAACACATGGGAGAGTTTTCTAATCTGTGCTTTCTAAATCTATTACAACATAAAGATGTTTTAATGATGTGACAATACTGTACTGTGGTTAAGGTGCGGTTAGGTTTAGGCATAAAAAAAAAAAACTATTGGTTAAGTGAAGGGAAAGTTAAAGGTTTGGGTTAAAATTATTAGTTTGTTAAGGTTAGAAAAATGTGTCGTGGGTTGCAATTACTACACCCTTGAAATTAGTCATCAAGGCTACAATAATAACCACAGGGTTAAGGTTAGCGGACGGTCATAGTGACGGTCCCGACTCGTGGTTCAAAACAGGAAGTCTCCCTGTAGCGAAGTCTATTGTTGGATTAGTGCCTGCATTTACTCCTCCTCCTACGAATGAGGAATACGGTTGTCATCTCGACTGTGTCATTTCTTTCAGGTCACGATTACTATGGATGCTAGACGGCATCCGTCATTATTAAAGTGACATCACTCGAGGCAGTTTCACACAGCTCGGGTTTCACACGGCTCCCTCTGGAGCCTGTGAATCTGGTTTTTTTTCACATGTGTAGCAGCACTCCACAACAACCTGGGAACACATTTTGATGGGGTGTAAAATTGGTGGAATTCTCCTTTTCCTTCCTTCAAAAAAAGTCTCATCTTGAGGTTTACGGTTAGTTCAGTCAAGCAGATTATTACTGAAAAGGAGAATAGGTACAGCTCTGACCTCGTCACTCCCAAAAAGTAAACACTGATCTCACAGAGCAGGATGAAGGGAGTGACAATACCAACTTCCCCCCTAGGGTACGATAGAGTCGGAGCCTACAGGTGGATGCAGGAGTGGAGATGGGGCTTTTGAAATGCCAGCAGCAGCAACAATGGCAGAAAGCATAGCATGTCAGCAGTTTGGGCAGTAGGCATAAAGCCAAAGTGTGATAACAAAGTGTGCACTGGATGTATGTTACAGTGAGGGGAGGATGGCAACTAGCTCGCAGGCCTCGTTCGGTTTCAGTCCGCCAACTCACGTGGAGTAGATTATCATTTAAATGTAAAATATGTACAGCGTTAGTGTTTGGCATCCAGGCTCTGACCTCATCATCCCCACAAGGAAACATTGGTTTCACACAGCAGGTAGTGGGGAGTGATGATACTAGCCCCAGACGCCTATGCACCAGACGCTGCGTGGCTGTTTCCCAATGCTAAGCACTTTATACTACGAGGGGAATATGCTATCTAATAAGATGGAAGCAATCCACCCGATACGCAGCAAACAGCTCACACACTCAGCTCAGCAGTAAATAATAAAATCCCAAAGTCAAGGCTCGGAGCAGACATGCTTTGATCATTAATGAAGCAAGATAGATGATCAGTAATACACGCATGAGCTTTGTTTGGCGAGGAGTGCGGCTTTAGATTTGATTGATGTACAGATTACCCCCCCCCCCCTAAACCGAATTAACACCTTGGGGGGAATTACGTTACAAAACCAACACTCCACATATCTGAAATGTGAGATTTTTTTATCAGCACTGACAGCAACATAAAGCACATGCCAGATGAAGCAGGACATTGGCCCAGTCGCTGCAGGACTTAATTCACAATCCGATGGCGTGCAGCCAGGAGAGAGCGGAGACTAAATGTTCTTAAGATATGAAGACAAGCAGATCAACAGGACTGCAACTGAGGAACAGCAGATACAGTTATCCGAGGCTTACACTTACTTTAAGGGCGCAGTGATATATATATTTTTAATTGTTATGTATTTATTTGTTAACCATTACAATCGTCTAATCCTGTCCAGCTGTAGATTACTGACAGCTTTAAGCCAATTAAATCATTTGAGGCTTTGAATGAGGTTTGATAGCAACACTTTATATTACTTAATTTATTAATTTATTTGTATTTATCTAATATATCTTAGATACTGAATGTACATGCATGCAACAAACACATTTAATGAGCTTCATTCACCAGACAACTGGAAGTTTTTGGGCTTTCAGATTAACAGTGAGTTTCCACTCTTTAATATTGAAATGATGTAATCAACTAGATTGTTTCAGTGTTTCATTAAATTAAATTATCCTTATCATTCTGTTGATAATTTAAGCTAATTTGGGAATGTTTTATACTAAAAACCTTGGCCAGTTCTTACACATCATACGTTTAAAGAAGACTCTACTTCCTCTGCTGGTGTTGTTGATGCTATGAGAGAACGCCGTCTAATGGCGACAACAAACAAAACAAAATGGAGAAGAGGAAGAAGCATCTTCTCTCACAAACAGTCTTTGGCTGAATACCCAGACAACAGAATAGTTTTACTTGGCGTTCGTCAGCATCTCACTCCTCCTTTTACTGATGAAAGCACGGTCAGCGCCAGCTAAACAAGCTGCTGCTTGAGTATTGGCATCGATCTTGGCTGGTAATAAAAAGGAGAGGATAATTAAACCAGCCACTGGGAATACACAAGCCAATGCACTCTTACTGCCAGTTCCAAAAGGGTTGTGTCAAGAAGGGCATCTGGCATAAAAAAAAAGCTACGCCAAATCAATATGCAGATTATAAATGAGATTTCCAAACAAGTCGAGGCTTGGGTTACCAATGGCGACCACCAGCGGGCAGTGGGAGAGGAGGAAGGGTAGGAGTGTGGAGGTAAGAGTCGAACCTTTGAGTGTCGGCTCTGTGACTTGTGAAGGGAAAGAGCTGGCGGACATGATGGAGAGAAGGAAGGTAGATACACTGTGTGTGCAAGAGACCAGGTGGATGGGGAGTCGGAGGTGGGTGCAAACTGTTCTACCGCGGTGTGGTTGGGAGGAGAAATGGGGTAAATGGGGTTATCCTGAAGGAAGAGAGTGTTGGAGGTGAAGAGTGTCGGGCGGAGTGATGAGTATGAAGCTGAAGCTGAAGGTGTGATGATGAATGTTGTCAGCTCGTGTTGGGTGTGAGATGGAAGAGAAAAGAAGAAATCTGGAGTGAGTTGGATGTGGGTGTAGCCACGGAGGAGAGAGTGGTGAGTGGAGAGGACTTCAATGGGCGTGTTGGTGATGGGCAGGTAAGGTGTTAAGGAGAGGGATGTGGAAGGACAGACGGTGGTGGATCGAAACGGATGTGGTGAATGCGTATTTCAAGAAGGGGGAGGAGTGCAGGGTGATGTATAAGACACAGGTGGAGTATATATTATGCAGGAGGTGCAGTCTGAAAGAGATTGGATTGGAGGAGGTGGTGGCAGGAGAGAATGTAGCTAGGCAGCATCGGATGGTGGTCTGTAGGATGACTTTGGAGACCAAGAAGAAGAAGAGAATGAAGGCAGAGCCGAGGATCAAATGGTTGAAGTTGAAGAAAGAAGTTTTGTGTGGTAGTGAAGAGTTGCTGGATGGCTGGGTAACTACTGCAGAGGTGGTGAGGGAGACAGCTAGGAAGGTACTTGGTGTGTGATCTGGACAGAGGAAGGGAAGACAAGGAGACTTGTGACGAGATGAGAAAGTACAGGAAAGCTTACGGAGGAGGAGGTTGGCGAAGAAGAAGTGGGATAGCCAGAGAGATGGAGAAAGTAAGACAGGAGTGCAAGGAGATGTGGAGTAAAGCGAAGTTCTGCGAGGTTGGCAACCGAGGAAGAAGAAAAGGACTTGAACCTTCATTCCTTCAGTAGCTAATTTCAGTGTTTTTTTACAGAAACAAATCGATCCATTAAGGAGATATTAATAATTATTACAACTCCTCAAAATAAAAGCTACTTTGCCAGCGAAAAACTGCCGATCGCTCTCCAAACTGAAGCTCATCGAGACCCGGCTTAGAAACAGATGTGGAGAAGGAAGACTCTCAGATCTTCTGCTGTTGCCCATCGAGAGAGAAATCACAGTTCACCACAATGAGGGCTTTAACGTTTAAAAACTCATCGAACGAAAGAATTCTCCTTTGATTTCACATCTTGCTTCTTGGTTCCCTGACAAGACTGCTCAAATCAGCTAATTCCCCCAAAAGTGTTAATAGTTCCACGTCTTTACTGCAGATGTGTTTGAGAAATAAACATTTAAGATGTTGCCCATTCCCTGTAATAAATAAATAAATAAATGTCTGAAAAGTCAGTTTAATACAGTGGTGGTGTTGTTTCCCTTTATTCTGAATCACCCTATAAAATGCAAATCTTAAATGGGGATGTAGACTTTTTCTGCTGATGGGGGAGCATTGAATGCATCAGATGCTTAATACCATCCATCCATCCATCCATCCCTCCATTTCCCAGCATTTATCCAGGACCAGGTAACAACGGCATCAGACTGAGTAAGAGAGCCCAGACATCCTTCTCCCCCGACAACGCTCTCCAGCTACTCCTGGGGGATCCCAAAGGCTTTCCCAGGCCAGGAGAGATATCTAATCCCTCCAGCGTGTTCTGGGTCTGCCCCGGGGTCTCCTACTGGGTTAGCACACCTCCAGAGGGAGGCATCCTAACCAGGTACCCAAACCACCTCAGCACCTCGTAAGTGTTATGGTCAAATAAATGTAAGTGAAGTAAAAATAAGTGCATTATTTCCATCTGAAATGTAGTGAAATAGAAGTAAAAACTGCAATAATGGGAACACTAAAGTGAAATAAAAGCACTTCATAACTGATTTTCACTCATTTGAATGAATGTAGTTACTTTAGTTTATTCAGGTTTTGCTTTTTCAAACTGTTTCCATGAGAAGCAACCTGCTTATAAAACCCCTGACATCACCTGACAGTCTATAAAACACCCTCAGAAAATTACAAACTTCATCCTGCAGGTACAAATATAACATAAAAAAAAAATTTGTGACCATCATCTGTTGAAGTTTTTTCTCTCACCTGATGAGGTTCAGCAGGAGCTGTTTGCTGGAGCTTTTTCTTTTCAGGGAGTCTGCCATGGTGGACTGAGCTGCTCCTGCTCCTTCTGCTCCTTCTCCTGGTTCTGGTTGTATTGTAGCCTCCAGTCTTGGTCCTGGTTCTGATCTTGGTTCCAGTTCTGGTTCTGGAGTCTGAGACCTTTTTTTCCTACAGTTGCTCTCTTGTTCTTTTGCCTCTGTCTCTGTGGCTCATGTTGGCCTCTCCCTCCCTCCCTCCCTCCCTCCCTCTCTCCCTCTCTCTCCCCCTCTCTCTCTCTCTCTCTCTCTCTCTGTTTAGTCGCAGCTCTCTCCTCCCTCCATGTGGTTTTCATTGAAGCATTTTGACCCCCCCAGCCCCCCCACCCCCTCACCCTAACGCCATGTGACTCTCCCAAGAGGAAAAGTAAGATGATATCATTTGAGTGGATCAGTGACAATATTATATGCATGTATATTGTTTATATTTATATTGTGAGGGGAGTGTCATGGTGGGAGTATTGTGTTTATATACATCATTTAAGAGCTCCAATGTGGAATACTTATTAAATTATTATTATAAACAGTCAAATCTATTGTAAGAGAAATTGTTAACTCTAAAAAAAAGTCACAAACATTAAGTCTGACTCGGAGTTTTGGTCGTTTTCTGAGTTAAAAACACATTTTCGCTGTGTTTCCAGAAAGTGATCAGTTTGGAAATTTTCTGAGAAATCAGCAGTTTTCTCTGAATTTTTACAGATCAGAATCTGGACCGGTTACATTATCCACAAAAAAAAAAGCAGCCTGATAGCTGGTTTTAATTGTGTTCAATCCCCAGTTGCTGGATGTTTGTCACCTTTTTAAACAAATCCCTCCGACATGTGAAGTAGACACACAGGTTTTAAATATTATGGCTTTTTGTAAAGACAATAAATAACTGGACAAAACATTTATAAACAGCTTAAATGCACTAATTTAATCTGCATATGATGGATGAACATTTTGTTTCTCAGATTTCTGTGTTTGTCACACTCTATGTTTTTATTATATTTACTTTCCAAAGCTTTTAGCAAAAGAATAAATGAATAAATTTAAAAAGGATCTTAGGGGGGGAAAGGCTCTACTGACATAACAAAAGCCGACTTACATACTAAATCTTATTTTTTGAAAGAATTTCTGGAAGAATCCTGAACGATTCTGGGAATGAAAACTGAAACTAAGGAGATCGTTCCAGTTCAGTGAAAAACATATAACCGCGCGCCGCTCCTTGGACGTGACGACAACGCGACACAAAACACAGGTGCTCGTGATGCATGGATAAGCAATCAGTGTCAACAACAAAAAAATAAAAAGAGGAATGATTTTCCAAAAACATCACGGCACACTGCTGCACATTTTTTGTTACAGATCAAAAACAAGATCAATGCACGTCGGCTGCTCTTTGTGGACGCTGAGATAAAAATTTGTTCCCTTTCTTTATGGTCTCAAATGTTAATTGATCGTCTCAGCTCAGAATGAAAACACCATGTTCGGAGTTTTGGATGTGCATAAAATTAAAAACAGGAAAACCGCCTTGAAACGAGCAGCGAGTTTAGATCACAGAGGAAGAAGCTGTTGCCTTTTGTTCAGACTGTGTAAAACTCAGATATGAGCAGAAGCCCGAGGAGCCGAGGGAGCAACAACGGTGTTAGATCTGTTTACTGTTCGGCAGGTTATGAATAAGATATGGCAGCTCGGAACAGGAGCAGCTGCTGGAGGCGACAAGCTCCGAGCTGCAAGTCCAGCTCGGACTACTGAGTCACAGGGTCACGTCGTCATGACATCGAGGCTGCTGTCTGTCTGTCTGTTTGTTTGTTTGTTTGTTTGTTTATATATGTTCAGATGGAGATAAAGCACTCCTCTCTCTGCTTCGTAGCACAAAGACAAAAGTGGAACTTTTCTCTTTAAAAGCTCTCTCCGTCTATCAGTCCAACACACACAGATGTGCATTAGGTCACTCAGGCATTTCCAGCCAACACTGATTTACACTCGCACACACACACACACACACACACACACACACACGCATGCACACACACGTACTGTTGCCTGCTCACCCACCCCCCTTAAATCCCACGGGAGCCTGAAACACTCACAAACACTCCACCAAACGGTTGCCACAGCAACACTCCCTCAGCACTGTTTCACAGTCCGACTGTCGAAACAACTCGGCATGAGGCTGATGGGGACGGACAGAGCCGCCGCCGCCGCCCCTCGTCCGCCAACTTCCACACTTTCTCCAATGTTTAGAGGAGAATTAAAGTGCAAAATAAGCCCCCCCCCCCCCCAAAAAAAACAACTATACAATACAGCAACGGTGGGCAAACAGAGGCCTGTGGGCCAAATCTGGGCCTCCTGTAAAAAATATTACACCTTCCACCACCAATGAAAGTTTTGACTTTCATAGTTTGGATCAAAACTTTTTTCACGATTGATCACAAACGACAAACAACTTATTAACTATCTATTACTGCAGACTTTAGTTACTTTAATTAATGTCTTATTAAATATAACTGCAGATCAGATGACTGAGAAGAATTTGTTAATAAAGGGATTTTGCTGCAGCTCTTTCCAGAAGGCGTCGTCCTACAGAGTGACATAAAGCTAAATGTTATGGTGGTAGGCTATAAAGAGGAAGGATGCTTATTAATGGCTTATAAATTAGCGATAAAGCATTAATAAACTGTCCGTTAATCAATACTGACAAACCCTTTATGAAAAGCGTTTCCGTGAATTCTGAGACTATTTTCGTTTAACAACCTTCAGCCTGTTGGACCCAGAACAGGTTTTGTTTTTTAACGCAAGTAGGCGGCGATCCAACAGAAATGGTGTGTTGGTGCCATTTTTTTTTTTTTTTTTGCTAAGAAAAACAACAACAGCAGCAGAAGAAGACTTCCCAGTAAACGATAAATGAAGCAGAACGCTGTTTATCAAGTGTGAATAACCGAGTACGTCTTAACCCTCAAAGTCCAACAGAGAACACTGATTCGCTGATGAGTTGTTGTTTTTTGCCAAATTAGATTAAAATAAGCTGGAAGTCCGGTTTTTTTACTTACTAAAGGGGAAAAATAACATCTGCCTTCAGATACAATCCTAAACAGAGTTATAAATCAACTTTAGTCTTAAATAAAATAGGCAGGATGGGAAGATTTGACTCCATGTAAGTATAGTTTTGTACAGTTTTTGTACCATATTACCATATTTATTACTACTAATGTGTTTTCTGGTTTCCATAACGATGCCATGAAGAGTATTCCAGCTTTCGTAACGTTTTTATTGCAGTTTGCAAAACAAAATCTGGGATTTTAGTCGTTGTAATCTTTACAATCGGTTTGTTAGATAAAATAAACAATGACACAAACCTCCTGATGGGAATTGTAAATGATAAAAAAAAAAAATGCACTTTGCAGCACAAACTTAGCTGCAGTTTTACTGTTTGTTTACTCGTTGGAAGATTTTCTTCTGTTAAGCAAAAGTCTAATTGTTAAATCACCGATGGATACGGACTGGAAGTTGCCTCATTGAGTTTTTTTCCCCCTTGTTTATAAATAAATAAAATTATATTTACATCCAGCGCTCCTCAGAACACAGTGTGCGCATCAGCGAGGCTCAACTCATTAGAGAAGGGCTGGAGGCTTGTTTATAGTCAATTATTAATGTCAAATTGCCGTGCCCTTATTGAAATGGAGTCATTGTGTGTGTGTGTGTGTCTGCTTGAATCTTACAGATGAGTTGATGTCACAAACAGGGTCAGGGTCGGTTTGCACGATGCGTAGAAACTCAGCAAACACGCTGATTGGCTTCTGATTTTTTTTTTCTTGCGTCATGCAAACTTCTCATGAAACTGAAACATTTTCAACTCTTGCAGATGTGTCTCCTCAAGTTCACGTCACCTGGAGTGAACCTGCCTCTGCTCTCGTCATTGTAACGTACAGATTATTCATCACCCTTGTTTTTTTTGGGTCACACTGTTTCATAACTTTATTATTATACAATCTAAGAAGGTTTCAGCTCTGTTCTCTCCCCTCTGGGCCCAAACACCCATCAGTCTCTCTCTCTCTCTCTCTCTCTCTCTCTCTCGCTGCACAAAATGTTGCCAGCTGTCCCGTAAAAGACGGCGTCACGAAGAGGAGAGAGGAGAGGAGCAGCTGCTGAAGCGCTCCAGACTGATGAGGGGAATGGATTGGAGGTGAGTGACGTCATGCAGGAGCAATTCAACCGTTAATCCGAGAAAGGTGAGATGCTTGTTGGAGGTGATGCGCGGCATGGAAGGAAAAAAAAAAAAAAAAAAAAGTCCTTGTTTCTCAATCTAATGTAGTCAGGCATTCGTAAAAATTTTGTTGCAGGAAAGTGTTGAAATATGAACTTGCTGGATGGAAAACAAGCTTCATGGTGATTTATAAGGTTGAGAGAAAAGGTGGGTGTAAAGTGCAAAAAAATATCCAAGGATTTGATTTTGTATGGTTTGTATTGACTTTAATGAACAACACCTCCTCTCTTAATCCATGTTTTTCACCTGCCTCAAATAGTTTTCAGCCATGATAGCACAAACGCAGATTAGCCATCGGAGGTAGTGAGGTACCAAAGGTGCATTAAATTGGAAAAAATAAAACATTTGACATGTTATGAACACTTATGTTAATAAGTTATCATTATATGTTTTGTGTCTTTGCTTGGTTTCTGCTGCCTACTTTAAGTTTGCTTGTTTGTTTCCTGTTGTGGATCACATGACCTTTGTATTTGCTTATAATGACGTGAGATTATCACCATAAGCTTTGAGAGTTGTTCTAAATCTCACCTGCACAATTTGCTTCTTCTCTTTTGTTGTTGTGTTTATGCTGCTTTTTTTTTTTTTACTGTGCAATATGCAGGTTTCATTTTCATGTATCGTTCCACAAAATTAAAAAACGATCAAATTCTGTTTACAACTTATTTCTAAGTGTGACTATGTGTTAGCGTGTGGTTCGTGGTGTATCTCCGATATCTGGGCGGATTTTTATTCCCACTCTGCACCTGTGCTAGCGGCACGGCTCGACGACCTTAACGAGCCGGACGGGCGGTCCACCAGTTCGGTCCGGACTGAAATAATAAATATCTTGACAATGTTTAGATGGATTGCAGTTAAATTCGGTACACACATTCACCATCCAAACTCTACTGACTTTTCCTCAACACCATGAAATAACTTTTAAACTATCAGATGGATGGATTGTAATAACTTTGGTGATCCCTTAACTTTTAATGTAGGACCACCTTCAGGTTCAAACTTCAATTGAACAAATATCTGCAAATCTAATGACATGCACTTTGTGTTTTGTGCTAATTTAATCATGCTAAACGAGATGTGTAACACTGTAAACACTGTGTAAGTACAGCCTCACTGAGCTGCTAGCATGGCTGTAGACTGTTTACATGTTATCAGTTGCTAAGACGATAAAGAGGAAGACCTGGTGAGCTCATAATGTTCAACAGTTCCCCCTGTAATAAATTGTAAAAATGCCCGAGTGACTGAAACGTTTGGGTTTTCCCCCGATAGCGGTCCAGAACCAGGATATGTAGTCTGAGGGGTCGTGGATCAGGGCTGCAGAAAGGGCTCTCTGTAACATCACACAGCTGTACCCTCCAGTGTCTGTCTCCGCATTCATCCGCAAAAACAAAAACTCTGACCTCAACTTTTCCAAAGGTGAGGGTGAGAATGACTCATGTGTGTTCCCTCCACTCCGCAGTCAATAATCCGTTTTAATCTCCCCCTTCACTCAAAGCTCTTTTTTCTTTTTCTTCATCAAAACTGTTGCAAAGAAGAAAAAAAAAAAAAGCTCTTAAAGGATTTGGCTGGCGCATTTTTGTGTCTTATTGTCAACAAATCTCCTGCAGAGCCAAACTAAAGATTAATTGTTCTAATTACAAGTATTGTGTGTGTGTGCATATCCAAAGCCTGATATATCTTATTCCTCTGTGCAGTAGACCTCTGTTGTTGTCCAGAATCTATTAAAAACACATCAGAGAGCCACACGGCTGCACTAGGTGAAATGTTCCTTCATCATGAACAGTTTGGGCCCATAAACAGAGCTGTTGTTAGTCTTTGGAGCCGTTTCCAAACAAACTAACGCGCACAAACTCTTCATAATGAAGGAACATTTCAGTGCAGTGCAGCCGTGTGGCTCGTTGACATGTTTTTAATAGTTTTTGGACAACAACAGAAGTCTAAACACAGAGGAATAAGATATATCAGGCTTCGGATACACACACACACACACAATACTTGTCAGTAGATAAATGCATCGTTGCTTTGGCTCTGCACATGAGATTTGTTAACAGTAAGAAACATTTAGAAAATCCCGAACCTTATTAAGATGATATAAAATTATTTTTAGGCTGAGATCAAAGTGATATTGTCAAGCGAATCAACAGCTGTATCTGTTTTGCTGCTAACAATATAACCACCAAGTTCTACCAGTTGCGCCGTACGCTGTCAGTTGTAACTGTCTAAGCCAACTGGAAGAATCAGGGTTCAGATTTCTCTTCATGTCGGCTGCTGGCTTTGAGTAGTAAAGGATGTTTTTGTGCTCAAAGCTTTAGAAGAATTATCTCTGTTAGAGAAGTCAAACATATTTTCACTGTCACATCTCAACAACAGAGACTGCAGCATTGTAAACACGGTTGGGTGTAGTTTGGTATTTGCATTTGAAACAAGCCTTTTTATATGTGTGTGTGCTTGTGTGTGAGGATGTTTCTGTGTTTCTGCAGCTTGGCAGTAGCTCAAGGTCTGCCACCTGGTGGGTATTTAACGGTACTGCATGCTACCTGGAAACTGAATGAACTGATGTTTCTTAGATAAAACTCCAGAGATCTTTTAATCATAGCTAAACCGTTGTTCTGTTCATTCAAACATGTTTTTTTTTTTTAAACATAGCTGAAATAAATATCTGAAACACATGTTCATGTTCTTGAATGAGCTGAATAAAGTCATGACTCTGTTCACGTACGTCTGGCAGCACATCTGTGAGCAGAAGTCATCAACCTGATGATGAAAAGTGCACCAGCGCCACATAAATAAAAAATCATAAGAGCAGCTGCTTAGTGGACGTAAGTGTAGTGAGATTGTTTTGCCAACTAAGTTCCTTTTTAAAGGTTAAAGAGTCTGTTTTTAAAGTTAACTCCATCCAAATAAGGAAACAAACTAATGTAGGATCACAAACCAAACAACACCAACCAAAACTATTATCAAAAGATGTGTTACCTAGTGTGAATAAATATGATTTGCATCCAAAATCAAAATTTTAGTGTAACTGTATTGCTGTTTTAATATTTTTACAAAACATGTAGCTTATTCTAGTTAGTTTTGTGCACCTGATATGACTGCTGATCAATTTTTAAACCATAATCTTTTCAATTTTTTATGTATTTTTCTAATTTAGTCAGCTGTTGGTTTGTGTTAATTGGTAATTGTTTAAATATATTAAAATTAAATTTATGAAAAACAAAGTGCAAAGAAAACATGATTTCTTAATAAACTAAGTGTTATTGTTAGCTGTAACCTTGTGCACATAAATAGTTTGTCTCTCAGAAGCAGAGGTGATATAACGCTGGAAAACCTCTCAGGGAGCTCAAAAAGATCACTCCGGTGCTGATGGTTCAGTATGTGTTTACTCACAGAGGTCTCCTCCTCTCCAGAACAAACGGACCCACTGATTACAGGTAAAAACAATGAATAAAGCAGTTTCATCTAAGAGATCGGTGTTTCTCTGACGATGTACGGCGACCCACGGACGTCAGATACAGGCTGTTAGCTGAGCTGCTGCTAACACTTGTTTGGTTTATTTCTCTTATAACTTTGGATGCAAATGTTCGTCCGGTTTCTCCCAGGAGCCGAATTCTCCGCAGAGGTCTCCTCCTCTCTAAAAACAAACGTACACGCAGATTAAGACTGTTAAAATATTAATTAAAGCTGTTTTACCTTAAAAATCAGTGTTTCTCCGACAGTGCTTGGTGACCACCAGACGGCTGTTAGCCTGTTAGCCGAGCTGCTGCTAACACTTGTTCGGCTTATTTCTCGTATAACTTTAGATCCAGACGTTTGTCCAGTTTCTCCTGGGAGCCAAATTATCCGCAGAAGTTTCCTCTTCTCCAAAATCAAACGTACACGCAGATTAAAATAGTTAAAAAATACTACTTAAAGCTGTTTCACCTAAAACATCAATATTTCTGCAGCTGTTTGTTTCCTGGAGGGGCTGTTAGCTGTTAGCTGAGCTGCTGCTAACGTTTGTTCCTCTGAAACGGTCCGTTACTTTAATTAAATGACAGATTTCTCATTTGGGATAATGTAAGAACACAACTCAACAACATATATAACATAGGTCTAGTTGTTTTTAGACATTTTAATGTGGAATAATTACATATTATACCTTTAAGAACCAGCGTTATTTTAACAATAACCACAGTCGTTCCCTAAACTGAACGTAGTTGTGTGTAAACCTGACCGAACCTTAACTGTAGCAGATGGTGGCGGATCAGAAATGGTGCCATGAATGTGTTTTGGAAAGCAACAAAGTTTAGTTTGGAGGACTTTGGAGGAGTTTTTGCTTCTTTTTTTTCTTTTTTTTAATTAGTTTTATGAATTGTTGTTTGTTATTACAACACCAGACTGATGTTCTTCAGAGACAAAATACATTCATATAAATTTCATAAACTACCGACTGGACTGAAATGAAAGAAAATCTCAACAGTTTCACACACACACACACACACACACACACACACACACACAGAGAGATGATGTATTTTGCTCTGCACAAGATTCCCAAAAAGTTCACACTCGCAGCAGCAGCATCCCGTTCAGAGAGACAGAGCTTCTATCATTCTGCCCGAGAGGTTTTCCATCACTCTCTCATAAAGAGCACATGACACATCTGTGAAACATTCGTGACTGAACAGCTGCCAGCTTCATTAAACACAGCGAGGGATTAAAGAAAAATACAATCTCAGTAACTCCCAACATATACTTTGTCCAGCTTTTTTAATACTTTCCAGATCTCCTTGATCTTGTTTTCATTTATTTATTTTTTTATCCGTTTTCTAAAATTAGAATCTAAAGATCTTCTCGTCCATCTCAGACTTCGTACTCCCGAGATAGCCGGACAGGAGCACACTGATGCTTCTGTTATACTTGACACGCTTTCTATGTGTGTGTGTGTGTGTGTGTGTCTGACTTATCCTACATTCAGGGGACACATTTCAGATTACAGACCAGTTAATTTTGGACAGTTCTCCTTGTCCTAAATGGTAAAACACTGATTTTTTAGGTCAGTGGTCATGGTTATGGTTATGATAAGTCTCCAGGAAATTAATGTAAGTCTGTGTAATATCCCCAAAGGTGACCCAAGACAACATGTGTGTGTGTGTGTGTGAGAGAGAGAGAGTGTATGTGTGTGTTAACCTGCCAACACTGGAGCTCACTCATCCAGCTTACGGCAGTGATTTACAGTGAATATGTTTCCCTGCGCAGCAACACTCCTGATCACTGGCAGGAATGACTTTCTCTTCCAATGTTTCCATTACAACATGGACACGGTTCACAGTGAGTTATGGGTGAGTAACAGGTTTTCTGGAGTGTCTGTTTCCATGTTCCACCACTTCATCCATCTCTTCTTCTCTCTTAGCGAGCAAAAAAACAAGTGTGAAAAAAGTGAAACATGGTCACAAATGAAAAATTACAAGCAAGAGAACAGCTGCTCGCGGAGAGTTTGTTTTATCAATCATCGGTTCTAATTTTAAGTTAAAAGGTCAGCTTGTGAAGTTAATTTGATCCAAATGCGGGAAATGCAAACAGCCACGCGAGCGACTCGAAATTTAACGCTCAAATCTGAAACATAAATAAGCGTAATTTGCATCCAAACAATCAAAAACAAGTTTCTCGCTTTTCTATTTATTGCACTAACTATCTTGGGACAGGGATTCTGTGTTATGTCACGTTTCTGTCTTTTTATTGGTCCTATAAAACAAGTGGAAAATTCAGAAAAATTCAACCTGTCTTTCCAGCAAATGAGTCCCAGTTAACTTTGGAGAATCAACAGACCTCTGTCAAGCAGGTTTCATAGGGACTATTTTAGTTTTTTTCCATGAGAGATGAAAACAGTGGAGGGACAATAAAAGCATGTGTGTATTTTTGAGATTTGCATGAACTAAACCGCTTAAAAAAGGGCGAGTTCACAGTTTTTCAAATCTGTCAACATGTTTTTCTTGCTGTAATCATTCCTCCTGTTCATACTGACCATTAGAAGATCCCTTCATAATGCACTTACAATGTATTTAAAGGTTTATATGAAGCTTCAGACTCCAAACAAGTCAAATCAAGCAGATATCTTTCAACGTTACAGACTTTTTAGTGCCAAAGTCCCTCTTTTTGTTTCTATACTTCCACCTGCAGCTCAACAGGGAAACACAAAGAGGAGAATTTGATGCTAAAAAGACTGTAAATGTGTCAGATATCCACTTGATGTGACTAAACTCAGACTGATGAAGCCTCAACAAATATGCATTTTTGCACAAAGGAGGTGTTTTAATAGTCAGGAGGAATGATTACAGAGAGGAAAACCTGTTTCACTGTCTTAAAACAACAATCAGGAATGTAAATGACCGTTGAAACATGTTTTTCTTGCTGTAATGATTCCTCCTGTTCATACTGACCATTAGAAGATCCCTTTATAATGCACTTAAATGTAAGTGATGGGGGACAAAATCCACAGTCCTCCTTCTGTGCAAAATTTTAGAACTTTATCTGAAGCTAATATGAAGCTTCAGCGTCCAAATGAGTCAAATCCAGTAGATATCTTTCAACGTTACAGTCTTTTTAGTGTTAAAGTCCCTCTTTTTGTTTCTATACTTCCACCTGCAGCTCAACAGGGAAACACAAAGAGGAGAATTTGATGCTAAAAAGACTGTAAATGTGTCAGATATCCACTTGATACCTCATATAAGCTTCACTTCAGCTTTTAGGTGCTTTTTTTGCACAAAATGACTGATGATGAAGGATTTTTGCTCCCCATCATTTACATTAAGCACATTTGAAGGGGATCAAAACTCTCTCTCTACTGCTGGATCTGTGCAAATCTTCTAAAAAAGATTTTTTTGTTTGTTGGAAAAAATGTTTTAGCTACTTAAAAGCTATTACATTTTATCTTTAATGACACAAATGTTTATTAGTTTAACTATTGATTACTCTGCTGATTATTTTCTTAATTAACGATTCAGTGTATCGGCGGCTGTGCTGATGTCTTTAATATGCTTGTTTTGTCTGACAGTCCAAAACCTAAACTTTATATATGACAAAAGGGGGGGAAAAAGCATATTGTTCATGGATCTAGAGATTATTTAGCATTCCTGCTTCCTGCTTTCATTAAACCACATTAAGGGTTAATATTTTATGCTGCACGGTTACTTTTTTTCTCTTCTTTTATCTGTCTTATTTCCTTATTAGCTTCTTTTTTAATTTCCAAATGTAACACTTTTACATGTCTTTTAACCTGTCTTGCTTTTAAATTCTGTTTTAATGCCTTTTATGATCTTTGTAAAGCACTTTGAATTGCCTTGTTGTTGAAATGTGCTCTACAAATAACCTTCTCTTGCCTTGAAAAGTGAATGAAATGATGAATCTGTTATCAAAACAGTTGCTGATTAATTTTCTGTCTATCGACGAAGTGATTAATCTACTAATTGTTGAAGCTCCAGTAATGAAACAGATTTTAACACAGTTGATCATTATGTTTTAATTAGTACTTACAAAGCTGAGCATTATATTTAATGAGCTGATATATAAATAAAATGTTACATATATTGTTAAATATGGAGTTGAGTTCATCAAATTTTCAATGTTACAGACGTTAACATTTTTAAGGAGTTTACAGTTATTCTACAGTGATTCAAAACCTTTTTATATACCAATTATCTACAGAAGCTGTGTACCACGTTTATCAGCATCTCCACCATGACGCCGGGTAGTGATGTCATTACTGCCCTCTGTAACACAGGAAGTTACTTTTCTCCGCACAGTCTCTGATCTTCAGACCGCTCATCTCATCCCTGGCGAAGGCTCCGCATTGCTGCGTCTCGAGGGGGCAGTCGGGCAGGCCGGAGTACGACATATCCGCCCCGTTCACCCACAGCCAATGACCGGCCAGGAAACGCAGGCCTGCCCACACCTGGAGAGAAGAAACTCTGGTGATGAGTAAGTGATGTTCAGTTGGGCTTTTTTTTTTACCGTATGTGGTCGTATTTGTTGCTCAGTGCTCGTCAGGAGGGTCAAGACTACTTTGTTTGCCTAGTGACAAACAGGAAACCTTTCCAGGGTGCACCCATGTTTGTTGGGATAAGCTCCAGCCCTCCTGCATCCCTGCAGGTATCAGTAATACTACTTTATGACATTATATATAAAACAAAGATAATTTGCAGATTAATAAACCATTAAAATAATCATTAGTTGCAGGTCTAGAGCAGAGATTGTAGACATTGCAAAGTGCAGCGTCACCCGTTGGTTTGCATTGGAGCTGGTTCGAAACCCAGAGTCGCAACTTATGGTCGGCGCCATCTCCTCCATTTGGAGCCAGGACCTTCTAAATAAAGAGTGCAGGGTGTTGCCTTTAACAGTCTCGAAACATGCCCCCACCACCTCGTACTCAAGCTAACGCTAGCTAACTGGGAACACATTTTGGCTAACGTTAGCTACTCGAGCCAGATTGTGCTAAAAGTAACTCGGTGTCAATCAGGGCAGACATGAAAGCTACTTTAAGGCTTCGAATCTTATTAACGGAGAAATAATTTCCAAAATGACCAGCAGCACACCTAATAGAGGGCCTAGATTTAGAGATTGGGATCATAATGACTCTGAAAAAAATGATTAACTTAGTATTTCTAGAGAGAAGTTGATGCTTTTTGAATGGGAAAGTCAGTTGAAGCATCTTTAAGGTGCGTCTGCCGCAAGTCATGGTTCCACATGTAGCACCTTGAAAACAGATTTCACGCCAGCATTTCTTATAAGCGCTGCGGAATATGAACGCACCCTCTCGGTGACGGCCTCCTTGACCTTGTTCATCACATAGCGGTCGTCCTCTCCGGGCTGCACGCTGACCAGGTCGTAAGTTTTGTTATTGGACTCCAGGGATCGACAGTGCTCCAGCGCCTCCTCCCAGGTCTTGTTCTCCTTTACCAGGACCAGGTTGTCTTGTAAGCAGATGAAGGGAAATTTGGCGTCACAGTTTTGGGTGGCCATTTGTTTGCTCACAGTGGAGATGGAGACACAGCGGCCCCTGTCCCCCGGCTCCTCCGATGCCCAATTTCTGTGCTTGGACAACCCCGAGCTCCATTTCCACGCTTCACCTGCAGACAGATGTAAAACTGTATTTGACCCCAAACAGAGAACACACGGTGGTAGAATACCTGACCGCCGTGACTGATAGAAAACTAAGGAAAACGCTGACAATGTAGAGACTGAGCGGACACAGCAGGGCCATAGAAAGAGGCCGTTATAGGCGGAAAAGGCTCCCCAGAGACGCCAGGCTGTGTTCACTTTACCATAAAAGAGAAGTTGAGACAGAAAGGGTTTGAGAGAGGTTTGCTTTGGAAAAGATAAATCATATATATCCTGAGTTTATCCACCTCCCTGATCTGCAGAAAAGTCAATGTGCAGTAAAAGCTGCAAAATATATTAAATCTTGTCATAATCTGAGAGAAAGAAGCTCTGTAGTAAAAGTTTCTGTGTGATTACACCAGTAAAAATGCCTTTTATTATATTGTATTTAATATTAATGTTTCTGATCTGTCAGGCCAATAAAACTTATTTGAATTTAAATTTATAGAAAGTTCAGCAACACGGATGAGTTTTAATCTGTGTTTCTCATATTTCCCAAAAGTTTTTTTTAATGAAAGAAGTGAAAGAAAATACTGTAAAATAAATATATAACAATACATGAGCTGAGAATTATGAGCAACTCTGCTTAAAGGACCTTTTATAGCAAGTTTCAGCTCATTGCTTATCTGTCCAGCTGCAACTTTACTGTATTGGTTCACTCTCAGCGCTCTCATAGCGTCGTTTTCGGCCGCAGCAGGCAGCTGTTTTCAGAAGAAAAGGCTCTAAAAAGCCCTCTGTGCACTAACCTGTTCACAGACACAGCTCGCTGTAGACTAGCTGGTGAACATAGTGGAGCATTTAGCAGCTAAAGAGCCAAATATTTCCCCTCAGGAGTTGGTAGAGAGCAAAAACAGAAGCTTACATTCACCAGGTGGACAGAAACACGACTCTAAATGAATGATAATGTTGCTCCGTAACTGCTGGATGTTTAAATAAGCTAACAAGTCTCAATTTAAAGGTTGATAATATGTCAGTATTGTGTTCACTACTCGCTCTTTCCACTGTCCCCAAGTGGCCAAAAATTTTTGCTAATGTTCATGTCACATTTTAAATGATCGTATGATGATGGTATTTCCACTCGTACATTGCATCCAAGTCGTAATTATGACTGGGATATTCAGATTTCTCTGAAATATATCAGACTTGCTGCTACTTAGTATGGAATTTCCTGAAAATCAACCAAATGGGGGAAAGCCTCACATAAGTTAGTTCATCATTCAGTGAGATTAAACCCATATTTACTGGACATGGTGGTGATTTGGTGCCATCCTAGGAAAAAAAAAACCTCACTATGGATAAATTACTGGACTGACTACAAAGTAATATTTCATGAAAACACAACAGGCATTGATAATGTGAGTCTTTACCATCTCTGTATAGTCCAATCCAGGCTTGGAAGTCCTGTGCTTGGAGAGCTGACACCAACTGGGAGCGTTCTGTAAAAGACGCCAAATCACCACCTAGCTCCCTGCAGTACTCCTGGGCTTCAGACCACGTCTTCGACTGTGGTATAAACGTGTACTCGCCGTTGATATTTGGGATTTTTTGACAGAAGAAGAAGAAACTTCCTCCACAACCAGTGGCGAAAATCCTTTCAAGAGAAACATGAATAATGAAGTAAACATAAAAAAAGTGTGATACATAAATCTACTTTTACATACCAGTGTTTCTTTTTATATTTACTACATATATACACTTTGCTTTATTTTTGAGTGTAGTCTATCCTGTACCCACCTACTCTGTTGTGACCGAGAGCCACAGCTTAATGCACAGCAACTTAAGGAAATACATGCAAATAGGCAGAACACAAGCAAATTAACAAACACATTTGCCAATCTGACAACATGGAAGGACACTCAGCGAACACAAAAAGAGCAAGATGGAGCGATTCATTGACATCAGACTGTACAACAGTAACAACACACACACACCAATAACACCTGCAGACCAATATTTGGCTTAAAGGAAGTCTTTCTTAAAACAGCAGTCAGGTGTCAGATGTTTTCTTGTTGCAAGTGAATGGGAGGGAGTGTCTAAACCTTTAACTGGTACTGTATCTTTAATACTTTTTTAACAGTTTAACCAACAACTGTATACAAAAGTTTCAATTTTCTGTTGGACTCAAGATGTCTGTTACTTCACCGAAGGGTTTATTCTCAGTGTTTGTGCGCTTGGAGGCTTTAAGCTTCCACATCACACTCGTGTGAGTTGTATATTGGCTCCGAAACTAGTTGTGATGTCACATATCAGGCCAAAGGTCAGCCCTTTAAAGTCAGATTTAAAGAGAGCACAGACGCTCCTCCGTCAGCAGATGAATGTGAAAACAAACTCCACACATACATCATTCTGCACAGTGAAACATCAAACTGGAAAACAAGAAGCATAACACATTTTTGACTTGAGGGTGACTTCAAAATTAATATAAAAACTGTTTAAAAACTTGTGTTTTACCTTTTTTCTTGCGTTTCAAGGCAGCAAATCAAGGTCAAAGTTCAGAAATAAACTTCTGTAGTCAGAGTTTAACAGAATTTAACACTCAAAAACCAAGCTAATCTGCTAAAAAAAGATTTAGATTCAGTTTTATCTAAATCCTTATTGGTGTATGTGACATCAGTTTCCAACCAGTGAGAAGAGCTTGGACAAAAACACAGATAAAGAAACGTTTATCTCACCGTAACTGTTCTAACTTTGGCAGGTAACGTGTTCATGTAGGACCCCGAGCTCTCGTAAGAAGCTAATTGAGAAAAGTTTTGAGGGTTTTTTTTTTAAGATGCACTTCTAGACAACCATCTGTTTCCATTTCATTTCTGCACGTTATAAAAATCATTTAACTGTAAAGAAGAGAGCCCGAAGGCCGCTTGGAACATTTTAAAAAGAATATTATGAAACATAAAACACGGCGGCATTCTTATGAAAAAATATTCACCGGTAATAAAAAAAAAAGTACATGTGATTTGAATTAAATCTGCTTAACATGTGAAAACAGTCTTACAGTATTAAACAGTGTAAAAAACAGTCTCACGTTACCTTTCATCGTTGTACAGGACCAAAGCACACTCATCACCGTTTTGCGGCTCATGCTTCGCCCATTCGATATCGTCGTTTTTTTCCCATGGGAATACGCCGTTTCTGTCAGACCAAATCCACTGATTGTGAGTCGAAGAAGAGGCTTCCTTGTCTTTATGAAGGCCGATCCATGCGAGATAGGTTTCCAAGGACGTGCGGTCCACATCTGACTGCGTGTAGAAGACGGCCAGGTCACTGAAGTCGTTAAATCTGTTTGGACTTAAAAAAAATCAGACACTTTTATTTGTCAAGTGATCTGTCAGAATGCATGTCATTAAAAAACAAAAATAATAATAAATACTGTAGCATCCCAGCAGGCGAACCGCAGAACCGCAACGTCCCTGGTTCAAGCATTTCATACAGTCTTTGTTTCCTGTCTGCCTCTTTGCTGCCCACTATCCAATATAAAGGTAGAAATGCCAAAAGAATAACCTTTAAAAATAATTAAATAAATAAAATAGTAGTGAGAGGAGAAGATGATTTGTTTCCACTGTGTGTTGCATTGTGGGACAATATTGTCCGGCAAATTCAAAAATCGATATCACTATTGTGCAGAGGTGTCAAGGAACTAAGTACAAATACTTTGTTACCTTACTTACATAGAAATTTTGGTTATCTATACTTTACTGGAGTAATTATTTTTCAGACGACTTTCTACTTTCTACTCCTTACATTTTAAAAATAGCCTCGTTACTCCTATTTCATTTCAGCTTGTTTTCATTTGTTATTGTTTAAGAAAAAAAAAGCTATCCAGATAAATCACGCCATCCGGATAGAGTGAATTTGATTGTGGTTGGATGAGAAGAATAAACATGTACCATTTCGACAGCCTATTGGTTTGTATGTGATCAATCGCTCCAGCAGGACACATTGCAGACCTGGTGTGAAGATGTCAGTTACTGAAGAGAACGTCTTGTCTCAGCCGAGCAGCAGCAGCGAGTCATTACGGCCTTTTGAAAATGTTATTTTGGGAGGGGTGGGATAGTGTACTAGAGGCCTGTGTGGCATGGCCTAAGCTTTTGTCCTTACTGGCAGTTTTCCCCCCTTACATTACTTTTACTTTTATACTTCAAGTAGTTTTGAAACCAGTACTTTAATACTTTTACTTGAGTAAAAAGCTTGACAACTTCTACAGAAGCATTTTAAAACCCTAGTATCTATACTTCTACTTATGTAATGAATGTGAATACTTTTGACATCTCTGCTAATGTGTCTAATGTACAAATTATAATATATTTAATATATGTCTGGTTTGGATAAGCTGAATTTTGTCACTTTTCCAGTGTGAACATGCATTTACGGCTCTGTAGCTACATGCTAACGTTGTCACTCTAATATGCTGGATATGCCGATGTTAGATACAGCTGTACCTACTGAACATCAGTGCTCACCAACTTAGCACCTTTAGCATGTCAACATGTCTGTGATCTGCTGTGATGGAAATGTCAGTTTTGTATGAGTAAGTAATGAACAAACACACATTGAAGACAAAATGAATAATTGATTAATTGAAAAAATCATCACCAGATTAAAACTGATAGTAAAAGCACCCATTAGTTGGAGCCCTGATCATGTTTATCCAACTAAAGCCAGTCAACCAGACCAGCTCCGCTCACTGAGGTTTGAAGTCAGTCAGTCACAGACTCAAAATTCAACAAATATGTGATGGATTGCCATGAAACTTTGACCAGATCTTTATGTTCCCCAGAGGATTAACTCTACTAACTTTGGTGCTGATCTGAATTCTCCTCTAGCGCCACCATGACGTGGAAATTTGTGGTTTTAAGTGGTTTTAAGTTAAACATCTTGCCATGAAATTTGGTACAAACATTCCTGTTCCCGCCTCAGGATGAATTTTAATAACTTTGGCAACCTTGTTTTAACTTTGAATCGAGCCGCATCATCAGGTCAAACCTTCTTTTTTTTTGCCAAATACCTGCAAAACTACTGACACTCCCATCAGCCTCAGTGGTAACCATGGTAAACACGACCTGCTAAACATCAGGATGCTAACATTTCAATCTCCTAACAGACACCACAATTATTAAAAGAAGTTTTTATTTATTTGTATCACTCAGGATGATTCTACAGTTTTTAAATATTTTAATGTAATGCCAAATGTTAAATGCAAGCTTTGCTTTGTTTAATCATCAGATAATAACCTCCAGTAGCTGTTGTTGATAACGTGAATAAAGAGTGAACCCAACCTCCTGCAGATCCTTTGTGCCTCCCTCCAGGTTAGTTGCGTCCGGTGGAGTGAATACCTTTTCCACACCACTGATCTCAGTCCAGACACAGTACTGCTTAGGAGGAGGAGGAGGAGGAGGAAGGGTCCTGAGAGGCAGCTCTTCATCGTCATCATCATCATCCTAATTCTGTTGTGCCAGTGACGGAAAGCATCATTAACCCAGAATAAACTGACTTTTTTTTAAAAAATGGCTGAGATAAATGCAGAATAATTGAATATTATAGTTGCAGAGCTAAAAACTGATGGTTCATTCCTTCTAAAACTAACTAAAAACTTTACCAACCACCTTAACAACCAATAACCAGCTGAGTGTCGTTACCTGTCCTCATGCAATGTCGCCTTGTGCTGCGATGTGTCGGCGATAAACAGCTGCGGTCTCCAGATTCCAGCTGAACTTCCACTTTAAGCACCACATATCAGTAAAAAACCATTTGACTAGCAAACCTACTTAAATTAGCTATCAGCTCTCCGTCACTGAATCTGCAGAAACCATTTGACTGTTGGCAAATGAAGGACAGATTTACGTACGGACATGAAAAAGTCAAAGATATATTTTGTAGAGAAGAGAGAGAGAGAGAGAGAGAGAGACACACTGAGAAGCAGAGGGATAAAAACTACTGCATTGTTGCTGCTGCACTGTCAGGAACATTTTAAACATCCTTAAAGTACAGTTCTGTTCTGAATTACTGTGCAATATTGAGCGAGGTTAACCATAAAACTTGTTTATGGGCATAGATGAGTTTAGCAGACAGAGGCTAAGCAGACGTACAGTAATGGCACCGCGTAAAACAAATGGCATGTGATGAGATAATATAAACCAGGAGGGCCAGTTGGGAGTCACACATCCATGAGTCTGAAGGCTTATCAGTTTATAATATATATAATACTATCTCTGTTTCTTATGTGTGTGGTTTCTCGCCTCTCCTTTTCTGTCCTGTGTTGTCTGTCCTCTCTCCAGGTCTCCATGGTGATGGACGTCTCATAGCTCAGGTCTGTTTTCGGCAGCACCTGGACATGTTATCAGTCCTTCTATAATTTTGTCATGCTGTTTGTCCATGCTGCATTACTGTAGCATCCATTTCCTGTCTGTCCATCCTAGAAAAGGGATCCCTCCTCCTCTGTTGCTCTTCCTGAGCTTTCTCCCATTGTTTCCCTGTTATTGATCTCAGGATAGAGGATGTTTTTATTGCTGTATCGATTATAAGACAAATTTGTGATTGTGATTAAAACAAAAAAAATGACTTGAAACAAGATTTTACAACTGTGGAAAGTTATATTGCGTTATAAAAATGATTATTTTGTTGTCATCTGTCTTCACGATCACACAGTTCATGTAACAAATAATCTACCAGGAATGTGCATTTACACATATTTGATCAAAGCAGCAGCTTGCTTGAGAACAACACCTTGCAACAACACCTTTTGGGGTGTTACTGGCACCCTAACCTGACAATGCAGGAGACTGTATGTCACATGGTGCTCATCACTGTCTTAACACGGCTGTACCAGCTGGAGGGTAGCCATGTCTGTTGGCTTCATAGCAGTGAGGTACATTCAGAAAATCAAGGGTCAATTTGTCTTTATCCAGGTCTGAAAATTAAGAGACGAGCAATTTGGTTTTTTTTGTCAATGGCAACTGGCTGCAGCCACAAAGGTCGCTGCAGTTTGAGGTCAAACAGAAGCAGGAGATGTACACAAAAGCTTTTTGTTCATGATAATGTGAATAAACCTGCTGCTCTTCCAACACACCAAGGTAAAACTTCAGCCAGCTAGAAAATTTTGAAACGCATCAACTCCGTGGAAAACATGAGAACTTGTTTGCATGAACAGGAAAACATCCCTCAGCCCTTCATAATAAATATATATGCAAACAATCAGCCTTGACTGCTCATGAAAACGTTTATTTAGGGATGTAAATTTAACTGATGACATCACAGTGCAACTCACCTTACTGCACTATTCTTAGTGATAAATAAATCAAAATGCTCCTCATGGATGTCCAAACATTTACAAGAATTAAACAGAATGAATTCCATCAAATTAATGATATAAGAACATAACGGAGAGAAGAAAATATTCAGCATATTAAGATTAATGATGCATCAATTTATTCTTTGATACCTTTTTTTTTTTCAACTGCAATCACAGCGCAAGTAAACTCTGAATTATACCTGAAACAAAAAAAAGAAGACGGTCATTAGTAACAAATATGTTCTGTTTAATTACATACAATAATTTATGTGGTCAAGTCTTCAGATTAAAAGCATTTTAACTAAAATCCTTCTTATAGATCAAAACCACACAGAACTCATTTCAAAAGGAGTTCTCAGTTTAACCAGTTTTTGCAGCATTTCATGTCAACAATGATGAATTTTTACAAACCCAGACAGGCATCAAGGTAATAATAATAATAATAATAATAATACATTTTATTTGGAGGCGCCTTTCACGACACTCACCTTACAAGGGATAAAAGAAACAATAGCATCATATAGAATAAATAAAAGAAAGAAAAACACACATCAGTATAAAAAAAGAAAAGAGCAAACAGGTGCATGAAGTCCAGTTATAGTGCCAGTTTGAACAGGTGAGTGTTGAGGTGGGTTTTAAATGGGATGATGGCATCTGAGGGAGCAGCTGAAGGCTCGGGCGCCCATGCTACTGAGGCGAGATGTGGGGATGGATAAGAGTCCAGTAGAGGATGAATGGAGGGTGCAAGAGGTCACTGAGGGAGGTTGGAGCTGAGTTGTGGAGAGCTTTATAGGTGGGGAGGAGGTTTTTGTAGTGGATGTGCTGTGCATGGTGCAGAATTTTGCAGTAATTTGCTTGCTTGAATTAATTATTAGTATAATTTAACATATTCCCCCCACGTTAACTAACGAGTTACAGGTTGTGGTTCGTCTTTGGAAACCACTGCATTCATCTTTAACAATGTGTTGTATTTTAAAAGCTTGTTATTTTATCCATTGTGTCAAATCTTCATGTGAGAAGTAACTAAAGCTGTTAAATAAATGTAGCGGAGTAGAAAGTATAAAGTAGCATCACATGGAAATACGACTGCATTCACCTGGGCAGGACATGCTCCTCTCCAGCTGCTTTAGAGACTCTCCCGTCAGCATGCGGATCTCGTCCTTCAGCCGGCGCTGGCCGTCCAGAGTCAGGTGCCAGAAGCAGGACTTCCTCTTGCCGTCCCTGCACAGCTGGTTGCAGGTTTTACGGAAGCTGCTGTTGAAGCAGAGGTTGTGTCGGATGGTGTTCTTCCAGCCGTCGGGAGCTGTCTGGAAGAAGGGGAAGTGTTCTCTGGAAAAAAAGGACATGAAGGAAACATGATTGAGGACTAACAAGGGGAGCTCAAACCCCCCAAAACATGCGTTGTGCTGCTGGGTTGCTCCAATACAACTTCATCATTAATGATACACGGGCCCTTTGAGGTAACGGTCATATTTTGGAAAATAGAGTACGAGTATTTGCTGTGTCTAGAGTTTGGTTTAGCCAAGCTTAGCAGAGACTGGAAGCAGGAGGAAGCTGCTAGCCAGAAATTCAGCAACTTCAAATATGTCTATTTGGTCGAATGTTTGTCGTTTTATCTCTCGGCGTGGGACCTTAAATCTTTGTCTTTAAATCACCGTGTTGCGTTTTTTGCCCGAATTATCGAGTTCTGACCTGGTGAAGTTATAAATCTGCTGGACTTTGAGGCTTCCGGTGTGGCTGCTCTTGAGCGCCAGAGCGATGAGGATGCAGTAATTCACCGGCGGACGAGGCCAGCATCCCGGCTTCAGGGTCTTACTGTCCTGGAAACACACAGACACACCAAAAGATGGCCCATTTGAATCGGATCTGACGCACAGTTTTCCATTATAAAAACTTCCCAGAGCACCCAAGAAACCTTCGAGGATGTGCTTTCTTTTGAAAAGGTCCATTGTGGTGATTCGATGAGGCGATTGGCGAGTTCCCTACCGCCCACCACAGGAAGCTGAGCTGAGGCCAAAGCCGTATATTCTCACCCTGACTTTTGTGGTTCTTCCCTTGCGTCTGGTCTTGGTTGATCGACGGGAGATGTCTTCATCCTTCATGTAACAGTCAAGGACAACAAAAAAAACCAAAACATCAGCACATTGATTCCTGTATCGGCGTCTGTGGTCTCGAATGATTCACTCAGGACCAGCACTAAAGGTACGTCACTATATTTCAGTTAGAAATGTTGTAATTTTTACAACTTTATATACACAAAACTTATGAATTTATAATCTATGGTGCACTCTTAAGCAGTTACATAATTAAAAGTGTAGCTTACAAATTAAAAGGCATCAACAGGCTCTTCATAATGAGCACTTTTAACATTTTAAGTGCATTTTATATACTTTTAAATTACATAAAACATTGAATGCAGGACTTAGGAGTATGTCTACAGAGAGGTAAATGAGACGCCAAGGGGTGCAACTAACCATTAATTCCATCATCAATTAATCTGCATATTATTTTCTCGATTAATGCGTTAGTCTTGAGCGCAAAGTGACATCATCAAATGTCTTTTTCTCTGACCGAGAGTCCAAAACCCTCCAAAATTTCTTCACTTTATTATAAGACCAAGAAAAGCAGCATTTGGAAAAACCCAAAAAACCATCAAATGTTTGGCCTCCATGCTTGAAAAATGACTTTAAAGCCAATAATCAATTATCAAGATAGTTGCGGATTCACTTTCTTTTCGGTCGATGATTAATTGACATTAATCACAGGCGCACACACACACACAGGTAATGTGAAACAGATGTCCGCAGTGTGTTTATACCAGGTACTCGGAGTGCAGCAGTTTCTCCTGGAGGGGAACATCATGAGGAGAAAACATGTGGAGCTCTGCGGTCGGTGGACGTCTGGTCTCGGCGAGCGTTCGGATTTCCTCCGAGTGTTCGCAGAGACTCTGACGCTGATCAGTTCCTCCGTACTGGATCGGGCAGGCGATGTTAGGATTCACTAACAGCCACAAGTTCGGCTTCACGAAGGTGTCTGGAGGAAAAAAAATCATGGCAGATATTCAAAAAGGTGTTATGAATGATCTGTTCGGTGTAATTTATTTGGCGAATTAGGAAGAAACACAAGCTTTTCAAGGTTTCTGGAAACGACAAGAGTAAAAGTTTGATTGGAAAAAATGGAAAGTCAGCGCCGACATGTTTCTCCTCATCAGGAGGCGAGAGAGGAAAACAAAAAAGACTGATGTCTTAATGAAGCCACTTGATTGTATCCACCAATCTTTTCTGTTGGCTTTTTTACCATTTCAACACTAAAGAGACATTGTGGGATTTTACACACACACACACACACACACACACACACACACACTTCAATCAGCAGGTACCCTTTATTTTTAGCATCTTGTCTTTCTGTTCCCTGTTTCTTTGACTGACAGTTGATGAAAGAAGGATGGTAGGTGACAATGTAGACTTTAAAGTATTGAAAAAAAACAACATTTTAAGAGGCAGGAAATGCATTCACCATATTTGTTAAACTTTATTAATACCTCTGTGTCAAATGGGTATGGCTGCGGCTATGTGTGTAGACTCTGTAGCTCCACACTCTAACCACACGTCGGGGTGATATGGATAAATCCATAACTGACCAGGACAACAAAATGTCAAGCTGTACTCTTCTGTTCTCTCAGACAGAAGGTAACATGCATTGTTTAATAAACCAGGAGCCTCATGGCGAACGAAGGCCAGACGAGACGAGGCAAAAGCAAAGATACGAATTCAGGTCAAAGGGTTTTGACTCGGGACTGATGATCTAAATGCATTGACTCGCTTAAAAGGCTGAGTTTTGGACTGTCGGGGTTCAGATGAGTTTGGGACATTGTCTGATCAACAGAGGATGTTTCTCAGTCTATCTCCCTTGCAAGGCCTGTTTCTTTCATTAAAGCGTTCCAGATAAAAACTCAAACAGATTTCTCTCTCATTCTTCTCTTCTTCAACTTGAAAACTGCCAGTGAAATCATTTTATTCAGTTCGAAGATTAGAGTCACTGACTTTGTGGCTTTTTTTCCACTTCTTTCCTAAATTAAGCTGTCACATCAACGTTTAAACACACTTCTGTATGTACGTCAGTAAACACGTCACCATTCACGGACCGAACAGTCTTCAGTTCAGCAGTATGTTCAGACTTTTCTGGCCTATACAAGCACATAAGTTTAACAGCTTAGCAGCCCATTATGATATCAGTTTATGGTTGTTTCTGTAGCTTTCACAGCCTTCTAATATGCTTTAACGAGGAGGTAAGTGAAAAGCGCTGTGAATCATGGCTGAGCTGACAGCAGCGTGAGAAGCTCCGCTGCGAAAAAAGCTGCTGATTCAGTGTCAGTGACAGCAGAGATTCAAAGATCCGCTTCGCTTTGAAGAGTCATTGATAAAGATTAGCTCATTCATGTGCTGAACACCTGTGTGACAGATGTGCAATGTGGGGACCACGAGGACTGTGATTGATCAGCACGAGCCGCCAGAGACTGAAGACGAGATGAAGCAAGTCGAGACCAAACATCAAGCAGATATGTTTCATCTGTTCAGTGTTGCAGTGGAAACATCAGACATTGACCTTTAGATGAAAACCTACGCCGTATATCTAAAGGCGGGACTCCCATCAACCACTTCCTTCAGGCCTCAAAGATTCACAAAATATGGAGACATTCTCAGCTTCATTTCACTGGAGAGCTTTATGTTTTTTCTCCTCCACTCACCTGACGTTTTATCGTACCAAATGAATTCATCTTTTCTTCTGGAGGCTCGTGATGAAGGTCTCTGCACCACGTACTGATCGTTCAATTTATCATCTGTCATCAGTGAGAGAGAAAAACACACTGACAACCTGCACTTGTAGCACAGCTCCTGTATATAACATGAATTTATGCTCTAATTAAAGCATCAACTGGGTCTTCAGATGTTTTCTTTGTTGTCTGAACCTGAACAGATTTAATGAAGCCAGCCAAACAGCAAAAGAGGAAAAAGACAACCGTCACCGTGATAAAACTGGTCGGTGGTCGTGGTCAGTTTCAGCTCCTTGTCCATGTCCCAGTCCGTCAGGCCGACGGAGCAGTGCAGGTCGAAGAGTCGAGCTTTGGTTTTCAGCTGTAAAGTCATGGCTTGGTTGGATGTTTTCTTACAGAAGCTCTGCGATAGATAGTTGATGCAGGTCGACTGACAGACCTGCAGCAGCTGGACATGAACGGCCTGATTGGACTCAATTAGTCCTAAAGAGAGTTCAGCTTGTACTGAAACGCTTTAAAGGTTAATATTTATGCCTGCAGTTGGAGAAAATAGATCTGAATTTGCTTCAAATAGTGGATTTAATAATAATTATGACATTTATATGTAAGATTCTCAAACTGGGTTTAATCGTTTAAATAGCCTCACCTGTTGTCATGTGATTTATCCTCCATACTTAGTTAACATAACTGAGCTATCTCCATGACAACAGAGCAAACTCCATCCGCTGGTGAGCTGGTGAGTCTTGAGTTATGCCTGAACAGCAGTGGCATAAACTTTCTGAGACACTATATGAGGATTTTCAAGTGAGCTGTTGAGCTCCTGAGTAAAGCAGTGAGTTTGATCGATTGGTCACCTCTTTGTTTCTTTCTTCTGTTTTTCTTTGCGACCAAAAAAAAAAGTTTAAAAGTCTAAAACTTACCTGAAGTCTCGAGGAGAGAAGAGAGAAAATATCTCCTTCCTGATTTAACAGTGTGGACTCAAAGCCCCTAAAGATGGAAAATCCCAAATCAAAAACAATATTTTAACATCATATTTTAATAAAATCCCAGTTCTGGTCACTCACTGACATGCAAGATGAGGTCTACATCCAACTGTACTTTTCTCTCTAAATGCATTTAACACACTGTGCTGCTAACTGCTCGTCCTACTTTTGTTCCTCTCTTGGGATTCATGTCAATCATTTTTTTAAAGGGATTTATTAGATATACAGTACATCTTTATCCTCTCTGTTGTTGTCTGTAAAAACAGCACTTTGTTTTTTATGAATGAATTAAATGAATGAATGAAATTTTTATTATTGTGTCATGCATACAACTGCATGCCCAGCACGCTTACAAGACACCATGAACACCAGGACCAGAGTATAAAGCATCTATTACAAAAAAAAGAGGAAATCTTTCACCTTTAGATCAACAACCATCATGAAATAGTGCAGACGTTCTAATTTACAGTCGAAAGCTCACCTTATATTTACTGAAAAGTCTTAATAAACACTAATTAAACAGACTCTCTTGCCTTCTGATCCAAGCTTTTGATATAAAGTTACATCTAAATCAAACAGCTCATTCTGCTCATCTGAACACTAAAATATTTCAGGATTCAGTCGAGCCATTTCCTGACACAGTCACTCTATTAAATCATCATAATTTGTACAGTACGATAGAAAACGGGACTCACTTTCCACTTCACCCAAATCACAATTCTCACACTATTTCACTCTGTAAAATTGTTTTGAATCGACCGATCTCTAACTCGAATAGAAACTCTGCTGCTCCGCCCACTCGGCAGGTTCATTAAAGTTTTAAGGCCTCCAAAAATATGTGCATATATCTGTATCTGCATCAGCAACTGGCAAAAAAATCCAATATTGTGCATCCTTACTACGACGTATTTCACCTGAATGCAATTTAACAAATGACTCAGTTGATTTAATACAGCTTTAATAGTTTAATAGTTTAATAATTCCCTCTGGAATATTTTTGGAATCGACCGATCTCGACGTCCAGAAGGAGAAACGCAGCTCCTACCGGTGCAACCAAAGATCTTTGGCGTCTAAATAAACAAGATGTTACACACACGGTTTTAGTCGGTGGACAGTTTTAAAAAGCTCTTAAAAGCACTTTATTGTCTCACTGTTTTTACTGTTTTATCCGACTCCTGTGATGTTATTCATTTTATTTTTATCTTTATTGATGATGACGACAATGCCATGCTGCTGTGACCCCCCCTTTTTAATTTATTTATTATTATTTTAGTCCTCTTCTTTTTAATGCTGCTAACTGCACTACCTCTGTGTTTTTAAGCTCTTCTTACTAATGTATTTATTTATTAAGACAGAATATATCTCTATTTTTATAACTTATTTTTCCAACTTCTTGGTCCTGTGTCCACTTTTTGCACAAGTATATATGTATCTATGTAAGTGTGTTGTATGTATGTTACTGCTGCAACTCATGAATTTCCCCACTGTGGGATAATAAAGGGTTTACTTATTTACTTACTTACTTATTTAACCTTTTTATCTTTATTGTATTTTTATTTCTCTCTTGTTTTATTTGCATTGTGCAGCACCTTCTAACTCCTTGGCTTTCAAAAGGCGCTTTATAAATAAAGTTTACTTGCATAGTTCAGGGCCAAAATTGTTTTGGTACGCATATATGTTCTTTAAAACATTTCCAAACCATTTTTCTTCAAATCTCAGTAGAAGTTTGTTTTAATGTGTCTGCAAACACACAAGAAAACGACAAACTGAACCTTGAATGTTGAATCTTTTCTGTAAACCGACTGTTTTGCTGGTGTATTTCTGTTTCATCACATCTGTCGCTTTAAGAAAAATAAATGATCATTTCAAAGCTGCATCAGCGCAGTTTAGTCTGTTTATTATTATTATTATTATTTTTTGTCACATTTACAATACACATTTCACAAGTAAGAAACAGATCAAAACAGCAAACAAATCAATTTGTACAGCATGAGAAAAACAAAAAAAATCATATAGTCATCTTTAAATATCTATATATCTTTTTTTTTTTATAGTTTAAACATTACGTCTGTCATATACTCACAATATTTTTTTTTTAGCCTCGTTCAAGAGTTCAAGAGATCAAACAGGAGCAGCGACGGGACAGGAAACTCCTGTCCGAGCTGGATTGTATTTTTTTTTAATATCTGACAACGATCTAGTGAAGACAACAAATCGGGCGACAGGGCTCACACACACATCTCACTCGTTTAAGTTTTTTGGGGGAGAAAAAAACCACAGAAACAACCAGACATGCTGACAGAAACCTAGCACTAAAACAAAAATAAATACAGGTTATATGGAGCCTGGTGGTTCTGAGCAGAGGAATGTTTTCATGTCCACTTGAGGGGTCAGGAGTTAGGACGTTTGTATTTTATTTGGATACATGATAAATCCAGAAACAAATATACTTTTTAACTGTTTCATTCGCCCGGAGATGAACATGATCTCAAAAAAGGTTGATTAGTGTTTGAGTGCTGGAAGTTCAAAAGGAGGGGGAGGGGAGGGGAGGGGAGGAGGGATGAATTTAAGCTGTTGCAAATTCTTCTTCTTCTGGTTTATTTTACCAGCTGATGTGTCAGGCGGACAGGGCGTGAGCACACACACACACTGAGCCTGAGAACGTTTAGACTATCAGAGTGACGTGTTTGACAGTCAAATGAGTCGCCTCCTTTTGATTCGACGGCTTATCCGGGGGAGCCGGTTACAACATTTCCCCCCGGCCGTCTCTCTCTCTCTCTGTTGCACCAGATTGATATCATTCTTTTCTTTTAGTTAAAAAAAAAACAAACTTAAAGTTGATGATGTGAGCCTGACTGGAGCTTTACAACGACACCAACTCAGGTGTCGAGAACCAATTTACACCGACGAGTCAAAGAACGGAGGGAATTTAGCGTCGAGGCGTCGGGAGTCTTTAACACCGAGGTGGGAATGGAGAGACACGGTTCAAGACAGAGGACTGAATGAAATGTCGATGGGATGAAGGAGAAGGTGGTTGGGACCAGGAGGGAAGGAGGGAATGGGGTTTAAAAGATAGGAATGTAGTTGTCGATCTTGGCGCGGTGCCGCTGGGCGATGCACTCGGCGATCCAGACGATGTTCCTGCACTCCTGCTCCTTCAGCTTGACGTAGGCGTAGAAAACACTGAAGTGGAACTGGTTGAGGAAGGCGAGCTTGTTCAGCTTCACCTGCAGAGGAGGAGGAAGAGGAAGAGGAGGAGACTGATGAGTGCACAAAGATACTAATAATAATAATAATGACAAGAACACTCATGGAAACACATTTATAGCGTTAATATCTTGAATATTTTTCTCCTTTTTCAGACTGTCATGATTAAAGATGCTTTTAAACTGTAATCTTATTATTGCTGCTCTGAGAATAAAACAAAACTAGTAATTTTATCAAAAGTTAAACACATGTGTGTCAGTAGAAATAAAAAACTGTCTCAATGCACCATCTAGAGGATGAAACTAACAGAGCCTGTTCATTTTGAAATGCGAGTGTGAGACACGTTATTAAGAAAATAAAAGTCTGATAAAAGCAGATTGGTGAGGACCTCTCTGATCGCTTTGCAACATCACGCTCTGCTCTCTTTCTTACATAGAGAGAGTTTGATTAGAAGAACTGAGCTTTAAGATTGATATATAGTGTAGAGTTTTGAGTTATTAATGCCAAAATACAAAAAAAAAAAAGGTACAGCAGCCACTTAATGTAAATCACCATAAAAAATGAGGAAGGTAAAAGAAACAAATACAATTAAAGGCTGAATTATATACAATAATTTAATAGACTAACTCATGTATAGACTGGAGATATCACCATAACTGAAACATACTATTTGCTGACTCATCACTTATATATTAATACGCTGTACGTTAGTGTAAGTCCGGTAGATGTTGCTAAGGTATTTGGGTGTATGATTGTCCGTGGATGTGATAATGAAGTGTACACTGATGCGTGACGTGCCGACAGCGTTTCGAGAGATTACATGCAGATGGATCTGAAATATAACAGATGTGATGGAAAATGTAATAAAGTGGTGTTTTTCCCCCCGTTTTCATTGTTTATATCAGATCTGAGCGGCTTTTTTGCGCTTTGCCAGAACTCTGAACTGCAGCCGGAGAGACTTCTGTTTTTAATTCAGCCTCTTAGCCGTCATGTAAACGTTAACAAGCCTTCGTGGACGCCGGCGACGGACACGTGATTTATTCATCTTCTGAGGCGGTGTGTGATGTGTGAAGTGTGTGTGTGTGTGTGTCACCTCGTGCTCGAAGAAGCGATCCTCCAGTGTTTTGTCTCCTGGGTTGCTGCCAGCGCCTTCGAACAGCAGTTTATATTCCTGAGGACGGATGACGAGATAAAGGTTTCAGACACACCGACGGGACGCTGAACTGATTAAAACTGTTCCAAACCGGACAAAACAATCTCAAGGAGACGAGTTAATAACGTCTGAATTATGTTAATATAAACAGTTTACTGGCGCTCGGACTTACGGGATAATAATCCGCCACAGCTTTGACCTGCTCGTAGTCGTCGGCCCGGGCCAGCTGAGCGAGGCCTTCTGGGTAGAGCTTGCCGCAGTGGGGGAAGAGCTTGGCACGGTCCTCCTTGGAGAGCTCCGTGCCGAACGAGTTGATGGTGATGATGAAGGCTCTTCTGTCTGCCTCGAACTGCAAACAGGAAGCAACATGAATGACTCGAGCTGATATGTTTTAAATCCACAAAAACGCTGAGCTTGTTTATATGAGTCAACCTGGAACACTTACTTCACTAAACACACTTTAAGTACGACACTGCTCTAGTGTAGTGTGTGTGTGTGTGTGTGTGTGTGTGTGTGTGTGTGTGTGTGTGTGTAAAGCAGCAGGGACTCACCTCCAGGATAGGACACATGGTGTCAGCCGTGGTTCCTCCCAGATTGGAGCAGAACTTATAGAAAGCCTCCAGATAAGCCTGAGAGGATCAAACCAATAAATAAACTAATAAATACATAAACAAAAACATCTCAGGTCTTATTTATTAAATGACTTATCAAATTATACAATAAAACAAATCATCTCTCTGTATATTGTCCTGCGTTTGAGCTGCTGTCAGCATCTTTTATCATTTTTAATCTATTTGTTTCTTTCTTCTTCGTTAAATCTACCTCGTTGTATCTTTTGCTGTCGTTTCAGTCGATCCTGTAAACAAAAGTTTTTACCTTGTAAAGCGTGTTACGAATGATTTCGATGTTCATTTCATCCAAATCCTGTTCAGATATACAGTCCTGGAAGAACGCAGCTGAAAAAAAAAAGACACACAATCCAGAATCAAACCGACAGAAAGTGACGTTTGGCACCATCTCCTGTCCAGGAAGAGTCATTACTGTTCAGTGTTCACATCCTCTCTGGTTTAAACTGCTGTTTATTTAGGCGAGGCAGGTTTATTTGTACAGCACATTTCAGTGTAAAGTGCTTTAAATAGATCATAAAAGGCATTAAAACAGAATATAAAAGCAAGACAAGTATAAAAAAACACTTAAAAACAATTAAAAAAGTGTTAAATATTGAAATAAAAATAAAAAAGAAGCTAAAAAAAAGGAAATAAAACAGATAAAAGGAGAGAATAAGAGTCACATACCGAGGGGCGTGTCCACCAGGATGGCGTTGTAGAGCTCGGCGGGAGTCTGGGCGATGTTGACCGCCTCCATCTGCTCGAAGCTGCCCAGCGGGTGGCACTTGGGCACCAGCTCGGAGATGGCCCGCTGGTGCAGGGTCCCTGTGATCAGCAGGATGACGTTATCGATCATGTAGCTGTACCTGAGGTCAGCGAGGTGGAGGGGAGGAGGGAGGGGAGGGGAAGGAAGTCACAAAGAGAAGAAGTCAGTTTTATTGTTGTTGTTGTTCCTCCTTTTTGTTTGATTGTTTAGGTTCAAGAGCATCTTTTAAACCATTAATAGGAAATAAACAAACATATATGTTACACTTTACTTTATTTATGACTGTATTTAAAGCTTAACTTATGATTTTAAATGTGTTTCCAGCCCTCTAAAAAGGGTCTCGGTTCATTTTAAAATCAGAAAAAAAAAGAATCAACCTGCTGAAACATCAAGTTTTCCAGAAATAAGAAATCTAAGAACATTTTATTTTATTTATTTAAGGCTTTGGCAACATCTGGAATTACTTTAATTCATTCATTCTTATGTTTCTGCACAGCGTCTTAATTGTAAAGTCGAGTTATTTTTACGTCAGTCCTGCAAACTGTCAGGTGATTAGTTTCACTGCGAGGCCTCGTAGACTCGCAGTGTATCAGACGGTCGCATCTACGACAGAGACCGACTTGATCTGCGCTCTCGGTCGGCGTCGGCCGACGAGGTATCGGCTCTGGTAAAGGAGAGCTGTGGACGGAAACCCCACCCGCCGGGTCGCTGACGCTAGCTAGCAGCAGCGGTCTGTGGATGTCTCGTAAAAGAAACATAAACCCGCAGCGGATCGATTAGCGAGCGGAGTTTTTTCTGATCTATTTATGTCGAAGTGGACGTGCTCCACTTAGTCGAAGCATCTGGTGCTGACAGTCAGTGTCTGTGTGGGATAATCTGTATTTTATGTGGAATATTTGTTGTTTCAATGCTGTAATTCTGCAAAAAAACAACTGAAATCATGAATCAACCACAAGCTTGAAAACATTTAGTCCTACTGTAAAGCATTTATAGGCAGGAAGCACTCAGAAAAGATATTTAACGACTACTAGACAACAATATTTTTAAACCAAGAATATCTTCATGATGTCCACGTGTGCTTTCTGTGTCCTCGGTTTGTTTTTTCCTCATTAATGCATTTACAGCGAGCGACTATTCTCTTTTTTTTTTAGATGTCAGAGCGTGTTTGAATGCACAGTCGACACTTTCAGCCGCAGCACCACAGAACAGTACGACAAGTTTCCTGTTTATCCGAGCTGACTTCATCGTGTACTTAAAAGGTCTCGTGGGTAAGAAAACAACCGGAAAACTTACGGTATGCTTTGAAAAAAACGGTCATCATGAGTGTTTAAGTAAGTATGCAGCAGTGCTTTCTTCATTTCTCTGACTGAAGCATCACATGCAAGATTTTTTTTTTTTTCCTTTTTTTTTTTCTGCTTACGTGATGAAATCCATGAAGCTGGCCAGCGGCTCGTACGACTGGTTCCTCATGTGGCGAAACTCCACCACCATCTTCTCCTTCAGCTTGTCGTCGATGACGGACACGGTGAGGGGAGACGCCTCGTTTGCCAGGAAGCTGCCATAGTCCGTGCTCTGCAGGTGGAGCTTCAGGTCTACAGACAGACAGAGAGAGAGAGAGAGAGAGAGTGGAGATGATTAGAGAGCCTCTTTAATAGGTGGAAGAAGATGCACGACAGCTAAAGACAACAAACTCGTGCATCAGAATGACTCTAGAGGGCCTTAATATTGTGTTTTAGCCCATATTCTACATTATATACACTTATTATTTATTCCAAAACAAGCTGCTTCGGTGGTTTTTACTCTTTTCCAAATTTGTAACGTTCAATTCTGCCGTCCCAGTCGCTGCTGACGCCGCTGTTAACGTGGTGAAGACTGTAGACAGACGCCATCTAGACTCTCTGTGTGAAACAAAGTGCTACTTCAGACACAGACGTAATACTTGGGAGGTCCGTGTTGTTCCCCTCTTTGACTCTAACTGCTTCTGTTCATGATTTTCTTCAAAATAAAAGAACATCTCCTCAGATATTTTTAATACTGAGAGCCACTGCTTTTAAATTAACTATTGTATGAAACGCTATCTGTAAAGCTGTGTGTGTGTGTGTGTGTGTGTGTGTGTGTGTGACTGCAACAATACAAAGCATAAATCTTACACGATTTATGTAAGACTGAGACTGTTTTATTGCTCGTTATATGATGATTTTTATTTGGTCAAATGTCCCATTTCTGATAAATGTTTCTGGGTGAATGATTATGAAAAGCTGTGTTTGGGGAAGGGAAGCTTTTCGATGGCTGATTTTTTTTTTTTTTTTTTAATATAAAGTTCTTTGTTTGCAGTGTAATACAGGAAGTTTTGTTCTTGTCTGTTTGATAAATGTTTCACTGCAGCAGATGTATTTTGGTTTCTTGTTAGTCCACGTGAATGTATGTGCATGACACAATATCTAACTGATTATGTTATCTTTCACTTTCTGATTTTGATTCTGCACAGAAATTAATAAACTATTAAAATATGTTCTTGAAAATGGTTGACAATAGTGTGAAGCATAATTTTAGTGATCAGTTATTTATTGTATAAATGAAAATATACAAAACACTAAAACAAACTGACCTATAAAAGGTGCAAACTCAAAAAAAAACAAACTTTGGGGGTTTTTTGGGGGCAAATTTTGAGGTTTTGATGCTTTGATGCAATTATTTTATCTATAATAAATATGGGGGTTGTGAATGTGAGCTTTAGTTATTTTAAAATACAGTCGTCCTTCTGTGCAAAAATCTATTTAAAAGTTTATCTGAGGCTAATATGAAGCTTCAGCGTCCAAATCATGTAGATATCTTTCAACATTAGTCTTTTTAAGTCCCTCTTTTTATTATCATACTTCCACCTGCAGCTCAACAATGAGGGAATTTGATGCTAAAAAGACTATAAATGTGGCAGATATCCACTTGATATGACTAACTAAGACTGCTGAAGCCTCATATAAGCTTCAGCTCAACTGTGGATTTTGGCCTCCATCACTCACACTGAAAGCACATCTGAAGGTTTTTAATAACTAGCATGAACAGGAGGGATGATTACAGCGAGGAAAAACCTCTTTCACTGTTCATATGGACAGTTTTAAGTTTTAAGATACACTTAAAAAATTGTGAACATTTCCTTTAACTCAAATTAAATGTCTGAAGAAAAGAAGTCGCGTTTATCGCAATAAGATGTCAGTTACATGTATGTTTACCAGAAAACGGTCACTAGCTCGCCGTTAAATCGTTAATAACCATAAAAAAGCTGAAGGAGTGTCAGTGCAGTAGAGCTAAATGTGTCATCATGGCACAGCTGCAGTGTTTAACGCAACAGTGTAAAATCTCAAGCAATTTCACTTCCTCTAAAATCCAATTATTGATCAGTGCACGACACGAACGCTTGGTTATATTTGCCTAGCTTGTTAGCATTATGCTAGTTAGCTAAGCTACCTAACATTCAGAGGTGAATGATATTTCTTCTTTAATTTGAGTAAAATGAAGATATAGAAGTTAATAGCAGGCACTAGGTGACAATAATACAAAAAAGAGTAATGGCTTATGTGATAAAAAAAAGCGACATTATTGTTAATATGAGCCGAGCTAAGTGGCTCAGAATGACAGCTAGCATCGGTGCAGCTAGCCGCTATTAGCCGTCAGCTAGCATCTGTTTCCAACTCACCTTCAAGGGTCTCGCACTGAACGAGGTTTAGATAATCCGCTTGGGACAGTATCCCCGCTTTAAAGCCCCTGACCAGCCCCTCCAGGTAGCCGTTATCGACGTTAAAATACAGCTCGGAGAAAGGCATCCTGTACGACCGTCAGATCCTTCTCTAACCGCAGGAGAACCGTCAATCCGGCTGGTTAGCGTCAGCTGACTGAACCATGTGACCGTCATCTGATCAGTCATCCGCTGTGTGTGTGTGTTTGTGTGTGTGTGTTTGTGTGCGTGCGTGCGCGTCTGTGGGTGTGTATGCTTGGCTATAGGGTTAAAGGACACGTTCATGACTTTTCAAATGTGTCTTAAAACAGCAGCCAGGTGTCCATATGAAACAGTGAAACAGGTTTCCTTTGCTGTAATCTTTCTTCCGGTTCTTACTGGCTCAGGGGCCCCAGCCAATCCCGCTTTGTCAGAGCTATGTACGAAATGTCACTCTGTTGTCGGATCATTTATTCACTGTTTGTGGAGCTGTCCTCATATCCAGCGGTTCTGGACTACAATTCAATGTCATCTACACCTGGGCTCAGGGACTTGCCTGTTGGGACTAAATGATGAGTAACCTGGCTGTATCCTGGCCTTATGGATCACTGATAAGGCCCCCACTCTCAATCGGTGGCGGCAGTCTGTGATGGGTATCCTCCCATTTGAAGCCTTTTCTACAGCACTGAAGGATAAAGTCCTCTTATTCTACCGGACCTGGGATCCATTTCTTTTTTTTGATTACCTGGGTCTTATAGAATGAGGTCAGGGCTCAAGGACCTGGCCTGGACAAAGGGTGTAGAGCCATAGTTTAATGTGATATCGATATGCAGTATGTATTATGCTGTCCCTGTTAAACCCCCAGAACTCCCAATTTATGTATATATTTTTATTTATTTATTTATGTATTCATTTTTAATGTCACTTTTATTGTTATTTGTGTTCGTCAATTTATTTTTCTCTTTTGTGTTTTGTATTTCCTACCTCTGTGCTGGGTCTGATTGCCTGTATTTTGGGCACCGGTGCTAGTGCCATCTTCTTTTATTGTCCTTGTCATGCCTGCTTTGCAAAAAAAAAAAAAAAAAGTTTAATAAAAAAAATAAATGTTTAAAAAAAAAGAAAGAAAACAGAACATCAGCAAATCCTCATATTTGAGAATCTGGAACTGACTTTAAAGAAAAGTAGTTTATATTTAAAAAAAAAAAAAAAAATCTTTATCCAATCAACTAATGCAGCTCTGAATGATGTTCTTCTTCATAATGAGTTTACTTTGCATATTATCTGCTTGATTGCTGGAATGGATTCACTTTCATCTGAGTAAAGTTACTTTACGTATCTAGGATTTTTACTACAGTATTTTGTCTTATTGATCAGCCTCATCAGGTGCATCATGGATGTATTATAACACATCTTATATCTTATCTTATATCCTTCAATAGTTTTTGTCCACCTGGTGAATATGAGTCCAATATTCCCTCTCTTTTAGCTCCCGAGGGAAATATCTGACTCTTTAGCAGGTAAATGCTCCACTATGTTCACCAGCTAGTCTACAGCTAACTGTGTCTGTTTGCTGGTTGTGTACAGTGGCTTTTTACAACTCTTTCCCTGAAAAAAGCTGTGAGACCAGTAAAGTTGCAGTCAGACAGGCTCAACAAAGAGCTGAAACTCAAATTACTCAAATTTAAATATTACAAAGTGAGTCTGTGAACATAGTTACCACTGCATAACTACTGCAGAGCCTAATTCTGACACCAGAGTTTGAAATACAACATTTAAAATCTGCTCATCACTCTTTTTGTTTTGTTTTACTTGTTATATATATATATATGCACACTTTTGGACACATCCAGTTTGCTGTTAACAGATGAGGGAAAACCCAAAGATCAAAACAAATGAGCAACAAAAAAAAACAAAAACAAAATGTAGCTTTAATAGCTGGTTCTCAAGTAACTACAAACAACACTATTTCCTCTTCAAGACAGTTTTTTGTCCTTTACAGCAACTGTTGATCGACTCAAACCTCAGAAACCTCCTGTGAGACCAGAACCAGAGAGTCTGGGGAAGGATCGGCCTCTATGTTGGACTGTCAGTACCAGCTGTGATGTCATGAGGAAGAAAACATAGTGGTTTATGAGCCAGATAACGGTGATGCAGCAGTATAGAAGTTTTGCTTCTCAGAGATCAGACTTTTCTTTATCATTGCATCTTTTTAGTTGCATTTCAATTTAGAGTTTTTACATTTTACATATGGCTCTAACTCTGGTGGCATCCCCACATGCTGCCAAATAAGGAGTTTTAAATCTTTCACAACTCCTTTGCATTGATTTTTGTAGTGTTACTGTTCACATGCCTTTATCTAGCTACAGTGAATTTTAAAGGAGGATCTATTATGCTCATTTCAGCTCTAAATTTCTACTTTTTGGACTCCACGAGAGAAGCTTTGCATGATTCAAAGTTCGAAAACTCCTTATTTATCTTAAATGACTAACTCATGGGAGACTTTTATTGTGAAGAATTTATAGGGAGTGAACACATGTTCCTCACTGAATTAGTAGAGCTTCGTTAGTAGCGCTAAAAACCTGTTGAAACAACAACATATGGTGCTATTTGTTCTGTAGATCAGTTAGAAATAAGGAGTACAAGCAGAATCAGCCACAGTGTGGTGTTTTATGAAAAGCTGGAGACAACCAGCACCCCTCCAACATGTCTCACCTATTTTAGCTTCACTCCACTGGCTGCCCGTCCGTTTTAGGATTCATTTTAAAATTATTTTATTTGCTTTTAAAGTCTTGAATGGACTAGCCCCACCTGCAGCTGCTGCACCCATACACTCCCAGCCGCTTTCTCCAGTTAGCTGACCAGCTGCTCCTGATTGTGTCGAAATTTAAGAGGTGAACGAGCATTTGCTGTTGCAACGACTTCAATGATGTTTTGTTCATTTTGATATTTAGTATTAGAGGCAGAGACCTGAATCTGTCCATCATTCAGACAGTTTTATTTTTATGATGTATCATTATTGTTAATGTCACAATAAAATTCAAATTTTAATAAAAAAATCAATAAAATTCATATTTTGGAATTACCTTTTCAATGCTTTCAGAGAGTTTTGCACATACATGTTTATCAAGTAATGTATATTTCACCTCTCCCTAAAATTATTTACAACATTAAAATGTCTAATCTATTTAAACACAGATAAATATGCTGCAGGTATGTTGATGCTCTGGGTTGACGCCTACTGGACGTGATGAAATGCGGAAACGGGGAAGTTCAGGCTCATTCAGTCATCTCTTAATACACCCATGAGTCATCTACACAGCAGTCCGTTTGCGCATGGTGTGTCTTAATTATACACGTGTGAATAATCATGTTTTATGGAGAGTGTGACGGCGGGATTTATGAACGGAAAACAACAGAAAGTACAATTTACGGAAAAACGATCAGAGCAATCTGACAGATCATCCTGGGATCAAAACACGCTTGGCAGCTGGAGGACGCAAGCGGGGAGAGATCACCAGAATGGGGAAACTCAAAGATATGAAGAAAACAGTGGCGGGTCGGCACAACTATGTTGTGAATGAACCAGAGTGGGAAGACTCCGAAATAGGTGAGAGCGATGACAGTATGGAGGTAAGCCAAAGTAGAGAGAGAGAGAAAAGAGGGAGTGAATTTGCCGGCAATAGCGCAAAGAAAATCAAGGGTAGTGGAGGTTCTGGAGGAGGAAGAGAAGAAAGAAACCAGGAAGGACTGGAGTTTAAAATTATACTAAGATTTGGTGAAGAGAGGGGTATTTCATCAATGAATCCGGTGAAATTAAAAACGGTACTGAAAAATCAGATCGGGGATATTAACTTGGCTAAGGTGTTGAAAGATGGAAATCTGTTGATTTTCTGCAGAACTGAAGAACAGAGACATCAAGCTGGCAGGATGAAAGATGTAGGGCGGTTTAAAGTGGTAAGTTCAAGTCATGTTGAGAGAGGAAGTAAGTGGAGTAAAGGAGTAATTTGGGGGGTACCAATTGGTGTAACAATGGAGGAAATTAAATCAAATCTAAAAGGAGGAACCCTGAAAAGTGCTCGAAGGATACAGGTAACTCGAGAGGGAGAGAGGAAAGATAGTGAACATATAATACTAGAGTTTGAAGACGAAATACTCCCAAAGAAAGTAACACTGGGATTTTTGAGTTATACAGTGAGAGAGTATGTACCAAAACCCATGAGATGCTACAACTGTCAAAGGTTTGGTCATACAGCCAAGACATGTAAAGGCAGAAGAAGATGCGCCAGATGTGGGGGAAACCATGAGTATGGGCAATGTAATCATGATCAGCCAAAATGCTGTAATTGCGGTGGTAGTCACAGTGTGTCTTATGGGGGATGTGAAGTGGTGAAAAGGGAGAGAGAAATACAACAAATAAGAGTTCAAAATAAGACAACATATGCAGAAGCAGTAAAGATGGTGAATCAGAGGAGAGGAAACGTTGAGAGAATCAGATCAGATGCAGAGGTCATAAGGGAAGTAGATCAGGAAAATGAGGGAAAAGTAAAGGTTGACTTAAAGAAATTAGTCACATTCATCGCAGGGGTAATTAATGCAACGATGGAAGTTAGATCCAAAACAGAAAGGATACAAATAATTGTGAAGGCAGCGGTTCATCATTTAGAGATCAGTGGACTGACTTGGGAGTTTTTTTTTTTTATGTAGAAAAAGCATATGATATGGTTTGGAAGGAAGGGTTAATGATTAAATTAAATATGATGGGAGTAAAGGGAAGAACATATAATTGGATTAAAGAATTTTTATTTAATAGATTTATCCAAGTCAGAATTGGGAGAGATTTATCAGAAAGATATATGGTAGATAACGGTACCCCTCAGGGCAGTGTTATTAGCCCAATACTCTTTTCCATCATGATAAATGATGTATTCTCTCAAGTTCAGGAAGATATTGGACGGTCATTGTTTGCTGATGGTGGAGCCTTGTGGAAAAGAGGAAAGAATATAAATCATATTGTAAATAAAATGCAAAAGGAAGTGGAAAAATGGTAGAAAAATGGTCTTATTCTTGGGGATTTAAGTTTTCAGTGGAAAAAACCAAGACATTAATGTTCACTAGGAAAAAAGTTGTTGGTGCACAGATAAAGATATACGGGCAAATAATAGAACAAGTGAAAGTCTTTAGATTTTTGGGTGTGTGGTTTGATGAAAAATTAACATGGAAGGAACACATTCATTCAACCAAGGGCAAAAAGATATTAAATGTGATGAGATGTTTAACAGGATCAGAATGGGGAGCAAGCAGATCTGCAATGAGAAATATTTATGTAGCACTGATTAGAACAGTATTAGATTATGGATGTATTGCCTATAGATCAGCAGCAAAAACTTCATTAAAGAAGTTGGAGGTGGTACAAGCTCAAGCTCTGAGACTGTGCTGTGGTGCTTTAAAAACAACTCCTGTGTCCGCTCTTCATGTAGAGATGGGTGAAATGCCATTGAATATCAGATACAAACAGTTAACGATGAATTACTGGGCAAATCTTCAAGGCCATTCTGAAAATCGCCATCCAACAAGGAAAGTACTTCTTCTTTGTTGGGAGAGAGAAAGAGCAAAAAAGGGAATGTTTTGCATGGTGTAGTGAAACAATTGCTAGAGAGATGTCACTAAATCAGAAAAGATATAACCCTACAGTGTCATTACAGTAACACCACCATGTTTGTTCCCCGCAGTATCAATTGATCTCTATATCCTAGGAAAAGTGCAAATACATAAAGGTTTTGGAAACATAGCAGTTGTGGTTCAAGATAGGTTACAAACAGAATATCAAACATTCATCCCAGTATACATAGATGGATCCAAGGACCCTGACACAGGGAACACAGGCTTTGCTTTAAGTATACCAACCTTACAAGTATCTGTGAAAAGAAGAACATCAGATCATCTGTCAGTATATACAGTCGAGATGATGGCAATTGCAACAGCATTACAATGGATAGAAGAACTGCAAATTAAAAAGGTTATTCTTTGTACAGATTCATGTTCAGCACTCATGTCATTACAGTCATATACATCTCACAGTAGACAGGATATAGTCAATGAAATATATGAAACGCTGTACAGATTTAAAACCAAGAATATAGTTATAACATTTATGTGGGTACCAGCACACAGAGGAGTTAAGGGAAATGAAATGGTGGATGCACTAGCGAAACAAGCACTTAAGCACGAGGAAATCATGGAAATCTCATTTAGTAAATCAGAAGCAAAAGCAATAATCAAAAGAAACATCAGTAAAGAGTGGCAGCACAGCTGGGATACAGTAAACACAGGACGACACCTCTATACTATACAACGGGAAGTGGGCACAGTGAGATCATATAAAAGAAGCACTAAAGAGGAGAACATCCTAACAAGGTTGAGGGTAGGACACACCAGACTGAATAAGACACTTCATTTAATAAACAAACATCCATCAGGACTATGTGACCAATGTCAGGTAGATGAATCAGTAGAACATGTAATTATACACTGCAATAAGTATAAGAGTGAACGAGAATTATTAAAAAGAGAAGTTCGGAAGAATGGAGGGGAAGAACTGAATTTGAGAAATGTATTCAAAATAAGATCAGACATATATATATATATATATATATATATATATATATATATATTATTTATTTATTTTTTTTGATTGATATAGGGAGAAAACTCTGGTTCACACTCCAACATAGTAGGTGGCGGTAATGCACCTTAATGCTGGTTACCACCCGCCAAAAAACAGAAAAAAGAAGAAGAAGAAGAAGTTGTACAGAGCGGGCAGAGAGAGGAGTTCGTGTCCCATCACTGAACCGGCAATGGTGGACGGGGAAAGGACAAGGTGGACATTTCTGTAAGCTACAATTTTAATATAGATGCGGCTTGCTAACTTAGCTCTCTCCAGCTATACGGATTTCTATGCATTTAGCCGTGTGCACTTGGGGAAAAAAAACTTTTACGCTGATTCGTGTGAAAATCATGGTTATTTGGAAAGAGCATACAAATAATCAGTTGATTAATCAACATTTTGTGTGTTTTCGGAAATCGTGTTTTGTTTTTACAAAAGAAAAGGCTTGAAGGATGAATTTTGCATTTTAATTTTAGTACAGCTAGCAACTAAAAGCAAGGCAGGATGTGGTTGAAGCTGGTGCTCGTCTTGATGTACCAGATGGGACTGACTGAATGAGACGACTAGCGTTTTCGCCGCACCGCTGGATTTGGTGTGAATGTATGAGTTACCCTATTGCAGGGGTATTCAATTAAATGTCACTGAGGTTGTGACGATTTTGGGTCCGTGTGTAGCTTGGAGTGAGAAGGCAGGTAGAGAGGCACGTCGACAGAGTGTGGGATTTCACAAATACTCGTCGTTTATTTGTATATAAACTTAAAACACTCCAACCTTACAAAGCCCGGTTGCACGGCTGCTAAATATATTCATGCAAGGAGTCGTGGATAAACATCCGACCAGCGTAGTAGCATGCTCTCAACTAACTCAAACCGTAACAAACGCAGTTTGATCACATCACTGGTAAGCGACACACGTTAAAGGCACATTTCATATATTCAACTGTTACAAGGTCCAGAAATTAAATTTTGCCCAAGTAGAAGGTCCGAAATGAAGTTAGTGTCTTATAGCCTACCCCTATGTCCACATTTTCATATGGTTTCAACAATATTTATTGTTAATATCCAATACAGGAAATACCATAAATAAAAGTAATCCCAGGGAAATAAGTTCAAGGCCTTTACATCAGATAAAGGAAACAGAATCCTCTGAAAGGAATACCAAAGTGCAAACACAATAGAATTACTCCTTTTTCTCTTAAATTAAAATTCAAGGCCCTTATTTCAGACTGAACAAAACACAAACCTTGGAATAGAATTAATAAAATGAGCAAACAGAGTGGAGTAACTCCTTTCTCTTGAATTAAAGATGTCCCAACCTGAAGAATTGAAGGCCTACACTTCAAGTAAAAAAGTCTTTAAAGAAAAAAAGAAAGTGCAAACAGAGCATTGACTGAACACTTTCTCTTCTTAGGTCCCAGTCTGAAAAAATGAGGGCCTATTTTTCAAGAAAATAAAGTCCACATCTTCAGCGTTTTCTTTGTCTTTTTCATTCTTTATTCTCCTTGTTCTCTTCTTAATGAGAAAAATGTGCATGTGGCTGTCTTGCCAGTAATTTAAACCTTGGTAGAAATGAAGTTAGTGCCATCCTCATGCAGACATGGAGGTGTTCATTGGTGAGCCGTGAACAGTATTTGTTTTTGACAATATTCATAGTGGAAACAGCGGACTCACAGCTGTATTCTGAATTCTGTATTTCTCTGTTTAGCGTCTTCAGGTTAGGCTAATCTATCGTTGCTAACTTTGGAGCTAACTCCCTTCACTTTTCCAGCACTTGGAGAAACAACAGACGTGACTTTTCATCATTTAACTGACACACTGTAGTCTGTGCTGTACATTTACTGCCAGACTGACAACTTACCGCTAACCTTTTCCTCTGCTCCGCTCGTATCCACCGTCACTTTCTCTGCGTCCAACTCGCTACATAAACATACTACGCAATGACGTATAACACAGTTGCTCGTTTCCCAGGCAACAACACAGCGGTTGACTCACGCGCTGCACAGACTCCCAAACGCTAAATATTTCTGAATGAGTGGATATTTGGCGTTAATTCTAGTATTAAAAAAATACTTTTTGGCCTGGCGGGGGTTCTTGTTGATATAATCGTAGGAGAAACACTGAAAAGTTCAGTACATTTAATAAACGCTCAGTAAGGGAGTTAGACCTCCGGAGTTTGGAAGAGTCCAAAGTTGTGTAAACAGCGGGGGTGTTTTGAGTACCCCCCCCCCCCCCGTTTTCAAAAGGTAGTTTGTTGGTCTGTCCCCCCGCTGCAGGAAAATAATGGATTAATCCCAGAAAGCTGCTGATGTAGCACTTTTCTCCTTATGAAAGTGGAGACAGAGTTATAGGAGAGATGAGAGAGTATCGACCAATTAATCGACTAGTCGACCAACAGACTACAGCCCTAAAAATAAAAAGCTTCCGCCGGAAAGAGCAAACAGTTGTCATCAAATCAGCAACTGAGTTGTCTTTGCCCTGTAGCTTTAAATTGAGCTCATTGAGATGTGCTGTAATGTCAACCAAAAATGCAATCATCTCCATCTTGTGCTCATCTTGCAAAAAATTTGAAAACTGCGTTGCTCTCTGACTCTTGATCGGCTCTAAGAAAGCTGCAATTTCTGTTCGAACAGACCAGAAACGTCCCAGTGCATTCCCTTTACTCAGCCACCTCACATTGTTGTGCAGTAGCAGGTCATTGGCTTCTGCCTCAACTTCTGCCAGGAATTCTCTCAGGAGGCGATGCTCAAGGGATGAGGATGCTCTAAGGAAGTTGATGAGTTTCATCACTGTGTTCATTATTTCAGCAAATTGTTCAGATAGAGTGGCACACAGAACAGTCTGGTGGATGAGACGGTGGTAAGCAATAAGATCTGGGTTGTCCTCTTTCATCCGGATCACAGCCCCCTTCTCTTTTCCCATCATGGAGGGGGCACCGTCTGTGGTGACAGAGATAACCTGCTTCATATCTATGCCCCTCTTTCTCAGCATTTCTTTTATTGCTGCATATATGTCCTCTCCTCTTGTGTGTGTTTCAAGTGGTGTTACACCCAGCAAGTCCTCACAGACCTCCTTCTTATCTTTGTGAAAATATCTCACATACACCAAAAGCTGGGCATTGTCAGTGACATCTGTAGACTCGTCAATGGCCAAAGATATGCATGGTGCACTCTTAATAGCTGCATCAAGCTGTGTCAGTACATCATCTGCTAATATTTCTGACTTTCTGGTTACTGTTGTCACTGACAAAGGGATTTGTTTGATCTTTTCACACATCTCCTCTCTTTGTTTTCCCTCTAATAATGTCTCTGCAACAGCATTTAAACACTCCTTCACAATTGTCCCATCACTAAATGTTTTTTTATTTTGCCCTAATATCCATGCTATCTTCAAAGAACATTCGTTTGCACGTTGCTGTGCTGTAAAGGTATGTGTGATGAATCGGGTAGACCTGCCATACTGTGCTTGTAGGTTGGTTATTTTGCGTGCCCTCAGCTCGGACTTAAGGGGATAACTTTGCTCAAAAAAGCTGTGCTTTGTTTCGTAGTGGCGCTTCACGTTACTGCTTTTAATTAATGCCACGTTTTCAGAGCAAATGAGGCACACTGGCTTTGAACTGCTCACCGGGAGAATGAACATATATTTCTCTGTCCATTCATCTTTAAAACCACGATTTTCGTCATCTACTTTCCGCTGTCTTTTGGAGCAAGCCATGTTGTCTCGGTCGATGATGGTAATGATTTCATTGGCTCAACTGAGGAAGCTATTGTTGTATTAACTGTAGTAGCTGTAGTAACTGTAGTGTGTGTTATCAGAAGCTTTCTGTGTATTTCTATGTAAATGAGGGGGGCACAACAGTAGCACGCTGTGTGCAGCAGCTGACACACACACACAGACAGAGAGTCTTCCTGCTTAGTAATAAAGTGCTGTACATAAATAATCTACAGTTTGAGGCTTTGTACTGTGGGTGTGTCTATGCGTCACTGGGGGTAGAGCAGTAGTAATTTAGATCATCTTCTGCACCTGCTGGGGTTTCACCTTTTCTTTGTAACAGAGTGGGTGAGTAGGGAGCCGTAACTTCTGTTGACTGCTACATCTACACTCTTTTTTTTGTCCAAAAATACCATCTCAACAGAGCATTTTGGTCGTCACAGTGTTTTTTGATCACCGGTAAAATAATAATAATAAAACATCTTTTAAACGCAGCAACAGACCTCATGCCTTTGTTTTGGGCACAGCGCGTCAGACAGATCACCCTACATCATTCATTCAGCAGCCAATGGTAAAGTTTTTGACATGCGATGGCCGCAATAACACACAGTACTGTACTTTTGAGTGATGTTTGGATATGTTATAGTGTTTATAAGTGGAGATTATATTCATAATTACATGATTATTCTGTAATATTGACAGGAGCAACAAAGTCATGTTGTACACATTTAAATCTAACTTTCATCAGGTCATGTGGCTTACAAGTCAATACGTTTAAAAAAAATGCACCTGATGAAAAGTAGAAAATTGATTTATTTTTCACACAAACTTTTCAGAAGCTTTCCATGTATTTCAATGTAGATGACAGTACAGGGGCACAACACAGGCATAATGTTGATGACACTGCCGTGAGCCACGCCCACTTCTCCTTATCTGAAGTAAAGCAGAAATTTGTCATTCTCACACCGTTGACATGTCATGTTTAGCCATAACAGGGAGTTTGCTATGACTTTACTGTACACGCTCCTGTCTGCACCGAACTCCACTTGGCTGCAGACTCACAGTCCTCGCACCGGGCTCGTGGGCGGCAAGTGTGACGGACATCATGGTGCCTGGTTTTGCTCAGTTAAAACAGACACACAGGCTAACATGCTAAAAAGTAGAGGATGTGGTGGTTCTCAGTGTCGCCATCTTATTAGTTTGACAATGCCCTGACATTTAATGGCAGCAACACACTGCTCTGCCCTCAGCTTTCAAACCCTTACTGCTTCAATTTAACATTCAATTGTTATTTAACAGCTAGAAATTGTTTCACGGAACGACTTTTAACTCCTACATTGCTATTCCAACCCCTTTTTTTTTAACTGTTTCACTACAAATACTTTCAACTGAAGACTCTTGACTGTGTGCTCTGTGGATTAGTATGAGTAACTTCTGGAAATAAATATTATTTTTCATTATTTAAATGTTTCAGTGCTCACAGCACTGATGAAATTCCCCTCACCTCTGTCGTATCAGGTTGGAAGCACAAATCTCAAAAGATTAAGGAAACCAGAAAATGCCACGAGATATCACACTGACTGGAGGCATCATCGTTCTCATTACTAGATTTACATAAAAAGCTCCAACCAGTTGAAGAAAGTCAAAGTTTTAGGTTTTCACTCGATGGTTCAGTGTGTTTGTTTGTGAAGAAAGAAGCTCTGTGAGGTTTTACTGTCCAATGACTGAACTTTTTGTCACTTGTTCATGACTTCTCTCCTCTGTCTCCTCTCACAGGATGATATGCATCTTCCTGCTCATCAGCCAAACCGCCTGTGTTTACAGTTAGCATCCACCTTAACTCTATTAAACGACAGCATTAGTACACATACACAACTATTTGAATATTTCATCTCTCTCTCTCTTTTTTTTCTTACAGGGGTACCTTCTATGAACGTGACCTCCAAATACCAGAATGGTACCATGTTGATAACAGTGGACATTAACAGCACGATCAACATGTCCAACTGCAACTTTGACTGCTTTCTCCATTCAGACACTAAGAAGGTTTTCTGCAGCATAAGAAACGGTAAGGAGCGGCCAGAACTAGTCGATCAGCAGTTTAAAGGACGAGTCCACTGCAGATACAACACCCATACAGGCCGATGGGAGATTAAGGTGCTCAGATTCGGGGATGATGACGCAGGAAATGCCACATGTAAATGCGTCATAGCCAATGATGGAACCAAAGTCAGTGGTAAGTTGACTCCATGGAGCTTTGCTGATAAAGTTCATTTAATCATGTTATTTAGTTAAAACCTGTAAATGTCACTGTTACACTAACACAGATTTCCTCTATAGAAACTTTCCCCTTGATCATTCCCGAGACCACCGAACCATCAACTACCCAAGGTAGGTCAACATGGGGAATGGATATGTTAATTACGTAATATTAATAAAAATGAATCTCAAAAAGTATTGCAAGTTGAATGTATTCAGTCCAGCAGTTACATTATTAATTCTACACACATCTGAATTCAAAGAAAAAAAATGCATTTTCATATCATCTTGGCAAATGTGAAATGTATCACATTAACTACACTCAATAAATGAAAAACCAGTGTTTTGCACTGGTTTCGCTGGTTCAGTGTTCAGTGGGCAGTTCATGTCAGAGAAGCAGACGGAAAACCTGTTAAATGACTCTAGTTGTGGAAATCATCCTCCTCCTTAATAGTTTATGTTGAAAAGCAAAAAATGAACTTAGGAGGTACATATACTTTACTTTACTTGACCTCCTGAGCGGCTGTGGCTCAGGAAGTAGAGCTGGTCGTTCTCTAATCAGAAGATTGGTGGTTCGATTCCCGGCTTTTTCTGTCTGCACTGACACTTAACTCCGAATTGCTCCTGATGGCTGTGTGGCTGCCATCAGAATGTGAATGTATATGAATGTTTAGTTTCCTCTGATGGGCAGGTTGGGACTTTGCATGGTAGCCCCTGTACCCATTCAGTGTATGAATATGGGTGAATGTGATTTGTAATGTAAAAAGGGCTAGACTAGAAAAGTGCTATACAAGTACAGACCATTTAATATTTCCATTTTATGCAACATAAATTCAGTTCCTTCTGCTTCATTTCATTCTACTACATTTGTGACAGCTTGTCACTTTAACAACAAAGTGTTATAGATTAATCTATCCAGCAGTATTAAAGCTGTTAAAATGAGCTTCACCTTGACCAGACATAAAGTGAATGGAGGTGCATTGTGTCTTTTTAATAGTAGGAGGAAGAGCAGGAGGGTTCCAGGATTAGACTATCATGATGGGCATCGATCAGGATGCATATGAAGGAGACCATGAAACTTGGACAAATTCTCAAACTATTTATTTCGATGATGTGGATTGTGGAGGTGAAATGGGGAAAGCAAGGGGGGAAAAAAGACACATAGGTCTAGATCTGAAAAGAGATTAAACACAATTATTATCATCTCATTAAAGAATAAATCAATAATATCAATCAATGGGAGAATATAATTTCAAGCATAGGACAAATTGTGGCGCAAAATAAAACTCTTACCAGTGCTGCCGCCCCGTGTGGAAGTGAATGATAGTGAGGGGTGTGTTTAAATAAGGCTAGAGTGCAGAGGTGAAATAAATTGAGGTAATTAGGTGTGCGCCAGCCAGCCAATGAGGGAGAAGGAAAGGAACAGCAGCAAGTCAGGTGATGAAAAGGAGTGGAAAATAAAGCAAAATTAGTGAATCTTTACAACAGTGTCAATAATGATTTATTTTCTGATTGATGATTTTTTTAAAATTTATTTTCAGAATTTTAATTTGGTGACTTGGTGTAAATATTCTACTGAGTTGATGTATCTGATATCAGACACAAACAGTGCTGTCCTATCCTCATCCAGGTACAACACCATCACCAGGGGATCAAAAAACAGAAGGTGTTCCATGGTGGGGTTGGGTCATCACAGTCATCGGAGGCATCATAGTCATAATTGTAGTTCTTAAAAAAAGGAAACGCCAAAGACGTCAACTAGGAAGAGGTGTGTATGCTCTCCATTTGATATTGGAAGTGTTTTATGTGTGTTTGGATATTTGGCAGTGTTTGTTCTGCTCTTAATTTTGTCTATCAATCATACAGGCCAAGGCCAGAATGGTAATTATGAAGTTGTGACCCTATCCCAAATGGAAAATGGAGGACATACAGTACAAAGGAGTGATGAGGGATCAGGATCTGGATCTGGTCTGTCCCCTACCTGCACTGAGTGATGCTTTGAGCTGGTGGTCGTGGTTAGTGTGATCTTTATACCGGCCACCGGTAAAATGCAACGTGTCATTTTTGCCAAATGTGACCTCACAGAGTATTATCACAACTCTACAGCTCTATGCAGCTTTTTAGCCTCTTGTAACACTTTATTTTGGTTTTATGGCAAATTTACTGTTTGATTCAGTCTCACCAGTCTCATCTACCTCATGTCCAACAGCAGCAGCTGTTTTCAGTGATACTGTACACTGCCTACCCACCTGATGGCAGACAGGTATAGTCTTGGAGTAGCTGGTGAGGAAGTTGAATATCTAGAGGAGGGAAGGCCAACTGACACTAAAACAGACATAACACTTTAAAAACACACACATGTCAAAATCCCATGATAATACGCCGCTGTAACAGGCCTTCATTGACCCAAATCTGGACAGTGGTTTCATTAAATGCAATATTGTGATATATCTCAATCAGAACGGTTTTACAAACTCCAAGGTCTCCTTGTCTCTAGTCTGACTCACCAGATATACACTGTGTATATAAGCCTGCCATTGTCCAACTATTTCAGGTAGCATTCGTGGGCGGCTGTGGCTCAGGAGTAGAGTGGGTCGTCCTTTAATCAGAAGATTTGCGGTTCGATTCCCGGCTCTTTCACGTCCGCATGTCGATGTGTCCTTGGGCAAGACACTTAACCCCAAATTGTGTGAATGAGTATGAATGATTAGTCTCCTCTGATGTCCCTGTACCCATTCAGCGTATGAATATGGGTGAATGTGATTTGTGGTGTAAAAGCGCTATACAAGTACAGTCCATTTACCATTCTCCTCCGATACCGTTAACTGCGTCCTGCCGTTTTCAAAATCCCATCACTATGTGAAACAACAACAATCTCCAAGATAACAACCTACATGCTAAAAATGGCAGGTTTTGTGTGTCTCTTGTATGTTAAAGTCATATCACACAGTCAATAGACTTTTTTTACTGTTTCATGTAGCGTTTTCTTTTGCTGGAATTCAGCCACTTTAATGTCAGCGGCAGTGTCACTGCATCCAAGATAATTATGATTGGTTCATAGAAATACAAACAAGTCAGAGCATCCCCCCCCCCCGACCTGCAGTTTATTTTCTGACCGCCCGCGCCTAATCACAGCAAAGTTAAAAACACCCTCTCCCGCAAGATTTGCGACTAAGGCTGTAGATTTTGGCGGTGGGAGGATGAAGCCAGGGGAGGGAAGTCGGCGTTATGGGTGCTAATTAACGTTAGCTCTTCTCTATACGTTCATTATAGAATAATCTTTGATGAAAGTTTGCAAAACTAAAGTGGTCACCTCAGAGGTGGATGTTCAAATATATACAATGTATTTAGACACAAATACATGATTTTACTTTACAGGAACTTTAAAACATTTAAAGAATAAGGCAATAAACTCAAGGCTTAGCATTCACATGACTCTTCATTAGTAGTAGTTTGTTATTTTTTGTTTTTTTTTTAAATCTGATTATTTTCCTTTTCTTGCTATTTTTACCAATTCCAGCTATCAAAGAGCTCACAACACACAAAACATTGCAAATTATATTACAAAAGCTGAAAACAATGACACTGGTGAGACTGATGGGTCTGATCAAAGGGTGCTGTGATCTGATTGCTTAAATTAGAGAACTTTTTCCAAAGACCAGAGTCTGGTGTCACTGACACCACTGTGAACAAAGAAAAAAAAATTACATACATGATGCCCCAATACCTGCACACACACACACACACACACAGATGCAGACACATCTGGCAGAAGAACATCAATCCATCCATGTTTCTCTGCAGGATTCTTGCTAATCCTTTCAGAATAATATAACTACAACTACTACAACAGCATTATCCTACATTTCCACTGAAATTACAACCACAACTAGACTGAGCCACCCAGACCCATCTGTGACTATGTTTATGGATTGTTGCAGTATATTTGCCATAAAACCACAACTATGAGGCAAAAAGTATGTCATTGTAAATTTAATGTGATAATATCATTGAATGTGTTTTTGTTTTTTTTTTTTGTTGTTGTTGTTGTTGTTGTTTTTAAAGATAGTTAAAAGATACTATGTATGTATCTATGTACAGGACTGTACTGTATATAAGTGCGTGGCACTTCCTACAGCTATTATGCTTAACAGAGAAAAGAGAAACAAATTGAGTAAAACTGCTCATTTTGTTAAAAGCACATATGCGGATAAGAATGCAGGGTAATTTTTCTACTGACTGAAAGAATGTTGCACTGCCACAACCTTTCACAACTGTGAAAATGTATTCCTTGTTTACATTTGATTACTGTAACTGTTAACGTGCCTTAAAGAAGTTTAAATGACATAAGCTGGCTAGTTAAAGCTAAAACTCAAAGGGAACTTCTTCCATTTTTTCTGATCTATTTTTATTAATGAATTGAACAAACAAATGTGTTTTTTTCATATATACTTGAGCTGTTGAACAGATTTATTGAGAACTGATATAGATTTTTATGGAGGGGTTGTTCTCTCATTTATTTACATTAAATTTGCTGCTGGTTCATAAACTGTTCTCACTGTGTGCTGCTGTTGTAGTGAAATATATAGAAACAATGTCTGGATGCCATGTCAGTGTTTACCCTATCTCTAGAAACTCCAGCATCTTCTCTAGAATTTACAATCAAGTTGTCTTGATATGAAAAAAAGTTTTGTTGTGTTGACAGTGGAGCAGAGTTGAGAAGTTAATTGTCATTTAGTTGATGGTCTGTCCACTGGGAGCTCTGTAGGATCAACATGTAGAAGACCTGAGTTTATAATGAAGTGCTTATTTCACTTCAACAAGTATAAACTCTACCAGACAGCATTTGAAAAAACACAGTTTGTGTAGCAAGAGATAATGCATGTAAAGTAATGATCAGGAGCAAAAGATTCAGTTTTCAGGATCCTGAAGTATAAAACCACACAACCACAGTGTTGAGTTTTGTGGTTTGTGATGAGTGTTTGCTCTCTGCAGTATGAATAAGTCACCAGACGCAGTGATTTAACAGCATTTATTTATTGGCCATTATAAATGGCAGCAAAAATCTTTATTACTTTATAAAAGTGATAAAGATTGAGTTTACTTTTGTAGCACTTTTCTATATGATGAATGATATATAGAAAAAAAAGAGGAATAATAATAATAAAACAGTGTTTTTTATGCTTTAATATGAGCTTGAAAAGAAGGAAACATTCTTTTGGAATTACTTTTGCAATGCTTTCAGAATATTTTACACATACATTTACATTTATCAGGTAATGTATATTTCCCATCCTCCTAAAAGTATCTACAATATAAAAATTTTAAAACATAAAAAACATGCTGCAGATATGTTCATGCATGTTTCGAGGTGAGAGCTACTCTATGTCAATAGGCAAGTGCAGTCATGTTCAGTCATCTGGACAGCAGCCCAACATGCAACATGAAAAAGATTTGTGAAAAGGATCACTTTTGTACTCATTGTACTCATACTTATTGCTCACTTCAACAACGTTTTATATCATGGGCATAAAGGACACAGCCCCCCCCCCCCCCCCCCCCCCCCCCGATCACGTGTCCTGCCACCGCCTGTTGGATTGGATGCATGGACATAGGCATTGGAAATAAATTCAGGGTGTTCACTCATCAAACTGAAGAGGACGCCTTCATGTAATCTACAAAAAATAAACAACCACAGTCAAAAGCAATCAGCAAATTAAAGCTGTAAGCAGCGTTAGATACGCACGCCGGGACATGACAGAACCTTTTCTAACCTTTGAAATTTTGTCTTCATGGTGGACCTCATTACTTAAAGGTTTCAGGACCGTTAAGGTTACTATAGGTCAGAGCTGGAGTATGGCGTCTAACATTTACTGTATGATTAAGGTTGAGGTAATCAGATGAGGTGATTTACCACCATCTAGTGGACAAAACATAGAACAGCATCATGTGATCTGATATTTTTATATCAGATTTAGCCTTTGCCTCAAGTTGGATTGGTTTGTGAAATTGAAACTAAAATTAGGAGCGTATAACAGATACAGTTCAGATGTTCACAGACAATCAGGAACGAGGAGGGAGAACGATGAGTGTCGTCTGTTTTAATGCTTTTCTACCGTGTTTTTAATATGACCTGGATGTGAGTGTGACAGGTAAGAACAACACTGGAAAAAAATATAAATATATAAACTGTTTAAGACTTAAAGCAAAAAAAAAAGTGACAGTACTTTTTTAAGTAGTTCATGCTGATGATATAAATATATTCCCAACGCTCTTCTCTTACTTTGAGGTTAATGATTTGACAATTATTTATGCGCCTTCCTTACTTTACTCGGATAGAATCGGCACCAGCTTTTCTGTTTGAAAGGAAGTTTCAGAACTGGTCAGACAGCTCGGATGAGGTTGACTGAAGTGAACTTTATGTACTACTGATGATATAAAATAAGCAAAAGTCAACAATATCGTATAACTACAGAGACATACGTGGCTTCAGTGAGCTCACTGTTAAAAAGTAGGCGTTTCAGTGTTTTCTATACTTGGATGTGTGTGTGATTTTTGATAGGAGTGATCACATCCTTTGAGGTTTAATGGAGTCCTTATCATGACAAATCATTCCAGCTTGTTTCTGTAAAGGTGAACGCTGTTATGAATGTGTCTGAGGAGAGAGAGGACGGGGTCTTTACCTCTAAAACCGATCTGTCTGGGTAATATGAGGTAAGAAAAACATCCATCTGACTGTCAGTTACTGTTCAATGTCTCAGAGTTCGGCCCTGAAATCAGCTTCTATGTTGTGTTAAAGCTTAGTGAAGCAGGAGAGACCAGACTCATGTGTACCCAGCTGTGTGTCCATGAGGAGAGACCAGTCTAAACATGAACCTATTGAGTTCAAGAGGAGGAGGAGGGTAGACTGGGGAGCCAAGGTGACTCTACTGGCACAACTGAGTCCGAATTGTGAAATTTACTTAAGTTCAGTTCATAACCTGGAATTTGTGTTGAAGCCAGGAGAGTCACAAGAGATCAGACTCATCTGTACCCAGCTGTGTGTCCATGAGGAGTCTAGACACGAAACCATTGAGTTCAAGCACGGAGAGCAGACTGTAGAGCCAAGGTGAGAATTTAATGTGTTTATTATATGAGTCCACTGACCTGCAGTTAGAGGTCGAGAGATTACAGCAGAGCTAAAATATGAATTTTGACATTTGCTTTTATTCAATTTTGATTTATGTTCTGATGTTTGAATGTTGATTGTTTATGTTGTTGAAGCCAAGTGAGTCACCAGACACTCACCCAGCTGTGTTTCCGTGAAAAGTAACCAGTTTAAATGTGTATCGGGAGGACAGATTGTTGAGCCAAGGTAAGATTTTAAAGCATGTTAGTATGTTATTGGTAAAGCCTAATGACATTTGCAACAAGAGGAATGATTACAACAAGAAAACATGTGTCAATGTTCATTTCTGACCTACTCAAAGCCAAACCTGAGAGCTTAGAGCAGAAGTATAATTTATTTTACTCATTTGACTTCAAGGAAATGAACTGCCTGTAAAAATGAATGCCAGTCATTCATTAAACAGGTGTGTATATTTTTAAATGTCACCTACTGGCAGGTACTTGTTGGACTACAATCTACTGAAACCGGTCTATTGTCTAAGCTGCTGCTGTTTAATTGCATTAACCAATTAAGGCTGTGCCTAATTGCAACAACTGGCCAGCTGGTGACTTCCTGTGTGGAGTTTGCATGTCTCCAAGTTGACATGGAGGTTAGGCTGTTACTCTAAAGTGCTGTAGTTGTGAACTGGGATCGGTGCCGACTGCTGCAAAAGATAAGCAAGTATAACAATGCATGGATTCATTATGACAATGAGATGTTATTTCTCAGTGCAGGTAGACTGAAGGTGGCAGTTATTCTAAACTGAAATCAGTGACTTCAAAAATGTCCATTAATCTAATTTTCCCCCCTCAAGACATCACATTCAGAACATCACAGTCTGTGTGTGTACTAATCTGTTTACACAAAGTCACATTTTGGGGATTCATCTATTGTATTTGGGGGGAAAAAAAGACAAAAGGACAGGTTTGCAATTTTTCAAGTCTGTCTTAAAACAACAGTCAGGAGTCCATATGAACAGTGAATGAGGTTTTCCTCACTGTAATCATTCCTCCTGTTCATACTGAGTATTAAAAGATCCCCTTCAAGTATGCTTTCAATGTTAGCAATGGCGGCCAAAAGCCACAAGATTATGGAGATTATTCCCTATCTTTATTCAAGAGCGTAGTATATAAATTTGAGAGCAAACTATATTGATTTTACGTTCAAATGTTGTAATTTGAATTTCCCTCAAAAACCTCCCCTCGGACTCAAACAGCCTCTGCTTGCGCTCAGATTTGCTCCGCTTGTGCTCAAACTGTGTGCTCGCACTCGGATACAATGTTGCTCGCGCTCAAACTTCAACTCTTCTCCTCGCACTCAGGTTTCTTCTCCGCGCTCACTAAGTTTCTGCTCACGGATTTCTCCACTGCGCTTGGATTTTTTTTGTGTAGCAACAAGCATAGCAACCACCCTGTCAGAATCATCCAATCAATAGAAAAAAAAAAAATCCGAGCGCAGTGGAGAAATCCGTGAGCAGAAACTTAGTGAGCGCGCAGAAGAAACCTGAGTGCGAGGAGAAGAGTTGAAGTTTGAGTGAAATATGAGCGAGTAACATTGTATCCGAGTGCGAGCACACAGTTTGAGCACAAGCAGAGGCTGTTTGAGTCCGAGGGGAGGTTTTTGAGGGACAAATTACAAAATTTGAACGTAAAATCAATAAAGTTTGCTCTCAAATTTATATACTACGCTCTTGAATAAAGATAGGGAATAATCTCCATACAAGATGAGCCTCCATAATTTGACTTTGTATTTTTAAAATGTACCTGAAGCTTATATGAAGTTTCATCAGTCTGAGTTTAGTCATATCAAGTGGATATCTGAAACATTTACAGTCTTTTTTTTAGCAATAAATTCTCCTCTTTGTGTTTCCCTGTTGAGCTACAGGTGGAAGTATAGTAACAAAAAGAGGGACTTTGGCACTAAAACGACTGTAACATTGAAAGAAGCTTCATATTAGCTTCAGATAAACTTTCTAAATACATTTTTGCACAGAAGGAGCACTGTGGATTTTGTCCCCCATCACTTACATTTAAGTGCATTATGAAGGGATCTTCTAATGGTCAGTATGAACAGGAGGAATGATTACAGCAAGAAAATCATGTTTCAAAGGTCATTTAGACACCTGATTGTTGTTTTAAGACAGACTTGAAAAATTGTGAATGAATCCTTTAAGACAAGGTCAAACATTGGCATGTTACAGTTACAGTTAAGGTGGAGGGTGAGTCTCCAAGGAAGGATGATGATGTAAGTCAAAAATGTGTGTGTAAATACTTGTATTACTCCTGTTGTGGGGACATGCGTTGTTTTTACACATTGTGGTGACCAGCCTCTCTTTTGGGGGAGAAATTGAAAGTCTTCATGTTTTCTGGGTCCACAGACATCACTGAAAGAGGTCAGAAGTTCTCAGTGGTCGGCCAAACCTGGAAGCATCAAACTAACCTGGACTTAATATTCATGGTATGTAAATGTACACCAGCACTTTTTACATCATTGCATTAGTGAAAATGAATGCTGTGATTGTGCTGTCAGAATTTATTGCAGTTTTTAACATCATAAAGTTTCTAAGGCGACTGAACTTTCTGCATCGTTTTCCTTTTTCTCAGAGCCTCTGGAAAGCACCTCTCATTCAAACCTGTTTGCTCACAACTTGATGGCACATGATGATGTCAGTTACTGTACTTCGCATTGGCTGAGCTGCAGGTGATATACTTTATGTAACAGCCAGGATATCGACTGTCACATGAGGAGGTAGGTGTAATGTGCCGTCTCTAACAGCTGATAAACAACAGCGGTTCCCCCCCAGTTTACTTGATTAGGACCAAAAGTTGAACGTAATCACAGTACACCTTTGATGAAGCGGTTGCGTCTTTGATTCACCTCAACCAAATAGGATTTGTTAAAGGTATAAAGAGTCCTTCAAACAATATGAGAAGGCTCTTTCATGCAATGTTCCTACAATGTCTACTATCAAAACGTGCTTAAGTTTCACCCATTATTTTAATTTTATAACCTCCAAACCCCCCAAAATAATGACAAAATATAACAAAAAATCATTAAAAAGAATCATTTAAGCAAAGTCAAAATAACACACTTTTCTTTTCTAGCTGCTTGAAGAGAACATCATCACTTCTGTGAAGAACGAGCTGAAGCAGTTCAAGGAAGTCCAGATTGGTCATAGAGATTGAGAGGAGGAAGTCATGTGACATATTCAAAAAGACCAAGAAGATGATTCTTGCTCTGGGAAAACTGCTTTTTGCCAAGCTGGACAAAGAAAACCTGATCTGAAGAGTGTGGTGCTGACATAAAAGCTGCTTCAGTCTACTCAGGACTATTCAAACGGTTCTTCAAAGATGGATGTGGGCTGAGCCAGGACAAGGTCTGCTTTGTCCATCTGAGTGTTCAGGAGTTTCTGGCAGCACTCTATGTCTTTCTCATCAATACTGGTGTCGATCTACTGAAAAGAAGCATGGCCTCTAAATGTAAACATCTCCATCAGAGTGCTGTTGACGAGGCTCTACAGAGTCCAAACGGACACCTGGACCTGTTTGTCCACTTCCCTCTTGGGCCTTTCAGTGGAGACCAATAAGATTCTCCTACAAGGCCTGCTGAAAAAGACAGGAAGTAAACCACAGGTCAAAGAGATGCTTGAGTAGTGCATTAAGAAGAAGATGAGGGACAATCCCTCTCCAGAGAGAAGCATCTTACACTGTCTGACTGAGCTGAATGACCACAGTTGTTTCAAACGGCTTCACTTTAGCTGCTATTGGATCATCAATATGCATCTAAATCTACCTAAAGTATCAAAAAACCTCTATGCAGGCTGTCATTCATGTGAACTGATTGATTCATACACGTTGTCCAGCCATGTCAGAAATCAAAAGTGTTTACTGTTATACTAGAGCTGCTACTGACTCATCGATATGCATCTAAATCTACCAAAAACATCAAAAAACATGAAGCCAGAGTAAAAATCTGCTGTCACAGAGAGGGGGAGATATGATATAATTTCAATGCAGAGATAATGACACATATTTTTATATATTTTCTGGAAGGTATTCATAGTGATGCATGCATCTCACATTAAAATGTAAATGTAAATTGGGTGAAAAAGCTTGATTGTTGGCTTTGGAAAGTTACAGAAAGGGTCCTGTACAGCACCCCCTAATCCATTGTCGAAAAGCCCTGGTGGACTATACCCTCTCCTTTAGCGTCTGTCAGATCACGTAAGAGAAAGATTGGTCTTTCTGATACATATCAGCTGTCAATGTGAAACAATAGGAACAATATACGTCACCCTGACAAAAGAGCTGCAGACTGTGCAGTGAAAGCTGCTTGGTGTAAGGCTTTCAGTGGACAGAGGAAGCTAGCTGCCGCATACCAAAATGCCTATCTGCAAAGAAAAACTAATGTGGCAAAGAGTAAGCTCAAGAGACATTACAGCAGTGATACTGAAAACTAAAGGTGTGTTCAGACAAAAGGGGAACCAAATCTTTGCACTGCATCATTTGTGCAACTTCTGGACTCTAACCGCTAACATACCAACTGTACGTTAGCTAGCAATCGACGCATTTCTGTGGGAGTGTGTCTGTGTATCTGTGTGGCAGCTGAGACTCACCAGTAACTCCAGTTCTTTATGTTTTTTCCTCTTTAGTCTTTCCCCTTCGTCCTCTCGTCTGTTCATGTTTATGAAACAGATTCATAATGGTTACAGACAGATTCTTAGCTCAAGCTGAAACATTTTCAACTGCCGTGGTCTTTGCACACCTAGCTAAGTAAGCCGATTTTGCATTTGAGGTCAAAAAACACGCTTTTAACCTAATACTTAATATATATTGTTTGGTTTAAGTTCAATATTTCTCTGCAAATCTGAGCAGCAAGATATCCTGAAACTGCAGTCCTCTTTATCATGGAGTGATTAAATAATAGGCCTACATTATTTCACTTTATATTGACATTAGTTCATGTTCTCTATTGTATGTTGTATGTTTTACATCCTTTGTTTAGATGGTGTCTTTAAATAAATTCTTATAACAGATATCTGTGTTTTCATTTTCATATGTAGACTGTATGTTGTGTGCGGGGGGGGGGGGGGGGTTGGGTTGGGCATGGAGGGGTGTCATGAAAAACTAGTGTAGAGAAGTACTCATAGTGAAAACCTACTTTATGGCTTATGGTGTGCAGGATCACCAACACACACATACACACACACTTAGCATGTGAGTGTTTGATTATGCACATGCCATATTCTCAGCCTTTATCCCAGTTCTAACTTCACCGTCCTCACTCATAGTGGAAAGCTGAGTGAGAATATACATTTTCAGGGTCCTTAGAGGGGACATAGTGTGATTTTCTGTTATTTTTATACTATTATGATGTTGAATGTCTATGTTAAACATGATCAAAGGTCCAAAACCCAAGGAAAACATATGTAAAAATCCTTAAATACTGAAAGTCCAAAAGTTACCTCTACTTCCTCCTCATGATGACATCAAGCCAAATAGCAGTCTGCTCTGTAGCCTTTGTTGTTAACGTTGCTCCATGGGTTGTCCATTCACATATTTCAGATCAGATTTTGGTACAAAAGTAAAACAAAGTAAACAAATGTATTAGACAAGTTTATATTTTAAATAAAGAATGAGGAAAAAGTGAATTTTTTATATTATCTGTAAAATATAGACCTGGAAATATGCATTATATGTCCCCTTTAAAATGACGCATTTCTTTTTTGAACTAAAATTTAATATGAGGTTTATTATATTTCTCTTTGAGCAACCACTGCATATGTGTGTGTTGTCCCTCTTGAACAGTAATATGCTAATTAATGACAACATACAGTCTAAATAATCCGACAACATGGAGTTTTATGTCACCTACATCAACAAATCTTCAATTAAATCACAAGTCTTGTTGATGTTCTGCTCTGTTGTTGTTTCATGACAGTTGCAGATATTTAATTTACTGCATCCAGAATCATATATAGAAGTTATCTGACTTCTTTTTTTTAGTTTTGATTTTCCTTTAACTAAAGTGCTTTACACTGTTCAGGCCAGCAGAGAGCAGGATATGCTCAATTTTGCTATAGTAATTTGAGGGAGTCAACAAAGCTGTAGCTGTTGTTTTACAGGACATCAGTTAAATTAATTCAGAATCATTTAAAGAAATAAATAAAGTATACAATTTTACCAACTTCAAATCTTCCCGTTATGACAACAGATTTTTGTTCACATCAGAATGAGACAATATATCACATGTACATGATTTACACTTGTTTTCTATGTATCTTCTAAGTATACAGAAATATATAAAGTAACACAAAGAGATCATTACTGAATACTATAAAGACTGAACACTAAACATTCACAAATATAAATGTGACATTCTGCTGATGCTAACCCTTGTTAGCACTGCTAGCCACCTCCATTGCTGCTCGGCTACTACATGCTACATGCTATCCTGACTAGCCGGAAAGATGGTGAACAAAACACAAATGGCAGTGGAGCAGCACTCTAGGCAAAACAGTGATTGTGTACGGCAAACCTGAGTGAGAGGTGGGTGCTTCGCCTAGCCCTGAAAGTAAGTATTTCAAGCTTGCTAGCCTTAGCTGCTTCCCAGTATTGAAAAAAGTATCATTCAGGAACCGATATGGAAGTCAAGTCAAGGTATTGGTACTGGTACTGTTAATAAAAGTTTTTGAACGATACCCAGCCCTGTATAATAGCCTACGAAGCTTACAGTGTTGATACTATAAGCTCATTACTCATTATAAAGTAAAGAAAAAAAACTATTCTCACAAGTAGCCAGACTCTCCGCTCAGACTCATTCACAAATCACACATCAACAGGTGACTGAACAACCAATAAATTAGCAGCAATTAGTTGATTATTGAATTAGTTGATCAAAAGGGAATTAATCAGCAACTGTTTGGATAATGGCTTAATAGTTTCAATCATTTTTCAACTAAAAATGCCAAAAATAATGTGTTGGTTCTTCTCATATGTGAGAATCTGCTGTTTGTTGCACCAGCAAAGATTAACTTTATCTAAGATCTAAGATAGTTCTTATCAGAGTTTAGCAAAACTAAATTTAAACTGAGTAAATCCAGTGGAAATAAAGTGGAAATCTGTTGCACAATTGAAAACCTCCATTTAGCAAATCAAAGTTTATTGATTTAACCAAAATTAAATAGAGTTTAATCAGTATGGAGATGCTTTCTTACCTAAATTAAATAAATAAATAAGGCTAAATAAATAAAAACAAGTACATTTGCATGCTGTCTGGACCTAGTAAGTATAAAAGAAGAGGAGAAATCATTACGATCATGAACTTTAAACTGCTCTGTATTAACATATAAACACTCCGGACAAACATTAGTTACTCATGAAGACTCTGCAGAGAAGCTCTAATTTGTCCTCCTTTAAGAAAAACTGTAGAATCCAGCTGCCCTAGTTGGAGAGAACTGGATGTACTGGTTCTTATGACTATCTATCTATTACCCTAGATACCCTGCTAAGAATTCGGCAGACAGCGGAGTTGCGGAGGCCCGACAGGTCCCCACCCATCCAACTGGAAACATCCGCTGCATAAAATCTCAGGGCCATGAGGATTTGGAGCGTTGGTGGTTCACAGCTGCATTTCTTTCACTGTCGTGTTTGACAGTTGAGCTCCATAACTGCTCATTTAGCAGCATCGTAAATCTCTATTGCGTTGAGTCTGTGCTTTAACTTTCTTCGAGGAACTGGATTATTTTGAAATATCCATCTCAAAAAGGCAGACACTTTGAAAATTAAACCTCCTGAAGTGTTAGTTTAAAGTTAACACTGGATCACATTTTAAATTTGAGTTTAAAGATGTGGTGTAAGAAGAATTAAATCTACATACATGCACATTGAAATCATGAAAATAGAGTCATTGTTTCTCCTCTAACTACCAAAAACGAGCCGACGAGATGCAGCAGCGAAACAACAAACATTTGAAACAGCTGTTCTGTGTTTTAAAAGCCAATAAAATTCAGCAAATATCAAAACTGCCTGTTTCATTGCTTTATATTTAGGAATTAAATATTACAGAAAAGTCAACAGGAAGGTAATCTGCCTGAGAAATAAAGAAAAAAAATCAGTTTTAATAATCTACTGCTAATAGTGACAGATGTGATCACTACATTTGGTTTCCCCTGTATAATAATATATCAGTCAGAGGAACCAAACCACTACTTTACTGCAACACTTTAACTACATCAAGCTCATAAATACTTACATACTTTTACTTAAATAGGATTTTTGATGCAGGACTTTTACTTGTAATGGAGTATTTTTACTTTTACTCAACCAGCCCAGTGTGAAGGATTTAGTGGCATCTAGCAGTGAGGTTGCAGCTTGCAGCCGACTGAATACCCCACTGAATAACCCTAACCCTCACCTTCCTCTTCCAAGTGTGAAGGAGAACCTACGGTGGCTGTGAAACTCACGAAAAATGAGAAAGTCCCTCTTGGTTTTCCATTCTGGGGCTGCTGTAGCGCTGCAACATGGTTTGGCTCTGTGGAAGAGGACTTGCTCCCTATATATATAAATATAAAGGGCTCATTCTAAGGTAACTAAAACACAAATATTCTTATTTTCAGGTGGTTATAAACTAATTAAAACACTTCTTCCACTACTGCCATTTATGAGAAAACTGACAACTGTAAGTTTATCCAAACATTAAGAAGACTGTAAAGGAGTTGAGGATAGTTTTCAATTTTGTTTTGTTGTCTTTATAGTTGTTTGCATTGCTTACATGCTTCTCGTTCATCTGCAAAACGTATAGACACCAAGTATGGAAACTCGAACACAGACATCCTTTTGTTCGCCCGAAAGGTCACGCACGAACAATGACGGGAACAGTATGTTATCGTATATGACGTACTGCGCTCGAGGTTTGGGAAGGGTAGAGCTAATTAAAGTCTTCTGTCAGCATCAATCACGGACACAGAGCGTATGAAAATGAATTGTATATGACATGTTTTCCAGCTCAGGTTCCCAAGAACACAAACACAAGTGAAGCATCTTTTTATGTAAGTTTATAAGCATTTGTTATATGACACAACATTTATACTCTTTCATGGTGTGTTTTCTATGACTGCTCAACTTTCAATTGATTTTTATCAGACTATTATCTGTATATCGGTTATCTAGGAGATCCTGCACACGCCAGCTCAGACAACGCAAAGGGATCCTGCTCTACTTTTGGCCTATTTGGTAGCAAGAAAAGCTATATTTTATGTCAATGCCACAGCTCACTTCTCATTCAGACTGCTCTGGATGCTTTCAGCTAAAAATCACCAAACTCAAAGCTCAGATCTCCGAGCTCTACCAGATCCAAGGAGATGAGCGACTCTCGGACTTGCCAGCTGCAGAAACATCTCACATTACCCGAGGTTAGTTTGTATGAATCTCTGACAGTCTGCAATAAATTGATTTCCTTTTATATCTATCTATCTATCTTATCTTTATAATATCTGTCGACTGTGATACGGTGACTTCGTGTCATGGTTATGGCAAATAAAATAGGTAACTAAGGCACTTGAGCAAGGTTACAGTTAAAAGAAAAGTGAATTGTTTTTGTCTGTGAAGGTTTGTGATAGTAAGCAAACCACGAAAGTCAGACATTGCGCTTGCTTAGTGGGGATTCAGTGGGGACGTGTAGTTTAATATACCAGTGAGACATTAAATACGATCAAGAAAGTCCATTTGGACAAATAGATTGATGTGTTTTAAAGTATATGAGACACCAGAACGCTGCACAGAGGTGTGTAATACCACCATTGTTTTGGCCAGAGCACTCTGCTTTGGCACCTCATTCAAACTGGAGGGATTCACTTTCTCACACAGGGCTGATCACGGCCTTAGTTTGCTGCACCTGTAGCGACTGTTATGGATATTTCCGTAATTAAAGGGTCAAGCTGTACTTCCTACTTTCTCAAACAGATGATAACGCACGCATTGTTTACTAGCAAACCAAGGCCAGAATGCAGGCTATTGCCAGACAAAACAAGAAGAGACAAACGTAAATAGAGGTCACAGAACTATGATTTGAAACTGATGAAGCGATTAGATTAATATCTCTGCTTGGGCTAAGGGAGAGGCTCAAGTCTTGCATGCGCTTTTCTCCTCTGAAGATGCCGACCATCACTCAAAATATCCACAACAGCGTCAAGCAGCACTTCTACTCTACTGTCTTCAGTCATGTTTTTATTGCTGCAACAGTTCCTTCTTGTACACTTCTGCATTGGCTTCAGAAATGTACACAAAGTCTTGACCTCAATATTTCTAAAGCCCTGGATACGACACCGGTGTGCAAATTAACATTAACATTAACATGATGCATGGATGATGATGTTATTATTGTCCCCAAAGGGACAAAAATGACAATAATGGCAATATTGTCCCCAGAGGGACAATTATCATATTATGTTACAGCCCGTCGGTTCACATTCCAAAACATTTACAAACCGCAACACTAAAAGTACACACGATACCGAGCATTACGCACACATGATACTAACACCTAATTATGCAATAGAGCAAAAACAACTCCAGGTTCCAACATAATACATAACAAATACATCAAACAAGCATGAAGACCACCTCCCAATGTGGTCAATTCATCTCAGGTCGCACTCACACCTGCACTTCCAGCTATCCACTTGTGAGCGGGTCACCTGATATGAGATGTCAATGCTGGGTGTAAATGGGGCCACTCGAGCTCCTTATGTCAGGAACACATACCTACACGTTTTCACACACTGGTGTTCACAATGCCATAGATTTAAAATGTACTGTACGGTGAAGACGACTGTACAGGCCCATCATTGTTGGCTTAGTCGACGTGTTAATCACCGCTGTAACCTGCTGAGCCAGAAGCATTAACACAGACGATGACACATAGGTTTTTACAGATGTCTTTTTTTTTTGGATGTGAACACAATCAACCCTTCTTCAACGTCTGGTTGGATTGTAAGAGTTGATATTTAGTTTTATTTAGCTGCTTCAGATCATACCCTAACAATAAAATACACAGTGTTCACATCTTCACGTTCATATCTGATCGGCGTCGCTGCAAAAATCGAGCCTGAGCATCTTCCTTGGCTCCATTCAAATGACTTGGATGCATTTTTTTTCATGCAGGAGCTGAAGTCGGACCGATCGTGGCCTCAATTTCTGCCTCTTTACATAACTAAACTCATTGCATTAGTGCTGAATGTTTGCACTGGAAGAAAACAGGAGGGAAGTGCTGCACCTGTAGGCAAGGCAAGTTTATTTGTATAGCGCATTTCTGCAAGAAGGCAATTCAAAGTGCTTTACATAGATAATAAAAGGCATTCAAACAGAATATATATAAAAGCAAGACAAGAAAAAAGACATAAAAACAATTAAAAAGTGTTACATTTGGAAATTAAATTAAAGAAAAAACTAAAAAGGAAATAAGAGAGATAAAAGATGATAATAAAGGTAACAGTGCACTATAAAATAAAAGGCAGAGGCAGCAGCAAACACTTTAACTGTCTTCTATCGCGTTATTGTGTTTTTATTGCCCTCTTCTGGGACAATAAAGATCTGGAATAAACTGATTAAAAACTTGTGTTTTTTCATTATTTGAACAATCTTTAATTTTCTTTTTATGTGGATTTATTATTATATTATATTACTGTAATTGTTTTATAATAAGGTCGAGTGATTTTGTTAATTGTCCGTTTTAATTTGCTGCCTTTTGTGAAGCACTTTCCAGCATCACGTTGCAAGGCAGCAGATACATCCGATATAGACATAAACTCCTGTAGCGACCACTGAAAACAGAGTAAAAAGTCGCTGAGAGGCCAAAAAAGATTCGCTGAGATTCAAAATAACGTTTCATAACTTTTATTAATGAAAAAGATCAACTTATAGTAACGTGCACAGAGGATCAGATGTAAAACAACGCAGCGGTACGGCGACCCACTCACCCTCTCTCTCTTTCTTCCTACCCGCCATGCAGGTGAACAGGTGCTTATATTAACTATATGATATCACCACCCATACCCATGTGACCTGATTATCAATCACCGTGATTGTGCAATAAATAAATCAACAAATACAACCCAAAACAATTCATTTTAAATGCACCATTTAACCATTCATGGCTCCTATAACTCCTACAGATACTGATCTATAGTGTCCAGTTATAGTTTGTTAGTCAGTAAGCACCTGATCCGTCACCTCTACAGTGTGTTTAAGGTCTGGCCAACGAAATTTAACTAAATATTCACCCAAATATTTAGTTAAATTAAAGAAAAGATGTTGTTATGGTTAAGGATGTTATGGAGGAGACTTTTGCACATTTTGTACATCCAACCATCCACCTTGGACCTCCTCCTTAGACTTTTTATTGTAGCATTACAATGTTATGTTAGTTTTGCCTTCGCTGGTGAGACAATTGTTTTTTGCAGAACTGAAAGGTGTCTTAACAAATGATTTATGAGGATGATGGTGTTGCTGTGATGCTGTTTTTCCGGTTCGGACAGTCTGTTTATAAATGCTGAAGAAACTCCTCCTTGTCAAACACTGTTTACATAACAGGTTGCATTCGGTGCCTCCTCGCCGGATCCAGCCAGTAGAAAGATGTGTTGGTTGCATGAGAGTGGAGCGATTAACTCGACAGAAAAATGTTTTTCACTTGTGGTATGAAAATTGAAGCATTACAGAAAAAAAAAAAAAAAAAAAAAGTGATAGCACCTGTAGTTGAGATTCAAGATGTTCGTTGTTGTGGTTGAACAAAAACACTTGTGTGAAATTCTTTTGTTGGGAGGCTCTAATACAGAAACACATGAGTATATATAAGCATATACCTATAAAAACAGGCACATAAATATAAAAAAAGAAGGTATAAAGGTATAAAAGGTGAGTTGTCCTGACGCTGCTGTTCCAGGGCGCTAATATGACCTCGTCACAAGCTGGATGAAGACCGATATCTACAGATCTACAGCAACACACTGCTGTCACACTGAGGGATCACAGCCTTCTGCTGCTGATGAATTCAAGTACTGGTTAGATCCCAGTATAATCCATTGAATGTCCTGTTACCTGGACTTTAAAAATCAAGTATTTGCTCACATATCATTCACACAGCGATAGAAGAGGTTCTTACATAACAGGAAAACTGATGAGCCAGGAACAAGGTTCAGTGTTTTGCATTGCACTGAAGATATATGAAAATATATATCATTTTATACTTTCAAAGAATATATACTTTTATTTATTGGATTTTTTGCCGATGCCGATATCAATCAATATCAATTCCAGCTGGCTGAGGAGCTATTATGCATGCAAGCATTGATTGTACTAAGTATGATCAAGAAAGACAAGATATGAAGGAAGAATTCAGGAAGACTGGAGTTCAGGAGCTCAGCATTAAAACTTTAATGAACTGTAGAGTCTTCATTGAGTTTATTAGACAGTATTAATGTGGAGGATTTAATCTTTGGGGCTCACTCCGGAGCAGAAGTTGGCTGTAATGTACCTAAAACGGTGGTTGTCAACTGCCGTTATAAACAGAGTGGTACATCCTGTCAACAGGCCTGAACACAGCAGCTCCTCCGCGGACTGTTTCACCCTGACAGTCCCGATGCAGCATGACCGAAAAGAAGCACGGCCAGCTAGCTTCTGCCAACCTCTCAGCTAACGTTAGCCTCGGCTCTCCATGTGCAGCGCTGAGGTTTGTTATTCAGGTTAAAGTGGGAAGAAGCAGCAGGTCTGACGGGCAGCTGAGTGAAGTGGAGCCTGCAGAGGAAGCACCGGGACCAACAGGGAGAAACAGTCCGTTGAGGGAAACACAGCCAGGCAGGGGGAGGAGATGGAAACATGTCGGCTGCTCATAATCGGCAGAAAATGCAGATATTTCATTTTAGAGCTTATATCAGCCAACACCGATATTGTGCATCCCTACTTTCATTCATTGGTACTCCATACTCCTTCAGTTGAAAATTTCAAACGCATGCTGTCCACCTGAGTATTTCTTTTCATGCCTAAAGAGGAATAAAAGGTTCATGCATGAAAGGGTTAATCTTCCATTCCCAGTCATTTAGCTTGGCGGGATTCATTATGTGGATTTGTGATGACGATGCATCAGTGCATCGGCATAAACGTACTAACATCTTTGCACTGGTAAAATCTTATTTATTATTTATTATATCATTTTTAGCAGAGGCCCTGTACCCTGTATTATTTAGAAATATGACCAATAATATGTGACAAATAATTTGATAATAATCAGATTGATTCCTCCTCTCTCTGAAAGTGCACCAGCACGCTACAGGTAAGCGGTGCGCTGCCAAAACATTCCAGGTGGAACACGTGCTCGGGAATTATTGTTCTGCATGTCGGAGTAATAGTGGATTATTAACTATAACTATTAACTGATAACTATTTTGACAGTAATTGTTTGAGTCACGGAACATTTGCATGTAAACTGGAGACAAATAAGGGCCTGTTTGTGAAAGGTCAAAAACAAACAGTGTCAATTAGATGCTTCCTGAGATGCAGCGCTACTTTTTTTTTAGTAAATTTATAATTTGCTGTATGCTTAAGAAATAAAATCAAACTCTCTGTATTGTATTGAATTATAGCATCACATTGAATTGCATCATATTGCGTAGAATTGCATTGTGTTGAATCAAATCTTGTCAAATTGCACCGCATCTCAATAAAGGTGAATTATATCGCATCACATTGCTTCATATGTGGAGCTCTGTGTTTACCTTTGTTCATTATTTGATGCTTGAGACTTTGATGCCTTGTGTGGTGCTTGGTTTAATGCATGCACCTCACTCATCTGAAATAATCTCTTTACTAAAGGAAGAAATATCTGTATGTATGTATATATGTACAAAAAATAAAAATATTGGTATCCTTCCACCTTTTTTAAAAGAAAAACTTAATTTTCTCCGTGTTCAGTTGAAACTGGCAGAAGTATATGGTATCCATCATTCTTTATTTAACATTGAATATAATTGAAACTTTGCTTTTACAACTTAACATATTATTTAATACAATAAAACAAATGCAATTGGCCAAAAAAACTCTTGGTACCCTTAGCTTAAATATCTTGTAGCTCAGCCTTTGGAGGCAATAACTGCAGTGAATAAAGTTTCTCCACTGATAGTTCAGACTCTTCTTGAGCAAACTGATCCAGTTCTCTCAGGTTTAAAGGGTGCCAGTTTCAGCTCTTTCCACAGATGTTCGCTGGGATTCAGATCAGGACTCGTAGCAGGCCACTTCAGAGCGGTCCAACGTTTTCTTCTCATCCTCTCTTGGGTGCTTTCTGATGTATGTTTGGGGTCATTATCCTGCTGGTAGACTCATGACCAGCAACTAAAACACAGCTTTCTGACACTGGGCTGTATGTTTCACTCTAAAACGCCCACATAGTCTTCTGATTTCACCGCACCCTGCACAGATTCAAAACATCCAGTGCCTGCTGCAGCAAACCAACCCCAAAACATCACTGAGGCTCCTTCATGTGGGTATTTGGGCTGGTGTGATTTACCAAAGAGCTCTAATCTAGTTTCATCTGACCAAAGCACGTTCTCCTGCAAGGACTGCGGCTTGTCAACATGCATTTTGGCAAAGTTCAGTCTGGCCTTTCTGTGTCTCCCTTTTAGAAGTGGAGTCGTCCTGGGTCTTCTACCATGGAGCCCATTTTCATCCAGACAGCGACAGATGGTTAATATGGATGGATGGAAGTATAATAAAATATCTTTTAATTTTAACACTGTCGCATTATTTTAATGTCGGCCACGTCTGTATGTCATTCACGTATCTCTTGAACTCTTCATCCAGTCGACCGCACACTTGACTGAAGAACGAAGGGAGCGCAGTTTCAAGTTTTATGTAATTCTGATACGATTGATATTAATAAACTTTGAGCCACTCTGGTCTGTGCAGGGGCAGGGTGGAGCTTCAGAGACCTGCCGACTGACTCCAGCACGTCAGTCGGGGTGAGACCAGAGATGAGGCGTGACATGAGTCAGAGAAAAGTCCTCTAAAAGTAGACAATAAAAACAGAGTTGTTCATCAAGAATGGACACTCTTAGCCTGCGTCAAAGCAGGAGGCGTTCATGTACAGGGTTGAGCGTAGGTCACCGGTGTTTTGTTAGCTGTTAGCGCTCGGAGCAAAGCATGCAAAAGACTGGAGTTAAGCTTGTAAAATGAAGGAAAAACTTCCCACAGGGGGGAGTTCAAAACCAGTTTGAGGACAAAGCACAAATCTTTAGAGCAAACACTCGAATCCAAACTGAATCAATCTAAGAGCCCGGTATGATCGATCCGCTTTATTTTAGGCCGCTTGAAATGAGAAAATGTTATGAACTATTAGCGTACTTGTTATTTACAACATATATGTTAGTGTCTGTCATGTGGTTGGTGCGTATACTCACGCTCACCTCACGTCAACTGTGTTAACTTTTCTATGCGTCGAAATAGCAGCCGGGGGCCAAGCAGTCGGCTCGCTCTGAACAGACGTGTCCTGAACGAGCTAAACGTTTAAAAAACATGTCTATGTTTGTTGTGTGCGAATCAAAGTATGAGAAATATAAATGGTCACACTCTGTTTTTTATTTTATTAGTTTATTCTGTCTCTTTATTTTGTTTCGTTTTTAGGATTTAAATCCCATTTTTATTTATTTTATTCCACACTTTTATTCACTTCATCCTTAATCCTCATCACTACGTCTGTGTTTTCGTGCGATTGTGTTTCTCAGTTCTCCGTAACGCTCTTCGGTCATCGTTGACTGAATACACACAGGATTTTCTGAGAAAGGGAAGCGTTGTTCTCGGAAGATGTCAGAGAGCGTGTAATATGATACTTACTGTAAGTGAGGGGGAAACAGATTTTATAATAAATACCTGCTCCTGTGTTTCTGGTAAGAGAGTGAACCAGGAGTTGATTGAAAGGTAAGGCAGGTTTGTTTGTACAGCACATTTCAACAATGAGGCGATTCAAAGAGGTTTACGGTTAGAGCATAAACGGCATTAAAACAGAATATAGAAGCGACGCAAGTAAAAAGACATATAGAAACAATTAAAAAGAAGCTAAACAGCAAGTAAATAGAGAATTCAAGACTGAGTGGAATTTATAAGAAACTGTAATTTACAGACATAAACTTACTGAAAGAATTGACAGAAAATTGAACTATAAAAACTTAGAGAAAGAGAGCGAGAGAGACTTTATTATCCTAAAGTTAAATTAAAGTGTCACAGCAGCCACTTGACATAAATGAAAATATAATATAAGAACAATGAGGTAGGTAAAAGAAACAAATACAATTAAATACAGTTAAATGATATAAAAAAAACTAAACAGACTAACTCAAATATAAAAACAAATTCATTTAAAATCTGTTACCATAAGAAATGCTTGCTATTTTCCAACATTGTTATAATAAATTTCCAACTGTTTTCTCTTCTATACAATATGTGGGAAGGTATGTTAATATGACCTGTTCATAATATCACACAACATGTCTCCTTTAATGTGTAACAATAATAACAGCACTGGTTGAGCAGGAGCTTATTGATGACTCAGCGACTTCTGAAATAACACAGACAGAAAATTGATCTGTTATAACAATAGCAAGCTAGTCTAGCTAGTTCCCCGCATTTAATCCAATATCCAGATAGTTTTATATTTTTAATGTTCATATTAACGAGGATTGACAGAGCTGATTGGATCATTTCTCCCACACAACACCTGGATCAGTTGCTCGTGTTACCGTCATGCTGATTGGTGGTATTTGTGTTTTTATTATCATTAAAAGACAAATATCAAGACATTCTTTTGAAAAAGTGTAAAAAAAAAATAGTTGTCATACCCTTAAGTATCCCTAAGTTTATATATTTCCTCCCACAAAACTGATCCTTCAGATTTTGACTTTGCCCTCATGAAGAACGGTCCACTGATTTACAAACAGGTGCAGAGACGAGACACGTGCGAAATGAAAACACGTTTCTTTCATTCCAGCACGAGGAGGCCATTTTCAGGTCAGTGTGGAACACGAACGTCCCGAGGGGTTTAATTACAGACGACACATTTCATTGATCAGCATAATCTCTGCGGTCGTACGTTGATACGCGCCGCGTGTTGTAAACAAGCTCACATGAACACACTCCTATAAACTGTACATGTCTTTTATGTGCCGCATGCTACTTTCCTCATAAGTAGAAGTCATCACTGTCCTTTTAGTTTAAGTCACATCTCAAAAAAATGTAACTTAAAGGCCCGTATATATGTGCGTAACTTATGTTGTAGCTGTGTACATGCTGTGAACGACAAAGGAAACTATAGGTGCACCCAGCAACATTGCAGCCGAGCTACATTCCCAAGTGATCCGGAGAACATTTTGTTTGCCAGACTTGAATGTCAATTTGAAGTCACTTGCACTGCAGTGTCGCCGCGATGAATGCCCTAAAGCTACCGGCAATATCTGCCTGCTTCCAAAACTGCATAAGTGACATTGTGTAATAACAACCTGACACGTGTGATGTTTTAATTGGGTTTTGAGTAACAAAACATCCCACACACACCTGTGAGGTTTTTTTTTTTTTTGTTGTTTTTTTTTCTCACACGAGTCGGATGAAATATTCCTGAAATGATGATTCATCACTTCTCAACGGGAATGCACTTCCTGGTGAACGAGTTTGGCCGATAGAAGCTGTTGACTCCTCGTGTTTTGTTGATATTGGCTTTGCTTACTCATTGTTTGGGGTCCCACGGAACCGCTTTGTGTGTAAAAACGGTGACATCATTTATATTTGAGCTATGCGCGTTTGTTATTGAGGTCATAGGGACACGTTTCAATAATAATGCACGAGTACGTCACCTTAAAACCTCAACAATAACAACCTCAAAAAGAATTATCACCTTTCTGACAATGTCAACAAAACCTAAAATGTGTCATAAAGTATAATTTATTGGCAGGGCTGTTGCACCGGATTGCATCAGATTGCAAAGGCGCTCTTTATAAAGCGCTTTTTGTTGTGTGTATGTTTATTTAATTTTACCAGATATTGTATGATAGCAACAGACAAAACTCCAATAATAGAAATCAGCAGTAACAGACGGTAACCTGGGGTCACGTTATGAGATAAAAACAAGAAAGGTGATCTTTGTGGCGAAGAAGAGGTGCGTCCTATTCACCCACCACCTCTCCGCTGATTCAGCACCAAAGGGTCGGCAGTCACTGAACTCCAGATTATGTATTTTCAGAGTAATGGTCGTATGTTTTCAGGATAACAGGCTGTCGGACTAACAGGCTTTTGGTCCGATGGGACATTTTTTTTCCAATGAGTCAAAAATAAACAACAAATAAGACACAAAAGGGGAAACAGACATAAGATACAATTTAAAACATGAATTATCGCATGCTATCTTAATGCCTGTCTGAATAGATGGGTGATTTTTAAAAGAGTCCACAGAGTCCAGAGACTTATTGGGCGACCAATAAGATCAAGATCGCCCCAAGCATTAAAAAGTGCCCGAAGGGTCACTTAGAAGACCCTGGTTAGAGGACCTGAGAGCTCAGCTTGGTCCACAATATAATGTAGAACCTGGTCATGTAGGACTCTATAAGTGAGCACCAAGATTTTAAAATTATTTCTAAAATTAACGGGAAGCTAGTGCACAAAGGTGAAGACAAGGTGTGATCGATTTGATCTGTTGGGTCGTGTTCAAAGCCCAGCAGCAGCATTTTGCACCGTTTGTTCAGTAATCTAGACGTGAAGAGATTAAAAGCATGTGTTAGCGTCTCCGTTCTTCAGCTCTTGAGTCTTGAGTGGTTAAAAAATCACCCCAAGATTATGCAGATTAGACCGAGAGGACGAGGATAGAGCACCAAGGTTATCGGCTTTATCTGCCGTAGACTGCAGGAAATTATTTGCCGTCCATTTCCCATATTGCATATAAACAGAAAGTCTATCAATCTCATCAGGTTTGAAGGAAAAATATAACTAATGTTGCTGAAACTACTGATCATCTGTTCTAGTGAAAGTATACAGAGAATAAAATAGGCCCCAAGACCGACCACTGGTGGACGTCACATGACAAAGCAGCAGTATCTGACATAAGTGCACTTACAGAGACTGACTGAGGGGGGGGGGGCACTCCAATGCAAACCCAGAAATGTCCACCAGGCCTGTGGATTAACAGTATCAAATGCAGCAGTAACGTCCGGTCAAATCAAAACTGAACTCTCTCCAGCATCTGCAGCCATCGAGATATCATTTGAGATCTTAAAGGGATCCGTTTCAGTTCACTTCACGAAAAACCAGATAGACATTTTTCATGCCATTCGACATTTTATAAAGGAAAGATAGTTTAGAGATAGGTCTGTAGTTCTCTGGAAGGAAGAGATTCAGGTTTGATTTCATCAACAAAGATTGCCTAAGAGAGCTCAAAATAGATGCTGGTAAAAGATCACGTAGTAAGTAGTAAAGGTCTATAAGTATTTTGTGAGCTCTTCCTCGTTCCCACATCAACAATCAACCCCTAAACAATAGTGAACAATAAGCTACTTGTTTGCTTGTCATTCACGTGCATTCTTCCGTCTAGTCAATCAACTCATCCCATGTTGACTGATGAAGGTTGTTTTGTTTTTTTTTTAATCTCTAACCTGATGAGCAAAGTTTTCTTCACTTTGGGTAAAAAAAAAAAAATATCCTCATACCAAAGAAGAGTAAAGTTTTCCATTTAGGAACATGTAGGTTAAATATGCTGAACTCAAACTCTTTCTAAATGCATTCCAACGTCAAAAGCAGTTTGTCAAAAAAAAACAAGAGACATTATGACACATTCTTCCCAACAAGCCCAAGGGCTCGTGCTTTTGTTTCTTGTTATTCTTGTCTATTTTGTTATTTTTATCGCTTTTATTCTTGATTTTAATTTCTCAATCCAGTCATACAATGTCTTGATATCCTCACCGTGACATAATTTCCCTCCTTGGAAGATCACTGTAAGTTCAATTGTTCTAGCCGAGCAGCTTTACATAACCAAAGTATTTGGCAGATGAATGAGCTCGACAGATATTGGTAAATCTTCTGCCACACCTTCTGCGAGCCGCCTATAAAGAGCGAGGAGCTGAGCACCTGCTGCATCCAGCATCAGACTCCTGGTACGACAGGTAAACCTCACTGATCTCCTCTTGCTGATTTAGCATTTATATATATACACCAAACTTATTCCAGACTACCGGAAATGTTCAGATTTTGACTCTGTTTTCAGATTGAAGTTTGACTGGAAAGACCTCCGTCATGATTCCAGCTTTCCTCTTCGTCCTCGTCCTCTCGTTGGCGGCCGTTGCTCCGGTCAGTCTGACATTGGGGTTTTCATAAGCTTGGTGACAGAGAAGTTTCGAGACAGTTCAATCATTTAAAAAAAAACAATTATAAGCCTTTAAATGTAGGAGAATTTTCTGAACACAGCATGTAATCCTTTAACTTTAACTTTAACTTTTGAGATACCTGGTTTCACTGCAGAGCAACAGCATCATAAAATGGTAATAAATTAAAACAAAACATGATTATTAATTGTGTAATCTTGTGTTGCAGGGCGCAACTGATGAGGCAGGTGAGTTGACGTTATTTAAGTTACATTTAAGTTACATTTGATCTTTTCCTCTCATGTAAATAATAATGTTGGTGCTTGTTTCTGATATTCTGCTTTTCTTTTCTTTTTTCTTCCATGAAGAATCGTTGGACGCCTCTGAAATCATTGCAAGAGCAAACGAGGGCATATGTAAGAGAGTCTAATTTTATTTTATTTTATTTTTTTAAATGTCAAAGATTATGACAACTGATAATTTAAAAAAAAAAAAAAATTTAACAAAGACTAATGACAAACACTTGCATACATTTGCATACAACAACTGATCAAATCATCTAAACAATGATGGACATATTAACTGATTAATTGATCAATTGAGCCCTGTTTTAAGATATAAACATTTAGAAATCATGTAAAACTCAAGATCCACCTTCCTGCTTTGAATATTTATACGACAGTCTGTATTTTTTTTTTTTGCAGCAACGAGGCTGGTTTACGGTGACATTGTCCCAAACTTGCTCAGGAATGCAGACCCCTGCACAGCCAGAGGCTGCAAATGGCCTAAATATAGAGGCTACGTCAGAGTGCCCGTCACCATCTCCTCCTCCTATAGTAAGTCACAGTAACTTAACCTTTGACCCCTAAAAACCATGCTAGTCAATGTCATGTTTGTTCCAGTGAGAACTATTAAAGTTTCATTATAGTGAAAAAAAGAGATTATTTAATAAAAACAAAAGTCTGCAAGCTGTATGGAGAAATACTGTATTGATATATATAATGTTTAAAGTAGGATTCACTTGAATAAACAAGTGGAGTTTTAAAAATATCCCATTGGGAGTTATTTCTGCTGCAGAACCAGGAACCAGACACTTGGTTACAAGTTGTAATTTTATGTTATTCAAGAAAGAAGAGACGAGGAACTTCTTTGTCTTTGCTCAGCCCAGCTAGTCCAAGAAAAGTGCAGAGATCATTTACACCTGCAGGTTGAACCGTGGTGGTGAAAGAAACTCCGAAACGCTGTCCACATTTTTCTAATGACTCGAAAAGATCTTGGATTGTGCTCATTGTTTCCTCAGTTGGAAAAGAACAAGTTGTGAAACCATTTTTAATTTTCAAAAGCAATAGCAGGTCTCCAGTTTTACCAGCTGAGATAAGAGGTGCACCTTTAAATTGATGAAGAATGATTTAAAAAAAAAAAAAGATCACTTCTAAACAGTCTGTTTTGTGTCTCTGCAGACAGAAACGAGCGTAACATCATCATTAGAGGCCTGGTGTCCTTCCACCGCTCCACATGCATTCGCTTTGTCTGGAGGCGCTGGTGGCATCGTAACTACCTCCACTTCTTCTCTGGATCCGGGTAGGAAAACACACATACTGTATGTTAACATGAAAAGGACTCATGAAAAGTCCTTCCCAGAAACTTTTTGTAATTGCAGTTCAAGAGTTGTTCTGTGTTGTGGGTTACTTTTTTGGTCCCTCTACCGAGCCAGTCTATGTGCATCTACTTTGTAGACATTGTTTTCCCACATATCCCGTGTCTTATTTATTAAATAAGAGTATCAGTTGTTTCAGCAAATTCCCTAAAAAACGTTCAAGATGCCCAGCAGTCAAAGGAATTCTTGGCTAAGTAGTGAGATGCTCCTATAAAGTTTGTAGAGGAAGGATGTTGGGATTTAACTGGTGATGTTGCATCTTAACCACTAGGCTGCAGGGCCACCCCATCCATTCGGCCAGTTGACTTCACTGTATGTGTGTGTGTGTGTTTGTGTATCAGGTGCTGGTCCTACCTGGGCCGTCAGTCAAGAGGACAGGCGGTCTCCCTGAGGAAAAACGGCTGTTTGTACTTGGACACCGTCCAGCATGAGGTCCTCCACGCTCTCGGCTTCCACCACGAGCAAGTCCGCTCCGACAGAGACAGATATGTCAGAATCCTCAGTGAGAACATCATCTCAGGTCAGCTCACCCACAAAAATGTTATTTTACAGTTCTGGTTTTACGTTTTATGCAATGCTGAGAAACATGGAGGTGACTTTATAACTTATAAACCTATAACTTATATTGCTTGCATTCATAATTATGTGATATAACTAGAGTGTGATGGGCCTTTTTGACAAACACTCGCAGGTAATAAACTCAGGAAGTAAAAGTATGTACTGCTAAACACATCATTGCTTTGAGCTAAACATTCTTACAGTGACAATGCTTACATACTGATGCCAAGCAGGTATCATGTTTAACATGTTCACCACCTTAAGTCTAGTGTCTAGCACTAAACACAAAGTACTGGGCAACTTGTAATTTTTGACCCAATGATGTTGCTGGATGAAAAGTCAAGTCATCACCAAAGTTATTACAGTTCACCCTGAGGGGATAATGAATATCTGCACCAAATTCTGTGCCAGTCCACCCAGCAGATGTTCAAATATTTAATTCAAACCTCAAAAATGAACCTCGTGGTCTAGCTGGAGGAAAAGTGAGGGGATCACCAAAATGATTAGAATACATCATCTTTGAACCATTAATGTCCGTACAAAACTTTGTGCCGATCCATCTAAAAGTTGTTGAGATGTTTCAGTCTGAGCCGAACTTGTGGGCAGACTGGCTGAGATTACATCAGTACATACATACATACAGTATTAGGGTTTATCAAATGATGAAACAATAAACGTTTAGGAAGTCATCTGGCATCTACTAACTTTAAATTTACAAAAATTCCCATCACAAGTGCTCATAGTCTGGATGAATAGAAGGTACCTTGTTTGTGGGAACTCTTTGAGCAGCAAGATCTGCAGCCCAGGGACTCAAACTAGAACCAGGTTCCTCTGGCTGAGGTGGATTTAGGTCTTGGGTTTGGGAATAGATTTATAACATATGAATTTAAATGACTTGCATGAGTCACAATTTGTGTTTATTGTCATGGGATGATTATTTTTTGTTTTTCTTAAAGCAAAGATAAAACATTTTATCACACATACAAGACCAAGCAATGTAAATTAGTGAATAGATTTATAATATATCGATTTATAACAATGTTTATTAATGTCATTAATACTATCCACATGTAACACAGATAGGAAGGTGGATCAGGATTATGTAAACACCTGATTGCATAGGCCAGGTTGCATTGAGAAATAACCACAGTGAACATATGTCTTCGCTTTTACTGACATGAAAATTTAAAAGCTTAGTTTTTATATTTTGGTCTGTTTTCTTCTTCTGTGCAGGAAAGGAATCAAACTTCCGGAAATTGGGGACTAACAACCTGGGTACTCCCTACGACTTCAACTCTGTCATGCATTACAGCAAGTGAGTGCACACTAATGTTTATATATCAGTTGTTTTTATTGTCATGGGATGATTATTTTTTATTGTTTCTTAAAGCAAAGATAAAACATAAGATAAGATAAGACCAGCTACATAAATAATTGTCTGAATTGGTAGCGTTTAATATTTAGTTATTATGGTTTTTCTACTGTAAGTCATTCTATTACATTAAAAGGGAAAAAATCAAAAGTGCTAACAAACTGAGTCAACGATACTTCAGGTCAAACATGAACTGAAAAAAAACGCCTAATTTGCAGTACCATAATTGTGAGAGGAGGAGCTGGTCTGTGATTATGTGCTTGTGCTTGTACAGCTGTGTTTTATATACTAATAATGTTGTGTTTGTGTGCCACAGTTTCGCCTTCTCCAAAAACGGGAAGCCTACCATCGTTGCCAGGAGCAACCCTAACCTTTCCTTCGGACGCGCCCCATCGATGAGCGCCAACGACATCGCCCGCATCAACAAGCTTTACCAATGCTGTGAGTGAAAAATGAACTTTACTACCAAGTCATACTGTTGTTATTTGTTGCTATGCGACAGCAGCAAAGTAAATAAATCTATACATGTATATCTGAGATTGTTAGTAATCTATTAATCACAGTCTCATTATTTTCTTCCCATCCAGAAGCCTGATGAAGGAAGGAGAGGGTCGGCCTCCAGATTCTTCAACTCTCGGATTGCATGACTAAACCAGCGGCCCACATCTGTTCTCCTACAAGAATACCTAATAACTATTCTTAATAATAATCAATAGTGTTGTCTGGAAAGCTCAAGCCAAATTTCTTCTTTTTCGTGGTGTCTAAATTTGGGTTTTTTTGTTGCTTTGTTCAAATACTGGATATTTATCCAGCTATGGTTTATAACCAATTACTTTGTATTGTATTCATTTCTTCAATGAAGTGAGACATCAATAAAAAAAGCAATAGAAATAAAGTGATGTGATGTGTGATGTCATTTTTCTGCCAAAAGGAGGCAGCATCCTTCCGACATTTCAGTCAGTTTAACCTCAGCTTCTCCGTATAAGCTTTTAATATTAATTCACTGTTTTAGATGTCACTTCTCACAAACTTGAGTAATAAAATAAAAATAATGCTCACTTTCAGTAGCATGATGCACGTTTGATGGGCCCTCGCACCTTAGCGTATATCGGGGTGTGGTGCAGTCTAAGGGCTTCTGTCACGAGCATGTAAATGTTTTCAGACATGGGCCGACAGCTCTGACTTCACCCATGCCCCCACTTTCTTCCCTGCTTCTCCCCGTCATTTGGAGAGGAGGATTTTCTTGAGAAATATCTTTATAAATCCCATGACTTTGGCCAAATCCTACACTACTTTGTGTATTTTAGAAGGAAATTTTGTCGTGAATCCATTGATGCAGGTTTGAAAGTGGTCAGACTTATAGTTAAGACGTCAGAAGCCTCAGTTTGATACAAAGTCCATGCCCATAGATTGCCTCCTCATTGGTTTACATTGTAAGGTGTGATGTCGCACTACAACTTTGGGGGCTTATAAAATCTAAACCATTCGAGTTATTACAAAGTTTTTAACAGCTTTTGTCCAGCACAGTGTCATAAGTCATGTATTTAAGTTTGAAGCCGATACCATTAACGCCCTTGGAGGAGATAGCGGATATCTTTCCTGTCAAACCAGAACGAATGATTAATGAATGACATATGTTGTATCTGATTAATTATATTCTAATATTTCTGGTGTAGTCAAAGGTTTAAAGTGATGTAAATAGTTATCTGATGTCTGAGTCATGTCACATTGTGCAAGTAGTCATAATTAAATGGATTCACTTGTTATAAGTATTTCACTACATAAATAAGTTAAACTCTAACAGACAACCAAGTACAGTCCAACTCAGGTCTCGTTTAGGGAATATAAAAACAGAGGAAGTTAGGGTTTCCTTAGTGTTTATATTTCTAGTAGTTTATTTAATCTTATTTTTTTCTGACTTTTTAAGTAGAGTTAATTGTTATTGTTATTTGCCTGTTTGGCTTTCATTCAAAGTATTCATGTAAACAACGCGTTATATTGCCAGTGATATATTTTATTGCTTCTCATAAACAAAGTAACAGCATGTCTTAACTATAAGTCTGACCACTTTCAAATCTGTATCAATGGATTCACGATGCAGGATTTGGCCAAAGTCATGGGATTTATAAAGACATTTCACAAGAAGAGTACTCTAAAGTCCTCCTCTCCATCTGACAGGGAGAAGGAGAGAAGAAAGTGGAGGGATGGGTGTGTCAGTTGAATGTAGCTCAGTTTTATAGGATACTATGAAGTAGGATACAGTCAAAGCTGCAATAAGGAAGAAAATAAAAGATAAACTATAAAACGTGTTTTTTTTTTTAAGTGTTGTTCAAGGTTGGGTACAAGGATGTGTTTCTGTTTTATGTTTATTGTTTTTATCATTCCTGATTATCTCACTTGAGAAAAAAAATAAACATTGAATACTGCTGTCAGATGTGTAGAAACAATAGGTAACTGCAGCTGGACACAGAAAAATACTCATGCATTTGAATGGAGAGTATAAGAGTGTTGGATGCTCGGGCCGTAATAAAGGAAAAACTGCAGTACAGAGCTAAAAATTTTAGTTATGATTTTATCTTTCTTCAGGACTTTATCACTTAACAATCACACTCACTCTATTTTCTCTCTTCCCCTCATAGGTCATCCCCACTACTGAATTATATATACAAAAGCTCTAATTATTGTAAAATAAATGATAATAACAGCAAATGTCATACAAAGTTTGTATATAATGCACTGTATGTATATACACCTATTTGCTGTATCCTATAAAACTGAGCCACATTCAACTGACACACCCATCCCTCCACTTTCTTCTCTCCTTCTCCCTGTCAGATGGAGAGGAGGACTTTAGAGTACTCTTCTTATGAAATGTCTTTATAAATCCCATGACTTTGGCCAAATCCTGCATTAAAAATCCTGTTTTAGTAGGAAATTTCATCGTGAATCCATTGATACAGGTTTGAAAGTGGTCGGACTTATAGTTAAGACATCCGAAGCCTCAGTTTGATACAAAGTCCATGCCCATAGATTGCCTCCTCATTGGTTTACATTGCAAGGTGTGATGTCGCACTACAACTTTGGGGGCTTATAAAATGTAAACTGTTCGAATTATTACAAAGATTTTAACAGCTTTTGTTCAGCACAGTGTCATAAGTCATGTATTCAAGTTTGAAAGTTATACTGTTCACGCCTTTGGAGGAGATAGCATTTGTTCGGGGTCCAAAATTGGGGTAAAGTCGTACTTTGATTGGTGTATTGCAGACTTCCTGTTGGATTTAGGTGACAGGTGTCAGCATATGATTTGTAGGTGTTGATGAAATGAATAATTGAGTTTTGATTCGATCTCTCTATGAAATTCCTACAGGCCGTTGCGGCCACAGATTGCCTCCTCATTGGTTTACATTGTAAGGTGTGATGTCGCACTACAACTTTGGGGGCTTATAAAATTTAAACCATTCGAGTTATTACAAAGTTTTTAACAGCTTTTGTTCAGCACAGTGTCATAAGTCATGTATTCAAGTTTGAAGCTGAAAGCATTAACGCCCTTGGAGGAGATAGCGGACAGCTTTACTGTCATAAATCAGAACGATGAATGACATATGTTGCATCTGATGAATTATCATCTCATATTGCTGTTGTAGTCAAAGGTTTAAAGTGATGTAAATAGTAATCTGATGTCTGAGTAATGTCACATTATGTGAGCAGTCATAATTAAATGGATTCACTTGTTTTAATAACTCTATTATAAGTATTTCACTATATAAATAAGTTAAACTCTAACAGACAACCAAGTACAGTAGTGTTTATATTTCTATTAGTTTATTTAATCTTAATATTTTCTCTGACTTTTTGAGTAGAGTTAATTGTTATTGTTATTTGCCTGTTTGGCTTTCATTCAAAGTATTCATGTAAACATCGCGTTATATTGCCAGTGATATATTTAATTGCTTCTCATAAACAAAGTAACAGCTATGAAGTTGGATACAGTCAAAGCTGCAATAAGGAAGAAAATAAAAAATTAATAACTATAAAACTATAAAACTTTTGTACAGCACTTCATCACTAAACTGTCACCTTCACTCCGTGTTTTCTCTTCCCCTCATAAGTCATGCCCACTACTGAATTATACATAAGACCTAGAATTATTGTAAAATAAATGATAACAGCAAACATCATAAAAAGTTTGTATATAATGTAATGTATGTAAAAGACCTTTCTGCTGTATCCTACAAAAATGAGCTGCATTCAAACCCCACACCCATCCACTCCTTTCTTTCCTATTATTCTCTCTCTCTCGCTCTCTCAGATTGAGATGAGAATTTTAGAGTACTGTCACAGTAATGTAGATGTCTTCAGACCATGCTAGTGACAGAAGCCTTTCAAATGTTATTGTGACAATGGTGTTGTAAAGTTTCTATTTTTGAAGGGACTTTGGTCACCAGGAAATAAGATTTACCCCATCAGCAAAATCAGACATATCAGACATGTGTATGATGATGAACTCTGTCCCCCTATCTCGCTCCCCCATCTCTCTCTCTCCCCCTCTCTCTGTATAGCCTGGGAGAGTATAAAAGGACGTGAAAGTTTTGTTTAGCAGACACTCCTGACTGATCAGATCTCAGCAGACAGACATCACTGCAGCACAGGTACGAGCTCCGTATTCAAGTTTCATTCATATATCAAAGTTCAAATGTTTAGAGCAATGTAAATAGTAATCTGATTTCTGAGTAATGTCACATTGTATGAGTAGTCATGATTAAATGGATTCACTTGTTCTAATAACTCAACTATAAGTATTTCACTATATTACTTAAAGCTGCAAGCAGCGTTGAACGGGTCCTCACACCCCTTTCTTTTTTCCCTCTCCCTGTCAGTTGGAGAGGGGGATTTTAAAGCAGTCTTCTTGTGAAATATTCTCATAAATCCTGTGACTTTGGCCAAATCTTACATTAAAAATCAAAATTTTTTCATTGCAAATCCATTGACACAGGTTTGAAAGTGGTCAGACATATAGTTAAGACATGAGAAGCATCTGTTTGACACGAAGTCAATGGCCAGTTTTTAACAGCTTTTGTTCAGCACAGTGTCATAAGTCATGTATCAAAGTTTGAAGCTGATACTATTAACGCCCTCGGAGGAGATAGCATTTTTTCGGGGTCCAAAATGGGGGCCAAGTCGTACTTTAATGGTTTTATTGCAGACTTCCTGTTGGATTTAGGTGAGAGGTGTCAGCATATGATTTGTAGGTCTTGATGAGACGAATAACCGAGTTTCGGTTCGATCTCTCTACAACGTTCGCCACAGGCCGTGGCGGCCATATTAGTGACATAAGTCAAGCTATAGAGCACATTTTGGCGATTTGGGGGTTAATTATTACATTTTATCAAATTATTCACCAGACCTGCGTTTTCGAGCATTTTTAGGGGGTCAAATTTAAGTCTGAAGTGGCAGAATAAGAAAGAAAGAAAGATGAAGAAAGAAACAAACACATGAAATACAAGAGGGTCTTTGACATCTTCACTGTGACACAATTTCCCTCCTGTAAGTTCAGGAGTTGCCGAAAATGTTCAGATTTTGACTCTATTTTCAGATTGAAGTTTGACTGGAAAGACCTCCGTCATGATTCGAGCTTTCCTCTTCGTCCTCCTCCTCTCACTGACGGCTGTTCCTCCGGTTAGTCTGACAATGTCAACACTGGGATTATGATGTTATGCATCTCCAAAATGGCAATTTTCAATTAACCTAAAGGGGAAAAAGGGTTTTCATAAGCTTGGTGACAGAGCATTTTTAATGTCTGAACACATAAAAGAGCATGTAATCCTCTAACTTGGATTTTTCTTTCACAAATACTGTAAATTTTGAGATACCTGGTTTCACTGCATAGCAACAGCATCATAAAATGGTAATAAATAAATAAATAAAAACGTGATTATAAATTGTGTAATCTTGTGTTGCAGGGTGCAACTGATGATGGAGATGAGGCAGGTGAGTTGATGTTATTAAAGTTACATTTGATCTTTTCCTCTCGATTCACGTCTTGACGTGTAGATAATAATGCTGGTGCTTGTTTCTGATATTCTACTTTGTCTTTTGTCTTTTTTTTTTTATTCCAGAAGAATTGTTGGACGCCTCTGAAATCATTGAAAGAGCAAATGAGGACATATGTAAGAGAGTCTAATTTTATTTTATTTATTTTTTTTAAATGTCAAAGATTATGACGATCAATTACAAAAAAAAATTACAAACACTTGTTGGTTTCAGCTCATCAAACGTGAGGATGTGCAGCTTTTTTTCTCTGATACTGTATTTTAGGTTTCGGACAGTTGGCAATCATGTAAATCTTGAGATTCACCTTCCTGCTTTGAATATTTATATGACTGTTTGTTTTGCAGCATCGCAGCTGATTTACGGTGACATTGTCCCAAACTTGGTCAGGAATGCAGTCCCCTGCACAGCCAAAGGCTGCACATGGCCTAAAAGTGGACGCTACGTCACAGTGCCTATCGCTATCTCCTCCTCCTACAGTGAGTCACCATAACTTAACCTTTGACTCCTATAAATCGGTCTATTTAATGTCATGTTTGTTTGATTCCAGTCAGAACCACTAAAGTTTCATTATAGTGAAAAATAGATTATTTATAAAAACAAAAGTCTGCCAGCTGTATGCAGAAATACTGTATTTGATATATATAATGTTTAAAGTATTAGCAGTCTTTAAAAAAGATGTTATTTTTGCTGAAGAACCAGGAACCAGACATATTTGCAGTTGACTTTTGTTCACTTTTGTACAAGTTGTAATTTTATGTAATTCAAGAAAGAAGAGACGAGGAACTTTCTTTGCTCAGCCCAACTAGTCCAAGAGAAGTGCAGAGATCATTTACACCTGCAGGTTGAACCGTGGTGGTGACCTCTGAAAGACCATCCACATTTTTCCAGTGACTCAAAAAGAACTTGGATTGTGTTCATTGTTTCCTCAATTCTGCAGGCAGAAACGAGCGTAACTTCATCATTAGAAGCCTGGTGTCCTTCCACAACTCCACATGCATTCGCTTTGTCTGGAGGCGCCCATGGCATTCTGACTACCTCAGCTTCTTCTCTGGATCCGGGTAGGAAAACACACATACTGAATGTTAACATGGAAAGGACAGACTCATGAAAAGTCCTTCCCATAAACTTTTTGTAATTGCAGTTCAAGAGTCTACCAAGCCAGTCTATGTACATCTACACTCATTTTCTGATCTATGTAAGTTACCTGTGAGTGTAGACACTTGTTTTTCCCACATATCACGTGTCTTATGTATTAAATAACACTAAGGGTTGTTTCAGCAAATTCCCCAAAAAAACAACACTATGTTAAGTTCAAGATGCCCAGCAGTCAAAGGAATTCTTTTTGGTCAATCGCAAAGGGCTAAGTAGTGAAATTCTGCTATAAAGCCAAAATCTGTAGAGGAAAGAGGCTGGAATATAACTGGTGATGTTGCATCTTGACCGGCTGCAGGGAACCCCATCAATTTGGCCGGTTGAAAATTCCTCAAACAACCCAAGAGTCCAGGAATCCATCAGCAATAACTGTGTGTGTGTTTGTGTATCAGGTGCTGGTCCTACCTGGGCCGTCAGTCAGGAAGACAGCCGGTCTCCCTGAAGAGGAGCGGTTGTTTGTACAAGAGAACTGTGCAGCACGAGGTCCTCCACGCTCTCGGCTTCCACCACGAGCAAGTCCGCTCCGACAGAGACACATACGTCACGATCCTCGACGAGAACATCATCTCAGGTCAGCTCACCCACAAAAATGTTATTTTACAGTTCTGGTTTTATGTTTCATACAATGCTGAGAAACATGGAGGTGACTTTATAACTCATAAACTTACAAGTTATATTGCTTGAATTCATAATTTTGTGATGTAACTAAAGTGTGATGGGCCAGTGTGGTGTTAATTAGCCATACTAATTAACTAAAATGCTAGTGGCTCTGCTAACATACTGATGCCAAGCAGGTATCATGTTTAACATGTTCACCACTTTAGTCTAGTGTCTAGTATGTTTAGTATCTTAGTATGCTCACATTTGCTAATTAGCACTAAACACAAAGTACAACCAAGGCTGACAGGAATGTCTTTAGTTACAAACCTCTGGACAAATTTTTGACCCAATGATGTTGCTGGATGAAAAGTCAAGTGATCACCAAAGTTATTACAGTTCACCCTGAGGGGATAATGAATATCTGCACCAAATTCTGTGCCAGTCCGTCCAGTAGATGTTCAAATATTTAATTCAAACCTCAAAAGTGAACCTTGTGATCTAGCTAGAGGAAAAGTGAGGGGATCCATCCATCCATCCATCTAAAAGTTGGTCTGTTTTCTTCTTCTGTGCAGGAAAGGAATCAAACTTCGAGAAAGTGGGGACTAACAACCTGGGTACTCCCTATGACTTCAAGTCTGTCATGCATTACAGCAAGTGAGTGCACACTGATGTTTATGTATCAGTTGTTGCGAGAGGAGAAGGAGCTGGTGTGTGATTATGTGCTTGTACGGCTGTGTATTATATACTAATAATGTTGTGTTTGTGTGCCACAGTTACGCCTTCTCCAAAAACGGGAAGCCTACCATCGTTGCCAAGAGCAACCCTAACCTTTCCTTCGGACGCGCCCCATCGATGAGCGCCAACGACATCGCCCGCATCAACAAGCTTTACAGATGCTGTTAGCAGAAAATGAACTTTACTACCAAGTCATACTGTTGTTATTTGTTGCTATGCGACAGCAGCAAAGTAAATAAATCTATACATGTATATCTGAGATTGTTAGTAATCTATTGATCACAGTCTCATTATTTTCTTCCCATCCAGAAGCCTGATGAAGGAAGGAGAGGGTCGGCCTCCAGATTCTTCAACTCTTCTTCAACATATTTGATAATAATAATCAGTATCATCGTCTGGGAAGCTCAAGCCAAATTTCTTCTTTTTTGTGATGCTTAAATTTGGGGATTTTTGTTACTTTGGATATTTATCCAGTTAAGGTTTATAACTAATTACTTTGTATTATATTCATTTCTTCAATGAAGTGAGACATAAATAAAAAAAAAAAGCAATAAAAATAAAAGGTGTGATGTCATTTTTCTACCAAAAGGAGGCAGTATCCCTCCGCCATTTTTATCAGGAGTGTACAGTATACAGTTACTCATTGTGAGAGAGAGTGTGGGGAGAGCTGTGGTGTGGTAGCAATCACTCCAGGGTGTCCGATCAGAGCACTAGTTTCAGTTCAGGTGAGAGTCCATGTTTCAGTTTGGACCATTTATCTAGAAGTTGTGTGATTCTGTAACACAGCAACACAATACAGATTAGATTAGAAATCAAGAATCTAGCAATCAACATAAACTAGAATAACAACAGAATAAATGACATATTAGCTACCATTATATTAGCAAACAGTGAATAAACAAACCACAACCTATACATATACAGTCACTGTGATATTACTAATAAACAAAAGAGCATTTAGTGTACAACAATATAATAAAAATAATAGAAAATAATGACAGAATACACTAAATGTCGCAACACAACACAACTCTCTCTCTGCTTATTACACGCTAACGCTTAACTACAACGTATAACAAACAGTAACCCAAACTCACTGTACAAATACACCCATAGCCAAACACAAACACCGACCATGTGTAACAACAACACAGGCGCACAGAGCTCACATACCCAGAGCATGATCAGATATGTGGCCTTTTTTACAGTCATGTTTAACCTCATCTTGTCAGTATTAATTCACTGTTTTAGACGTCACTTCCCACAGACTTGAGTCATCAAATAATACTAATGCTCACTTTCAGTAGCTGTTCTTTGAGCAGCATGATGCACGTTTGATGCCCAACAGCAAATATGATGCACAAAAACACCTTTAATGTTGTCGTTTTACACTTTCTACTCTTGAATTGTATTTTTTTTTTTCATTCACACACATTTAATTTCCAAAAATGTCTCCTGCTTGTTCAGCCGGTTTTAATCCAGGCATCACACCGACTCATACTTTACCACCTGCAGGTTACAGACACGACCGTGACTCACTGGTGTCAGAAACAGCAGCCATGAAGACGGCACTGTATCAGCTTGGCTCTCGTGTCTCAACTGGAGTGATAGGTTTCTTTATTTTTAGATGCAGTAATGGTGTGTCCTGTGATCAGCGCTGTCTGTGGTTCAATTAGAGATCTGAGTCACCTTTATCTACCGCAGCTCCACAATAGAGACACTGATACCTTCTTCTCTTATTTTAGTTTATGCGGGGTTTAAACTGGAGTTGGTTTAAATCTAAATAGATGCTTATAGTTGTCATAAAGCTCCAAAAGCAATGTACGAGGTAGCTGATGTTTACATAAATAGATGGAGTTGTACATGGAGTGATGATGAAGTAGTGATAGCATTCTAGCTTTAGAAATATTTACAAGATAAACGCCCAATTTTTTTTAACCTATTTAAATCTGGAATTGGTTGTGTTGGTTAAATTGTGTGGCGACAGTCGGGGGCACAGATACTTTCAGGAGCAGGGGTGAAATGTTGAAACTTTTAACCAACATGTCAGATTCTTTGCAAGCAGTTCACTTCAAATGTGACACTCGTGGTGGTGGTGGTGATAGACAAAAAAGTCAGTGGGGATCACAAAAAGATCAATTATTTTTTTTACATTTTCAGAGCAGCAAGTGAAGGAATTAGGAGAAAGGAGGTAGGAGAGATGAAGTATTGCTGGATGTAAAGAAGGTAAACATAAAGATCTTCCCCTTGTATCTTAGATGAATTATTGTTCTGGTAGATATTTTATTTTATTAAGGCACAACCTGTTATCTAAATGTACACTAAAGAGCATCTCCACTAACTTCATATACTGCCTTTCTAGTCTTACAACCATTCAAAGCGCTTTACATCACATGCCACATCAGCCCATTCACACACTCATGGCAGACGCTGCCATGCAAGACACCAACCGGCTCATCACTCAACTCACACACCGATGGCACAGCCTTCTGCGTGCCTTCGGGAGCAAATTTGGGGTCCAGTATCTTGCCCAAGGACGTCTTGATATGAAGACCGGAGGAGCCGGGGATCAAAACACCGATCTTCCGATTAGTGGACGAGCTCTGAGCCACAGCCACCCCAAGAGCAACCGACTCTTACCGAGAGAGGAAACCCATTTTCATAATGTAAAAATTAGGGTCAGGTGAGGTCCTGGATCTCCCTTATTTACAAAGCCTAGTGTTGACACGTATGAACTCATCATGTCACAAAAATAAGTGTAAAATCAAACATTTTCAACACACCAGTGTCATCAGCATCACAACATTGGCGTCCAAGTTTAACAGTTTGGTTCGTAATGAAGGTGTCATCTCTCAACCTCTCACATTAATAGAAATGTTGTTGATGTTTTTGTACTGAAATTTCATATAATGCACCCTTCCTGGACCTCTGATGCAATGGGAATGTATTAAGTGGACCTCGAAGACCTGTATTTCAGTATCACTGCACTAGAGGCATAACCCAATGACGAGGGAGAGAGAGACAAGAGATGAGGATGAGTCTCTTTGAGGACAATGATCCAAATCCAAAGACAACTCCCAGGATGGCCAATGGCCCAGTGCAGAAAAGTCTTGTTACAGAAAACAGAGGACGAGGGAGGAGATATGCAGCTTGAACACTCATGGGCTCATTGCTGAAGGTCTACAGCTGGACCATTTATTAACTCAAAACTGGATTTTTCTGTCACGATGAGAACAATTTGGCAACTTAGAGAGCAAAATATCCTCCAACTGGCAGCTGACATCAAGTGCAGGGACAGTCCACATAAACAGATAATTTCTCTGGCTTTTGCTGGTCTCTGCTGTTTGTCTGACTGAAGTGACTCATCGCTCAGTAGCGCTGGGACTCATCTCCCTGCTCAGCGGCGCACTCTCATTTCCCTGGCAAACACTAAAATTAGGCAAAAAATTTTTAGCGCCAGCAGTTAAGTGTCTCTCCACAGAAAGCTTTATTTTGAGAAGCCACCCCTCTCTCTTCTATGCTGCAGGCATTCACATGCATATGTGTACAAAACATCAGTAATCCCTACAGTGTCTGACTGTGTGTGTTAGTAAGAGGCAGAACATTTTTTACAGCCTTTAGCTGCGTTAACATAGATTCAAGCAGACGGTAGACAGACAACACCTTCTGATAACACAGGAAAAACAAACAAACAGTCTGATGGAGCGGCAGGACGGCAAAACGAAACACACAGTGATGATATGTTGTTATGGTGATGTCGTATTGTTTACAAAGAATGGAATAAAATAGGGGTAGGGGTCTCTTGTCTCAAAACAGAAGTAGCGTGGGATCATAGGAGTTGCTGTCTTCATTGTTAAACTGAATAAAAGTCGATTTGTGACAGTTTCTGGCAGACAAATACAACATCTATGTAACATCTTGTTATGTGTATACTCTTTGGTAGAGGCTATTAATTACACATATGATGTTTGTCAATTTATAATCACCATAAAAAAGTTCCCATTACAAGTATAAAAACAGTTTTTAAGCCTCTCGGTGAACTACACGATATATGTCACCGACACCAACATGGCCGTCACCTTGACACGGACAAATGAATCTTAGCTGACGTGTTTCATCCGGTGACTCCTGGTCCTTTTATCAGCCGGGAAGCGAAAGAACGAACAAGACTTGCTACCCGTGCATCCCGGTACGAAATGTACAAGCGTCACGTTAACGTTAGCTTCAGCGTGCAACTTTTGGGTGTGTGGTCTTTCTAATTACGTATTTTCACAGTCTTATACTTCAACAGTTTTACGACAAACTGCAAAATATGACAATTCAAACAAGATCAAAAAAATATTTGGCTACTACACATATTTTTTCTGAAATAAGGTCCCATCATCGTCCAGTGGGAGGGGATGAACTTCACTTCTGTGCCAGCCTCACCTAATTTTTACCATCCTGGTCTCATGTACTGAAATGATATCCAGTTTGCCATCTACCAGCTGCCTGGATCCATGTGAACACAGCATCAGTCTCCCAGTAAATATTACATGACTACTCAGCTCATGTGATCAACAACAGCATGAAGAAACTGAATGATCATCCAACCAGTGCTGTTTTAATGATGATGAGTAAAACACATTATGTTGAATGTTAAACCGAATGCTAACTGATCTGATGACATTCAGTAAATAATTTTTTAAAGGGTGATTTGTTGAGGGAATCATTTTTGAAGGCTTAAATAGGATAAGCCTGGTTATATTTTTCTTATTGTCAACAGATCCTGTGAAAAAAGCTGAAACTGGCAATGAAATGATCTACTAACAAGTACTGTGTGTGCATTCAAAGCCTGATCCGTTTTATTTTTCTATGGCATAGACCTCCATTGTTGTCCAGAAACTATTAAAAACCCATCAGTGAGCCACACTGCTGCACTGGGTGACATGCTCCTTCATCACAGTGTACACACACACACATACACACACTGTAGTTTCTTTTGACTCAATCCCACACACACCGTTCTGCTGCCAGAAATACTCACTAGATCAGCAAATGCGTATTAATCCACAGTTGATATGGTTGCCAGCACACATACTCCTGTTTGAGCAACGTTAGCTAAAAAATGTGTCAAACTTTTGCCTTTGTAGAAAATGAAACTACATATTTGTGACCCAGTTTTAAAGATACACTTTGTTTAGCCCCCCAAAAAATGGAAAAGGAAATATAATTGTTGTCTGGATTTTGTTGGATTGTAACATTTTATTTATAAAGAAGGAGGTACAACATTTTTGTACCACTGACAGCTTTGGTGCATAGTGGATGTACAAGTTGCAGGACTTTGGTGCCACATGCAGGACTCGCATCCTGAAATGCACTGCGAGTACCTGGCACTCAAAACGGTCAGAAAGTTGAGTGTGTTACTATGGACATTTCTCATCCTTGATGGTCGCCATCTTGGCTACATAGCGGAAGGGGAGGGACCCCTTTTCAAACTGGAAATGGCGGCCAGGTACGTCGTAACTACAGCGAACATCGCCACATTATACGAATTTAAGTTATACATGTGCTGTCAGATAAAAGCCATCAGTATGTTTTTTGGGTTGATTCAGCAGTCTGTAATGATTTGGTAGCATGAATGATAACGCGAATGCTAACGCTAGCGAATGCTAACGCTAGCTAATGCTAATTTGCGATCAACATTTCTGGTACAGGCAGACAACACTACCCTGTCAAAATTTGCACACAACACCAGTAAGTACATAGTTTACACAGTATATTACATGACAGTGTCTTGTTATAATGTGTATTAAGTTGGTTGTTTGCTTTTTTGCCAAAACTGAACTGAGGACGATACGATACGATAAACTTTATTGTCCCACTCAGGGAAATTTGTCTTGGACTACAACCTCAGCCATACCGACACCAACTGTTACATAAAAATGACAATATTGCACATAACCCATAGAAAACACAGACTTATTGCCACATCGCACACATCCCATAACGTAGTACATACACACATCTCATAAAAGTCATAAAGATGCACATAGACATGTTGTTGTTTCAAAAGTCTTACCATGTTGTTCTCTTTGCAGTAATTATTTCAGCTTTCAAGGACAGCTGAAGTGCAGCTAGCAGTAAATCTACGAGTGCTGTGTTATAAAATGTGAAATATTCAACATTAAAACATTATTATTCCATCAGCATTCAACAAGAAGCACATCTCATGGGTGTTAGCTGCCAGCTGCTACACTGTCAACTGTGTAAAGAGTTGTGGGATGTAAATGTTGGTGTTTGAAGTGTCTCAGTTACTCTTGGGTCAGTCTGATGCTCTTGTTTAATTTGTCTCCAGGTTTCAGGAGGCTGGAATGTGTCTGAAGGCGAGTGGGAGGCAGAAGGAGGAGAAAAAAAAAAACACCTTTCTTCCTTTCAAACAGTGACCTTTAAGGTGGCGAATGGGTGTGGAGGTATGATTTACTCAGAGGTGAGTGTGTGTGTGTGTGTGTCAGGAGTAGTCAGAAGGGAGAAAAGATCTCATACACACACACACAGACACACACACATAGACATATACTAGGGCTGGTTGTGTGTGGAGGAGTAAAGATGAGCGGCTGGTATCTTAGCAACAGCACGTTAACGGAGGAGAGGGGAGAATGCATCAGTGAAGGTGGATGGTATACCAAACTACTGAGACTCTGCACACACACACACACACATTCATGTCAGGACTCACCACTAATGGGATAGTTTGTTTCCGCAGCCCCTGGACAGCAGACAAAAGGTTTTCTGTTAAAGCTTCTCAATGTTGCCATCTGAGTTACGGAGAGTTGTTCAACATTTTCACTACTTTGTTTTAAAGCTGATACACATGTAGACATTTGAAAGACATTTTTTTGGTCAAAATGTACAGATTTCTTTCCCCCAAATCTCTTATTTCTGACAACTTTCATGTCATTATATTTAAATTTCTCATTGTGTTAACAACATTTTCTCTAAAAAGGTGTAGAATGACATTGTTTACAATGTTTTATAAAGTCTGGGTTGCAGACTAAAGGTCATAGGTCATACACTTGACATTTAAAAAACGAAAATTCAATATGATGGCATCTGTAAACATCTGCATCACTACTGTGTCACTTAAGTATAATCATAAATACTTAATATAGTAATGAAAATTACCGACTGTCAGGAATGTGCGAGGAAGCAGGACCCAGGCGCAGAAGTGTAGTGACATATGAAAATCCTTTATTTAATCCAAAAAACAAAGGCAAGGCAAGGCAAGACTATGACGGTGACTATGACAAGACCAGAAGCAAAAATGAACTGACAAGGACAGAGCTGAAAACCAGGGATTAAATACATGTCACGCCGTGGTGAGGTTTAGTTGGGTTTTTTGTCCTGTCTTCATGTCTTGTCTTGTCATTTCCTGTTTTATTTTGAAAATTATCCCTCCTTGTCTCTGGTCACTTGCCCTTCCTCATGTGTCTGTGTGATTACCCCAAGTGTCTCCACCTGTTCCCCTCACCTGTTCCCCGTTCCCTCGTCAGTTCTGTCTGTGTATTTAATCCCTGGTTTTCAGTTCTGTCCTTGTCGGTTCATTTTTGCTTCTGGTCTTGTCATAGTCACCGTCATAGCCTTGCCTTTGTTTTTTGGATTAAATAAAGGATTTTCGTATGTCGCTATACTTCTGCGCCTGGGTCCTGCTTCCTCGCACATTCCTGACACCGAATGGAAATAAGTTTTTTGTGAAATAAGTGTGGGAACTCTCTTTTAGACAATTAAAACTGTAGTTGAATTTCAATATTACACTGTGCATGTTCCCTGTTTAGTTCTTTAATATCTTTGCAATGACTTCTCTTAAAGGATTAGTTTGATAGAGGGTTGTTTGAACTACTCTTTCAAACACAATATCTGTTGTTTTCTATTAATGTGTTAATATCCATCGACCTGTTAAAGACAGTTTTTCTGTCACTGTGTTTTAGGAAGGAACCTCGTCAGGGATGCACAGCACTGATTGCCTGGCCAACAGTCAGTCTGATATTTCTCCAGTACACCAGTCTGTCTCCAGTCACTGTATCACACACAGAGAGAAAAAAGGGGGCTCCGGATGAAATTTAAGGGATAAGACAAATCTCATGTGCAGAGCCAAACCGACAATGAACTCACTCTACTTACAAGTATATTGTGTCTGTATCCAAAGCCTGATCTCTTATCTTATTCCTCTGTGCCGTAGACCGCTGCTGCTGTCCAAAAACTATCAAAAACATGTCAATGAGCCACACGGCTGCACTGGGCGACATGCTCCTTCATGCATGAAGACGATGGTTACTGTAGCTTGTTCAGAAACTGCTCCAAGGAGTAAAAATAGCGATAAGGTGTAAGTAGAAGGATGAGTTCATTGGTGGTTTGACTCTGCTCATGAGATCTGTTGACTATATATATATATAGAAAATCACCAGCCAAATCCTTAAAAAACGAGACTAGCATCTTTTTTTTCTAAGCTGTTGTCTTGCTCTTTGTGCGTCTCGCTCAACATCTATCAAATCCAAATCTGTACCTTTTGGCCCATCGTGTTTTGATGTTGCCGCTTCGCCTCTCTCTCTCTCCTGACTTTTTCCATCTCACACCCTGACACACTTTTAGAAGGTGTTTCTGTCTTTGAGGGTGTGAATGGGATGTAATTCACCGGGGACAAGAAAAAGGTGCATGGACGGATAAATGGACTGATATGGGAAGGAGGAGGGGGGGTGGCCGGGATGGATGCACTTAAATAGGTGGGTGGTAGGTACCATAAAATCAGAGAGTGTGTTACTGTGTGTAGAGAGAGGATGCCAGGTGATGGATGGAGAGAGTGTTGGAGATGGAGGTAGAGAAAGAAGACATTTTCCATCTGGGACACCACAAATACACCTAAACCTAAGCACTAAATACTAAGCTCCAACAATGCAGAATAAATCGTTACTACACTCTAACTTCCTGCTAGATCACTGATGTTCTGCATTAAAATTAAAAATGGCGACACCATTTTCCTACGTTGCTAGCTAGCCACTGAGCTCCATGAAAAATGGCAACAAGCACCGAAAACATGTATGAAGCTGTACAAGTTAGCCTCTCTAAGACAAAATAACTCTTAAAGGACCAGTGTGTAGGATTTAGTAGCAGCTAGCGATGAATGAAAACACAACAGCTCTTATCTTCATGTGATTATACGCTCATTAAAACATACTTATGAATATTTAATATTTAATTTCTGCCAAGTTTATCCTGCTAAATCTGGACTTTTTTTTTTTATCAAAGTGAAAAGTGTGTTCTTGTTTCTTGCTCTTGTTTCTTCTTTTTCCTCCAGTTGGATGTTTGGGCTTCTCTGTGCAGAATGATATATGTGCAGAGTTTGAAACTAGAGGGCTGTTTTCACATTTATCTACTGAAAGTGGACAGTTTCTCTGTGCTCACCATTCATCAAAGTTGAGTATTTTATATACATCTAAACACATTCAAGTTAACAGCAGTGATCCCATACTGTAAAAGACACATCAGACTTTGGATAAAATGGTAATTCAGTCTGATTATCAGGCCACAAGTTTTATATATTTATATATATATATATATAAATGTACATTTTCTAAGCTCCAGCTAAGATAACCCTGATCACATTATGGTATTTTAACATATGACTAATATACATTAAAAGGAGCGCTTTGTGTATTCATTATGTCATAATCCCTTTTTTCTCTTATTTACATTTACTAAAGTGACATAGTTGCAGTCTAACGCCCCCTTTAGACTTATTATTTATTTTTATTTTATTGATTTTAACATTACCTGTGATGGTCAGTGATTTTCGGAGTGCATATGTGGGTCATTTTCCCCTACACCTCCGTAATAATCACAGTTTTTTGACTGCATTTTATCAGCTCACATCTAAATGTTTTTGCTAATCTGATAGACGGAAACATGTTAACACCAACCTAAATACCTAGTTGGGAACAAATACAGTGATTTGGCTAGTCCTTGCTGAATGTCCATGTCCACAACAGGTTAAATAACGGAGCTTTAGTGGCTGAAATGTATTCATTTTCCCACTTCCTGGTCCAACAACAGGGGTAAGGGCGGTGTGAAAGTCGACAGAGTGAAAAGAGGGTTAGCATCCAGCTCTAAATCACTGAAATCCTCTAGAGACAAGTTGCATCTGCTGTCAAGACATCGAATCCCTCATGAAATTATAACATGGCTGCTGCCGTTTCACTTGGAAATATGTAACGTTACAGAAGCTAAAAATGAACTAACTCTCTCTTCCATTTGTCTTTAAATGCTGATGTGCTGAAATGTCTTAAAAACAAGGGCATGTAAGGAACAGTTTTTTGTTCTAGACACTTTAATGCACCTGCATGAGAAACACTACACGTGCAGGTTTTTTTTTGTCTAAATCTGCTCAAAGATGTGCTGTGTTGTAAAATCCTTTCTTTTTTTTATTTTATTCTCAGGAAGAAAAGTGATGTCTAAGGCATCTGCTAACAGGGATACGAGGGGAGCGGGGGTTGTTGGTTAGACAAGGAAGGGGTGATGAGAGAGATGGAGGGTGAGGGAGAGAGTGACAGTTCATGTAAGAGAGGTGGGGAGGTGAGGAGGGAGGTTGACAAGCAGATGTGTTCAGAGAGGAAGAAGGTCCTTGACAGTAAGCAATATCCTTCTCCCATTGGGTGTCATTAAAGATCCTGAGCCTCTGATCAGTAGCTTTAAAGACTCCGCAGGGCCACACGCTGCCATTATTAAAGTATTAAAGCACACCATTTCTGTTCCCTTTCACCTGCTGCCTACAACCTTCAGCATTTTGACATTTCTGACAGAAGAACCATGCTAGAACAAAGCCAGCTTTTACAGTAACTGATAATTTCATGTTAAAAAGTTGCTTCACACATTTTTGTTATGAACAGTGGTGAAAAAGCATTCGGTGGTTGTGGTTCAGCAGGTAGAGCGCCCACTAATCAGAAGATCGGCAGTTCAATCCCAGGCTCCTCCAGTCCGCATGTGGAAGTGTCATTGAGCGAGACACTGGACCCTAATTTGCTCCCGAAGGCTGCCATTAGTGTGCGTGTGAATGAGCGTTAGATTAGATCCTGATTAGCAGGTTGGCACCTTGTGTTGACATGAAGTGTGAAGCACTTTGAGAAGTCAGAAGACTAGAAAGCTGCTATATAAATGCAGTCTATTGAATAATGTATTTGCAGAGTTTGAGTCTAGAAGGTTGTTTTCACATTCATCTTCTGAAGAGGGAAAGTTATTCTGTACTCGTCAAAGGTCTGAGTTTAAAGGGTCGGGGCTACGAACATGATTTGTGACATCACAAACAGTTTGGACCCAATGGTGAACCGATGTACGCAAGTGTGACGTTGAAAATTGTAGGGCTGTAGTTTGCTGGTCGACTAGTCGATTAGTTGGTCGATACGCTCTCGTTCGACTAAATTCTTATTGGTCGATTAATCTCCGTGTTACTTTCATAAGGAGAAAAGCGCTACATCAGCAGCTTTCTGGGATTAATCCATTATTTCCTGCAGCGGGGGGACAGACCAACAAACTACCTGTGTGTGCTGTTTTCACAACTTTGGACTCGCCCAAACTAACGGAGACTTCTGGGTCTAACTGTTCTCAACGGTTACTGAACATTTACTAAATGTACTTTTACGTTTACTGAATCAGTGTTTCTCCTTCTTCTTCTTCTACAATTATATCAACGAGAACCCCCGCCAGGCCAAAAAAATATGTTTTAATGCTAGAATTGGATTGGATGGGTTAGCCTAGCCTGAAGGTGCTAAACAGAGAAATACAGACTGCTGAGTTCACTGTGCACTCTATCCCACTGATTTGAAACTGATGAACCAATTATATTAATATCTCTGCTTGGGTTAAGGACTAGTGTCGGACTTTTAGGGCTCAGAAGGGAAAGCACTCTGGTGTTTGCTGTTTTGGTTCTCCACTTGGCCGAGTGCTTTCAATAAACATTTTCAGCTTTAAGACATCAAAGTCTTGCATGCTCTTTTCTCCACTGAGGATGCCGACCATCACTCAAAATATCCACAACACTACCAACAGTGAATATTGGTTTCTATTAACCATGACCAGATAGCATACAGAAGTGGGCCACTCAAGGCAATGATGCGGCACAGCTGGCCTTCTTCTGGCCCGGATAAAATGGATGTGAGCCTGAAATGGCCCACATGTAAAATAGCGAATATGGCCCAAATATCCCAAATCAAGAAAAGATGTGAAAGATGCTCTCAGGTATTCTGGATGTGGGCCAGTTCTGGTTTATCTGGTTTATTTTTGGTTGACATACGGCTTGCTTGCGGCCCAGAACTTGGAAACAGGAGCGGACCGTCCAAGTGGCGTCGTTCCACGTCGCATGTGGGCCAGAGGAAAGTGCTGAAAGTGTCAGTTGTGGGCCCGATTTGGGCCACAGCAAATTTGCTATCACGGTTATTCCTAATTATTTCAAAAAAGTATTTATTTCAACCCATGTAGCAATCTTTCCCCAACCCTAAGAAAGTAATTTTTGTGCCTAAACCTAACCAAATCTTAACTATAGGGGCAAAAACACTCATTTAATTGGACCTGTAGGATGTGACACATGAACATAATCCAGGCAGCAACTGGTAAATCATGTTAGAAGCTTATAAATGTATTTTGCAGAGGTTTATTTACAAGTGAAAGAATGAAAACATTATCTCAGACTATTAAACAAATTCTCCCTTGTTAACTACACATATGATAGAAGATGTGCCAGAGCAAACAACAATGCAGCGGCACAGCATGCCTCGTTAAATTTGAACAAATCATCTCTACCTTGTTGTACCTATTGTGTTTGCTCGTGTGTTTCTGCAGTTGTGTATATGTGTGTGTGTGTGTGTGTGTGTGGGTGTCAGAGCGAGGAAGAGAGGAGGTGGCTGGATCTGGGGCTCGATCTGCAGCAACACAGGCTGTCTGCTCACACAAACACACACACTATAATTGGACTCAGAGGAACGAGGAGATCCGCCCGCAGGCTTCGGATTATGCTGATATATGGCATATATTGCCAACCTAACATTCCTATCTCATATCTGGTCCTATTGTGGGCCTGCACTTAGTACACTGGCAAAATAAAATAAAGAGAGGGTAGAACGACAGGGTGCCCGACAAAACAGCAGATCATCGGGGCCAACTGTCATCTAAGAGGCGATCCGGGGTGTCTTGACACAAATCAGCTTCTGGCCTCTTGTGTTTTATTTCTAGAAACATTTTTATATCAAACAATAGATGCCTCCTCGGGGGGAAAACACACACACACACACACACACACATTTGAAAGACCCATTTATCACAGGCAATTGATTCTGACCGCGCCGTTGATCTTAATTCCTTGATCTCCATTCGAAATCAAAACTGCGACTAAATGCTTGGGAGGATTTAGGAAACCCTCATTAACAAGTGCAGTGGAGAGGGTACGGAGTCTCAGAAGTGGCAAATGTTACTAAACGAATAAAAAGTATTTACATTCATGAATAGATAATAGAACCAACTTAATAATTAAAATGGATTGTGAAATAAAAAAAACAAATCATCTCATTTGCCTTTGTAATTTTTTAAAGCTCCCCACGGTTTTCCTCCTTCTTTATTTCTGGCCTTTTAATCCGACATCTACTCGGATTTGGTGACCAAAAGGTATTAAAGAAGATTTCCAGGTCTATATTTATATTCTGGGGCTCTACTGGAATATCTTTGCATGATTTACAGTTAAAAAAAAACTCCTTGTTTAACTCATACTGACGGTTTCTGCAGCCCCTCAGTTCATACTCTATCAGAAACAGGCAGTTTTTATCTCCTGTCTCTTTAAGGCCCCATGAGGAGCCACTCTGTTCTCGCTGTTTAGCTTCAGGAAACTGCACCACTGCTGACTTACAGCCACTTGGGACGTAATGTCAATAAACCATGAAACAAACTATAGTAGTAAGATTTCACTTCTTTTTTTTTTCATTCTTTACTTGTAACGTCAACCTCTCAAATACATCCATACATGTTTGAGCTAAAATGCAATCAGAGATATGAGAGCGAACAATGCGAACAACAATCGTTGCCCTCAAAGGGCCGGATATAACTTTTAAATGTAACTAAATGAAATGTAAAATAAATGTAACTACTCCTTAATGTTAAATAACTATGGATTTATTATTTGTTTGCTTGTTGCTTTGTAATTATAACATAAATCTTTTTCATTTGTCAGGTTATGAAACCCACATTACTCAGCTTTCCATCTGCATCAATTTTTCTCTTTCTGGACATTTTGGGGTTATTATTTATATTTTTCAATTCCACATGTTGGGCAAATAGCATTGATTTGGATACATTGCAGTCTAATGGAGGGATACCATAACATAAACAGCATGCATTGTGGGAAATGTAGTTTGCCAATACACGCTTTTTTTATTTATTTTTTTACCATCAGACTTTACGTGTCGGGCCACATTTGGCCCACGGGCCCTGAGTTTGACACATATGTGGTAAATGGTAAACAGACCACATTTATATAGCGCCTTTCCGGTCTTCCAACCCCTCAAAGCGCTTCTACATGACATGCCACATTCAGGCTGTCTTGCAAGGTGCCAACCTGCTCATCAGGAGGAGTCCAAAGCTAATTCTAAGCAGCACACCGACGGGAGCAATTTGGGGTTCACTTTCTTGCCCAAGGACACTTTGACATGCAGACCGGAGGAGCTGGGGATCGAGCCGCCAATCTTCTGATTAGCGGCTGACCTGAGCCGCCCCACAAACACACAACACATAGATAGACCTTAGCAACAATCTCAGCAACCATCTTGGCATGTTTGTGGGCATGCACGACAATCTGACGTCAGCTCGACAGGTTGTTCTGTTGACCCATACATCCACCATAACTACTGGGACAGCTAGAGGGCGCTGTTACTTGATTGTAAATGCATTTTACATTCATTTTTTTTAGATTCTTTCATTGGGTTATTACCCCAGTTGTATATGCTCATTGCTATTTCATATTTATTATTTTTGAGTCTTTGTTTTATTCAGCATCTCATAATTTTGTAATTCGGAAATCACTTTGAAACAGTTGATGCTACAGAATTAAATTTTAAACTTTCTACACACCTGATTAATTATGCAGGAGTTAGACTCCGTCCGACGTGACACTAATGTTTAAGTGGATTCATATGGTGAGAGCTACAGCTCAGGGCACAAACCGAACACACCAGGTGTTTGATGTCTGAGCGGCTTGCTCTCCATCACGTTCGACCTTTCACTTAGAATTCAACTCATGAGGTTGTTTTGTCCATTAATTTGTTTGAGTGCGAATGGTGGCGGTGGCGGTGGCGGTGGCGGCGGTGTGTGTGTGTATGTGTGTGTGTGCTGTAGTAGAGTGGCTGATGTGCTCAATATTCATGCTTTGTTAAGGGATGTAAAGTGTTGCCATAGAAGTGAGCACAATTAATTTGTGCTCATTGTGCGGCTGAGGTGGGCTTGCTGTGGAGCTGTCATTAGCGGCGACTCAGATGGAGGTAATGAGAGGAGTGTTTCTCCTCCACAAGGCTCTTTAAAACCTGGGGGAGTGGGGGTTGATGGGCTCCGCAGACAGGCGGTTTACCTTGGGAGCAAACTGTCAATGGAGATATATGAACAGTATAGATATAAGGACATAATCATATACATTCAGGAAACAAGGTGCCAAAAGCAAGAAAAAAAAGGAGTAAAATCGACAAACTTAACTGTTCAATAATTAGAATAAGAAGAGTTATTGATGAAGCATTTTGCATTTATCTGCTCATATTATCGTACAGTGATTTTTTTTGTTATTTCAAGATTAACTGCATCAGCAACCAGAGGTGGAAAATATTTGTTTTGTGCAGCTCCACCCCATTTTAGAGGGAAATATACATTTTTACTCCACTTCATTTATTTGAAAACTGTTTCTTCACTGATTGAAGTAGACAAATACGCTAAACTCAATATTTCTACAACAAGTCAATAATTTACTTAGTTATTTGAAAGGCTCAGTTCTTCATAATGGTTATATATAGGGCTGCAACTAACAGTTATTTTCATTACTGATTAATCTGACAGTTATTTTCTTCATTAATCGATTAGTTGTTTGGTCTTTAAGATGTTTCCCAGCCCAAGGTGACATCCTCAAATCTCTTCTTTTGTCCTGATCAACAGTTCAAAACTCAAAAATACTCAGTTTACTGTCATAAAAGATAAAAACAAACAAAAAAATTTCACATTTTTTAAGCCGGAATCAGACAATTTGGATATTTTTTTTCTTAAAGAATGACTCCAAACCATTGATCATTATATTACTGATGAATCATTTAATAATTGGTAACTAATCTATGAATCGGCTAATCATTACAGCTCTAATTACATAAGTTAATTTTGCTGCTAATTCTTATGTATTTTTATTTAAAGTCACATTTCTTCATGTTCAAAACAGATCAAATGACTATAAGATAACACTCTTAATGATCTCATAGAGATAATTATCACTCAATCCTGCACTTTCCTTCAGTTCTGTGGAGTATTTTAGTGTCTTTCAGCTGATAATTTTGGTTTTACCGCAATTCTACTTTCAGATTTACTCTGACCGATCTCTTTGTGTCATTTCACTCTGACAATCCCACTATACACTGTCTGCTCAGCACCAAATAGTAGACACAGAGAGCTGTAGACTAGCTGGTGGACACGGTGGAGCATTTAGCAGCTAAAGAGCTAGATATTTCCCTCAGGAGTTGGTAGAGAGCAAAAAGTCAATATTGGACTTAGATTCACCAGATGGACAGAAACATAACTCAAATTAATGAAAATGTTGTTCCATAACTGCTGGATGTGTTTGCTAGCACGCCTTAACAGCTTGATAAGGTGATATTATGTCAGCGTAGTGTTTACAGCCTGCTGTGCTGCCTCCTAGTGGCCAGGTGTCCACAGCACACACGTCTAAATTTGCCTCCTTCCAGCAGATGAATGTGAAAACAAACTCTGCACATACGTTATTCTGCAAAGTGAAGCTCAAACATCCAACCAAAGGAACAAGAAGAACAACATTTTTGACTGAAGGGAGACTTTAAGTGAAGGATTGGAATATTTCTTCCACTACTGACAACAACTTAAGATATTTCCAGAACATCTGCAGTGGAATTATCAGACAGTAATCTGAAATTTAATTGATAAACATCTGGATTTGAATCTAGGCAAACAATTGATTGAAAGGCAACTGCATCAACGCATCAGTCTGACTAGTCGAAACGTCTTCAATAAGTCAAATCTAAGTCCAGCTGCCTTTGAATCAATTGTTTACCTAGAAATAACTACGACCTGGACGACTGAGGATGTTCATAGACATTTGGATTTGAAGTCTTTCCATCAGAATCAAAGAAGAAGGAGTCGAAGCCACCATTTTGTACTAAGGTTAAATCACACTGGGACACACTGGGACCAATAAAAACTCCCACAGGGGCAGGATAAGAACCACAATGCAACGCAGCCACAGCCAGGATCTGTTGTCAATAATGTGTGCAATACAATGACCTCTCCGGTGACATTTGAGTAATTAAACCAAAAAAAAAACACTTCAGCAACAGCCACAGTCTCTCTACAGCCTCACATTTTGTTGACTCTAACTTATTACTGTATGACTCTCTCCAGCTAAAACTGCTGTAAAAAACCACAGCTGAGTGTTTGGATTGATTATGATGTAGACACAGAAGAGGCAGGTTGAGGGAAACTGGATAAAATAAAACAGTAAACACCTCATAAAATAACTCCTGGAATCAGTGATGTGATAATCACATAGGGGATCAGTATAAACATAAAAAACCTCCAGGGATAAAGATTTTCTTTTATTTCACAGCAGGTGTTTGCAAACACCAACGTTGTCAGTGATTCTTCTGCTGTGCCTGATTTAGAGTTTATTCACTCTTTAATGAGGATAGCACTGCATGAATTGTGGGGTTTTGTGTCGGAGCATGCATGCGTAGAGATCAATTTAGGTGCCTGAGAGTCTTGATGACCAGTCAGTCGATAGTTGCTGGTCCAGGAGCTGAGGCTCAGCAGCTTTAGATGCTCCTGTCAGCTCTGATCAGTGTGATGGAGCAGAACGCAGGCGAACAGGGCAGCAATGTGCCACAAGGGTTACTGCAGTATCAGAAAAACCAATATCTGTCTTTGCCAAGTCTCAACTTGAGAATATATATTGCTGGTCTCCTGGGAAACCCTTTTATCTGCAGTTTGGGTGACGTTCCCCTAATATCAGCTGAAGTCGCCTCTCTATGGGGTGACGAAACTATAAGATGCCTCTGGCTTTCAAAATACATTTTAGCTCCACTTGAGACATTTTAACAAAATAAAGTCATGCTAGCAGCTCTGTGAGGCTTTACTGCTCATTACAAAGAGCACAGAGAACATTAATTATGATCTAGGAAGTCAACACACACACAAAGGAATGAACTACTACAAGAAAGGATCTTACAAGTTTGAAACGTTATCATAGCAACACTCATACACTCATACAGCAACATATTATCAACTGTTTCAAAGATATGATACTGAACTAATATTAATAAATGCCAATGAGTTCTCTGAAAGCACTTCAGATATGGATGTTGCATTGTGTTGGTGCAAAAGTTGGTCCAGGTCCAATCCACAGACTATGTAAAGATGGATTTAGCAAGTTGTGATGTCACCCATTGGCTTGTGTTGGAGCGAAGCCCAGAGTTGCTGTTTATGTAAAGGAATGCAGGTTTTGGCCTTTTACACTCTGGAAACAAGCGGTGCTACTTCAGGCCGAAGCTAACGCTAGCTTACTGGGAACACCAAGAGTAACCCTTTGAGTAACTTGAACTGCTTAAGCTAAATTGTGCTAAGAGGGCAGGTATCATACCAGAGCCGGGGAGAGCGGTATTAAAGAATGAAAACATACAAGTATATTTCCCAAAATGTTAGTCAAATATTACTTTAACTTGAACATCAGAGGGTGAAAGTCTGTTCTCTAAAGTCTATATTTGCTTCAAAACTGTTGAGATAGTCAACATGTATGTTAAACGTTTTACTTGTTGGTCCAAATCAGCCTCATTAAAAAAAATCAATTGATGTCAGAGAGTTTTTCCGTCACTGCCAACATATCAACAGCATCATTATGTATCTAATCCGTGTTCCTCATGTACCGTTCTGGTAAAGTGCACTCAGATGTGCGGCGTGTTGTTTGAGGCAATCTGTCTTTGTTACCATGAATTCACATGGTAACATGTTGGCAGTGAGCCAGCCTATCAGAGAGCCTCTGGAGAGCAGCGTGGGAGCTTTGTCTTTACTCAATAACAGCAGACGTGCACACTCCACTGACCTTGAGAAAAAAGTGTGAATAGTTTTCTCCTCTTTTCTTCATCTTCCTTTATCCATGTGATTCACTGCGATTGATGGAGTGTAAAAGACATCATCAAAAAATAAAATCCATCGATTAGTGTTCATTTAAAGTATCCTCAGGTACCTGACTTTTCTCTGTACATGGGAGCCTATTTTGAATATCACCATTAATTTTGAGTGCATAAGTCTGTCCACACTGAGAAATATGGAAAAATGTAGTGCACTATGAGAACCCAGATGGTGCACTCAAAACTCTCAGTTGAGTTTTGAACTATGGACACTTCTCGCCCTCAATGGTCGCCCTCAATGGTCGCCATCTTGGCACGTGGCGGAAGGGGAGGGACCACTTTTCAAACGGGAAATGGCGACTGAGGATGTAACTACAGTGAACATCACCACGCTATACAAATGTAAGTTATACATGTGTTTTTTACTGTAGTGTTATCGGATATAAGCCATCAGTACATTTATTGGGTTCATTTAGCAGCCTGTACTGATTTGGTAGCGCAAATGATAATGTGAATGCTAACATTAGCTAATGCTAATTTGCAGTCATCATTTCTAGCAACTAGTGTTTTTTTAAGCAGGCTGTAAACATGTTTATTTCTGCTGTAAAGTCGAGCATTTTAACACGGAAGTCTATGGAGAAGACTCGCTTTTGTAGCCAGCCTCAAGTGGCCGTTAGAGGAACTGCAGTTTTTGGCACTTCTGCATTGGTTTCATTGTACAGCCCCAGAGGTTGCCACTTGGTTTTTCCTCTTCCAATGAAATGCTGCACTACTGCCACATTATGTTTTGCGAAACAGGTATTTTCAGGGTTACACACGTTGGAAGCCATTTTGGAAAAGCTCTGTTTCTGGAGGAGAAAAATGTTGTTTTAGCTCAAAAAAATGGGACGAATTTAGTTTGCTTTGCATGGTCTAAAAAAATGAGGAGCTGCTTTTGTCCTTTTGTCAGAAATCAATGCCCCATTGTTACAAAACATACCTCAAATTTCAAAAGTTTGCCACTGTTGTTGTTATAAACATAAAGTGCTAGATTGGAAATCATGACAGGCGTTGCAAAAGTAACTAATGGACAGCAGATGCATTAAAACTCTTATTAGTTTGGAAAAATACTCAGTGGTCTAATTACTGATTACAGGCATTGTCAGCTAAACGAAACCAAATTTGACAAAGTGTGATTTATTATTGCTCTGTGGTATTTAATATTCAACAGAGATAACAGGAGATGAGAGGTGATGTTCCTCTGCGTGTTTACAGACACAGTTGTCCTATATGAGGATGTTCATTATCACACGCAGCGAGTGGTAATCATTCAGACTGTCATTCACAACGTCCTTGGGGAAGTCTGATTGTTAAATGTGCCTGTGCATATTTTCTCACAAGGGACAAAACATCCAATTCCGTTTACCGACTGCAGCTCTCTCCAATTGCTATGTGGATTTAGTCACATAGTGATGGAAAGTTGTTTTAGTTCAAGGACGCACACCCTCTATTTCTACTGTGATGCTTTTCAGTCGCATTAATTTCCAAGGTAATACAAATCAGCTATTTAAAAAGCTATTTTTCTTTATATCCTTAATTAATTTAGATTCACGCAGTAATTACATGATAACTCATTGTAATGACGCTCCCCACACAAGCCACTTGCAATGAAACAGCAGCTGATTTCTGTTTACATGCTGTGCGTTTACGTCGCAGCTGAGAGGAAAACGGTTTTTAATTGCACGTTAGAAAGTTTCTACTGCTGAATGCAGACCGGCTCCCGTTCAGTCACAGTAATATGGTTTTTCACAATTCAGCAGTTTGGAAACTGTATTAAAATACTGTATACCAAGGTGGCTCATTATAACAGTAGGTATTAATAACCCTTAATTTCTTTCCGTCTGTCTTACTGCAGCTACTTCTTGCTCCGTAGGGAGCAGGTTGGGAGCAGCGGGTATCACACTAAACGCTATAAGCTGTTGGCTATCCACTTGTCTGTTCACTCCTGCAGGAAAATATAATAAGTAAGAACTGCCATTTATAATCAAAGGTAATTAATAACATATTAGGAAGTAGTATTTAGCGGTAGTAAATAGCAAACCCTTATACACGAGATAAAAAAAGAAAGTAGTGATAATGTTTCTTTCCTTTTCTGCACATATTTGAGTATCACTTGGTCGTTTTTCCATTGGGGTGTTTGGGGTTCCTTGTCGCCCACTTTTTGCTCCTTTTCACCCTCATCTAACTTGTTTATGGGCTTGTTTGAAGAGAAGTTTATTTAATCTCTAATCATGGCTTCAAGGAGACTATATTCTTAATGAAGAGGTGCTTGGATGATGTGTTTTGTTTTCTGAAAGGGTTCAAGACCCAGCTAGGGTCCTTTTTTTACATACCTCAACTCATATTCTGGATTTCAGCAGGTTCTTCACTTTATCCTCAGAATCAGACCATTTTTCATTAACCGATTCATTAATCCCATCAATATGATAATATTATTTCATCTAGACTGGCCTTCTATATAATCAGTTTTATCATTGAGTGAGACTTTTGCAGACTGTTTCCACGTCATTCTTGGTCTCTTTGCAGGTATCACCCCACATCTTGCAGAAGTTTTTAAAGTCATGAAATTCACTTTTGTGTGAATCCAGACTTACCCTGAGGTCATAAACTTCTCTCAGCAGCTCCCCAACTCTTTTGTTTGAAGAGTCAACAAGAATATCAACACAGGATTTGAAGTTTTTCTCCCGTTGTTCCAGAAGAGTTTTATAAAAGTCCTTTTGCTGCTCAAGTAATTCCCACACCTGAGAAATGGAGATAGTCTCTTCGGAGTCGTTGTTGGAACTTCCTTTAGGTGGCATGGTAATATGAAGATCAGGTCCAGTGAACCATTAAGACCAGAATAAGGCCTACAAGGCCAATGGCCCGGATGATCCAGTCAACAAAATTGCACGTCCAAAGTTGGATTTCAGGCCCAAATTGGAGATAAAATTGGTGAAATCTCTGTTTGACTCAATTTGTATGAACAAATCAATGATATATTAAAGATTCAAGAGATATTAGATAGTTAGAGTCCAGTCAATCTCACAAATCAGTTTTTTTAGATTTATGGATCATTAGAGAGAATAATTATTTGTATACAGATCTGTTCAGAAAACCTACTGCTAGAAATAGTTTGCTAAGAACAGACCCTCACTGTTAAAAAATAGTCTCCTGTTTAGTCATTTTGGCAGATTAAAACGAATTTGCCAGAAAACTGTCGATTTTGACAGGAACGTGAATTAAATAAAAAAATAACTTTCAACAAAGAGGATAGAAGAAATCTGTCTTAAATGATGTTGTCACTAAAATAAAAGACAGATCTAGGTCTGTTCTCTTAAAAAAAATAAACCCACAATGAAATAAAATGACCGTGTAATGTTTATTCTAGGGGTTCAGAACAGATAAAGGGAATAATTGGTATATATTTTAATCTGATTCTCAACTCAAAGAATGACCCCTCATGGTATATAAGAGGTAAAAACCTGAGAGACTGTCTGGTACACTCATATTTACCTCCTCTTCACTCACTACCAGCCTGAGCTACTTTAACACCTTCTATATCCCTGAAGTCACTGCTGCACTTATTGTAGTCACTGTTATTATACTTACCATTGTAACAGTTTTAACATCCTCACACAAGTAAAGAGATCCCTATAAAAGGAGTTATTTCATGTCAAACTAAGTAGGTTACTTATCTTATCACTTGGCCTTGTGGTGTGTTGTGTTGGAAAGACGAAGTCAAGCAGTGAAAACTCATATTGCCCAACAGAGAAGATCGAAAACATGAATTATTCAGTAGCAGCACACTTTGTTGAATTTAATCATCCTATTTCCTCTCTAGGATATATTAGCATTGAGAAGGTATCAGTCCCTCCGAGAGGAGATAACGTGGATGTTTTACTGTCCATTGGGAACACTGTTGGATCCACCGTCTGAGAACAGTCACTATAGATTATGACAAAGTGTTTTCTGTGATGTTCCTCATTTATTGGATATTTAAAGTTGTTTATGATGTTCATCCATGGCTGAGGTTTAACTTTTTTATATATATCTATGAGAAATCTATTCAAAATAAATGTATTTCTAACATTTTTTTAATATACTTAACCACATAATTATAATGTACAATGTGAATTTCTTTATGTGGGATGAGACATAATGGTTCTTGCCACTTTGTTTAAAGTAATTTGATTGGCTGTTTGCCTAATCACCATCATATATGTAACTAGGATGTGGCCTACATAACATACCAGTGCCTGTGTCCTACTATTACTGTTGATGTTGAAGAAGGCTCGAGGGCTGTAACGTCGTCTAAATAAAAGAGAAATGCATACGAGGCCGGAGTGTGTGACACTGTTTTCTCTTTTCTCTGCACAGGACGATAAAACAAAAAATGTTACCAGCAATATCAAACATGAAGACATCCATTAAAATGTAAAATGTAAATAAGTAATAAGGCTACAGTGGTAAAGGATGAGAAGAGGAGTAATCCTGCGGTAAATACATTTCAATGCAATAAAGGGATAAAAAAAAAAAAAAAACAGGTGAAAGATTTGACACTTCACTCAGAGCTGACCACATATGGGATTAAAATTGTGTCATAATAATTTAACAAAATCTCCCAAGAATCAAACAAAAAAACCAAAGTGGCAGTGAATAAAAATAAATTGAATCCCCAAAAAATTAAAACTTGATTACAATATTCTCACTTTTCAGCAGGACCAGTCCTTCGTCATTCAGTCACAGACATGGCATTGTTGGTCAACCAAAGGCCATTCCTCTGTTTTCTATTTATCTGTTTAGCGTTGTCAAGCTAGGCTAACCTGTTGTTGCTAACTTTGGAGCTAACCTTCACTTTTCCAGCAGTTGGGGAAACAACAGACGTGACTTTTCATGGTGTTGACAAGCTGCAGCGTTTATTAACTGACACACTGTAGTCTGTACTGTACATTTACTGCCAGACTGACAACTTACTGCTGCTGCGAACCGTTTCCTCTGCTCCGTTAGCATTCACCGTTATTTCAGACACTCTCTCTCTCGCTTAACCACTCACTGGCTAAGGAGTTACGTTACCTGCAGTTTCCATGGCAACGACGCAGACGTTAACTCACGTTTAGCGGCTCCCAAACGCTATTGATTTAAGAATGAATGGATATTTGGCGTTATTTTTGACATTTAAAAAATATTTTTGGCCTGGCGGGGGTTCTCATTGGCCTGATCTATTATAGGGGAAACACTGAATGATGATCTTTCCAACAATAAAACAGTTTTATATACTCAAATGTTTCAGCCACTACCAAACCCCTATCTCATGTGTGTAACCCTGTTTTTTGTATTTGTGTGTTGTGTGTGTCTGTCGATCAGCCTGTATCGTCCCGAGGTTTCAGCCGTTCCTCCTACTTCCAGGTTTCTTCAGTGATCCTGATTAGACTTATTGATCCAGCGCTCCAATCCCAACAGTTCAACTGGGGAATTGAACCTATAAATATTTGAGCAGCTTGTCAGACGAGGCAGCATCTCACCACTGTGTCTCTCGAACTGCCTTTACTAGAAAGTGGTGACTCTGTATAAACTCAATTTCAGTGTTAATTGAGGTTTTGGTTAATTACCTGAGGACTGTGACAGGTATAACCCTCAATGATCACTGATAACTCATATATTGAACTTCTTATGTGTTTAGATATACGAGGCTCAGGGGTGCTGGTTTGACTGTTTTTGGTCAAGCAAGAGTTATATAGTGAGGTTTTATTTTTGTTGTGGTTCCTTTTAGATAAAGATAGCTGTAGCTCTTGTTTAAAAAGCCGTCTTTTGGTTATATTTGGTTATTGACTTGAACAAGAGTCACAGGACCTTTTCCATTTAATTTGCCTCTTGTGTTCTGCTTTTATGTCGCTTCCCTTTTCCCTAACAAGCTGGGTCATAACATCAAAATTAGCTTGTTTTGTGCCTGCTTGGATTTCTTGAAAGTGTACTTCCATTTTATATTTCAAAAAATGTCTTTACACAACCTCCTAATATTACTGAAAGTAGAAATTCTCGTGGTTAATGTCATGATCATCATCATTTACGTTTATATTATGACCACCAATTTCAGTTATTTCAGCTTAACTTAAATCTTATTTTGACTGTGATTTTGTTGGACAGCTAAAAATACTACGATACCCATGAGCTCTGATTTGAGGGCTTAAATCAGAGTGTAATGAATTAAAAATGCTTTGTCGCTGAAGTTGTAAAGAAAAAGTGGCGCCATAGTTGCTAAATTTATTTAAAAGTGACCCAGAAATTAAAAGTAAATTGATTTACAAACACAACACCATAAGAGCAATCTTCGAAGTTTGGTGATTGGTAGTTTCTTGATGAAATGCATCTTGGGAGTCGTAGTTAACTTCTACCCCAAAGGTTTCTACACAGTCTTCTACTTTTGACTTTTTACTGAAGGACCAGATATTTTCTAACACATATGTTGAGCTTTTAAACTGATGATTGATGAGAGCTCAAACTGTGAGTAACATAACATTGTCTATGGGACAAAATGAATGGTATTTTTATTCCGGGAACCAGGGGCGCCCGAAATAGCTCTTCCCACTTCCTAACTCTATTAGGCAAGACTCCGAGGTCTATTCCATATATCAGCTGCCACACCTACTATAAATATCAGGACACTGGTTTAACTGTAGCTTCAGTTTCCGCCCCTCACACAGAGCTCTTGGTAGCGTTAGCGAGCCAAGATAAGAGACGGCAGAGAGACATTGTGCATGACCGAGAGATTTATCCCTTTTCTGTGGCGGTAAACACAACAAGCTGGCCTACTGATATAACTAACTGTGGTATATATACACATCAGAGATCCTCTCGTTTTGTGTGTGTGTTGTTTTAGACACCAGTCAACACTTTCTGTCCTGCATGTTCTGACATCAAGGTGAATCACACCTAAAGTATACAGAGTAATAATATTGTTCTGTGTTGTATTTTGCTCTGTGATGTTCACAGTACATCTTTCTCTAGTGGCAGGAGCTTTGACATCTGATGTAACTCGGTGAAGTCTGCCTTTAAAGCGCCCCATTTTAAACCATTTTACATGCGTGTCATCGTCTTTTATGAACCCGTCAGCCAGCCGGTGCAGAGCTTCTTCTAGCCATTTACCATCAGAGAGCCTGAAAGGGGCTGCAGGCCATGAAAGCCTGACGCCATCCCCATCTCCTTTTTTTTTATACCTCTTCATCCCCAACCTCTGCAGTGTGACAGCGTCTGTGTCGGTCTGCGAGAGGATAAAGTTGCCGCCACCTCATCGCAGCGGGAGGGCGGGAGAAACAACACATGACAGAACCGGCAGGGAACCTCGGGGAAAATATCAGGATCCAACCTGTAAAGGAAAAAAAAAAAAGTCTGAGAGGGGGGAGGGGGGTGGGGGTGAGATGAGGCGAGAGACAGGAAGTAAATGGCACAGGAGAAAGAGAGGGAAGGTGTGAGATAAGAAAAAGGAAGTTCAAGGAGAAAGGGAGGGAATAAGAAGAAGAAAGGGGGGAGGAGGAGAGGTGAGCGGTGATGGCGAGGCAGAGAAATTGCATTTTGATGGAGGCAAATTGAATCAGCTCTGCAATGGAGGCCTCGGGGCAGAGAGACAGATTGAGACGGTCATGTCAGCACCGAGAGATTACTACTACCTGTGTGTGTGTGTGTGTGTGTGTGTGTGTGTGTGTGTTCGATGTGATGATTGCCTGCCGTCACCATCTTCAAACCTCGCACAAGGATATTTGTGCTCGCACTGTGACAGCCTCTCCGCCCATCTTTGAGGTGAATGAACAGACGTGCACACACACACACACACACACATACACATGCACACCTTATAATAAAAGCAGGACAGAGAGAAACAGGAGGCGAGAGAGAGAGAGGTGTCATGGCAGAGAGGACAGGTATGTGAAATTGTCTGTTTACAGCTGAAACACCATCAACATGTACTAACAGGATTATTGCTGGCAGTCGGGGGAAAACAGAGCCACCGGAGGTCTGTCTGAGACGACTGCAGATGAAAAAAAAAAACAAAACAAAGTCAAAGTCACATCGGAGAAATTGGGAAACTCGCTCTCAAACTGTGCGAAGAGCCACATGACATCTGCTCTTAATTTGAGTCTTACAATAACAGATGTGATAAAAATAAACAGCAGATTGCGCGTTCGAGGTGAGTGTCTCCATTGTTTGTGTTCTAGGCTGTTATTTTATGGCTCACATGGGTTCCCTTCTGTCACATTTCTCCTCTTCTTCAGCTCCAGGCGGTTTATTTGCAAGGCAGCGACTTCCAAGTCACATTTACTTGTAGAGCCAGTTTAGGTGAGACTACCTTCCCACGAGAAACGGGTCGGTTATTTGAGAACGTGGCCCCCGAAAACAACATATTTTTTACATTCGAGTGACAGAAGCCCTCTAGCCGGTGTAGTAATTATGACGGAAACAAAGGAGGAAATCAGGTGATGTCATCGTAGAGCAACAAAGTCCACACAGGAAGGAGGTTGGGGCGGATGAGCGGATCGACAAAACATCCGACTTTAACTCAGGGGTGTGTTGTTCTGGAGTGCATGGACAAATTTGGATAATTTGTTGGTTTAGATACAACAGGAGCTGACCAAAATGATCACCTATAACCTAAATATTGTCAGGAAAAGCTAATCATATCTTGAAAGAGAATAAGAGAAAAACAGCTGCAGAATAATTTAGAGCTTTGTTCAAGTCTCAAGTCCGCAGTCACACGCAGCTCCGCTTCAAAGCAAAGATTTAATTATTAAATATTCGAGCTGTGAGACAATGAAGGCTGACAAGATGCTCTCATGTTTCTCTATTTTTTTTTAATGTGTTAAAATAGTTTATTCTGTGATTTTACCAGGTCAAACCTCGAGACTTGAGTGCGTTTGCTTTCAAGTCTTCAAGTAATGTCTTAAAGTCCGACTGATATCACATTTAGTCAGCCCTGTTTGAAGCCAAAAAATAATATATGTATTTTAAATGTAATGTTAATCATTTATGGAGGGACGTGTTGGTGCAAGTGTTTGACAGCGGCTGGCGGGCTGAACTCAAGCTTGTACCAGTAAGGCAACAAGAGACGCCAGTAAACAAACTTGCGCAATAGCTTATGAGTCACTGGGCAGACGGTGTTTGTTAGCAGTGGTAATGAGGAGTAAAGCCACTTTCCAGTGATATCGGAGTTATTGTAATTACGAGTTTTCAACTTGTAAATTCAACATTCAAGTCCTAATTATGATTGTGAGACTCAAAGTTTTCTGAAAGCGCTGATATACGGTTTGTGAGTTAGCATTTAGCAAACAAACATGGATACCTAGCATCCATATTGAAGTCTGACTTTAAATATATGGTGTTATATTGTCATTGCATAGTTTTTTACCATCTCTGTACAATGGATACCAGCATCTAACCGGACTGGCGTGACATTTTCAGGTATGTTTACATGCTGTTTAATGTGCTGCAGCTAGTTAGCTAGTTCGCTACCTAGCCTGCTAACTAATATTAGCGGTGCACTTTTCCCTGGTGAATGTTTGTTTGGTGGCTCGTTCAAGACGCTTCAAGAAGGTTCAGGACAAGATGTGTTCATGTTTACAAGTTAGTTAAAAAGGAGACTTTAGCAGGAAAGCTAATGTAGGTTGTTCTGAGTCTCTGTCTTGTGTCGTGTAGCAGAATGCAATCAGTGTGATGGTCAGGTCTGCCTGTGATAGAAAGAAACGTTATCGCTTCATGTAATCTACATAGACATATATTTACTGTATAACATTAAATTAACTCAAAACTAGGAGGTGACATCATGAAGCTGAAAAATATAAAGCACAAACTTCTCTGCTTTTTTTTGTTCTTTTTCTCTCAAAGGAGAACACAGAACAAGTGATTTACAGAGCAGATATGTACGCTGTAGCTGAGAGAAAAATGCAATTTAATTTTAGTTGAACTTGAAGGGAGTTAAGGCTCAAGTAGGTCATGTCTCAGATTTAATGAAATCCAACTCAGATCTACAGCTCTGGTTCAGAGTGGATGTGATGCAAAATCTCACCTTGCTTTACTCACAAATTTGACTGCTGTGTTTTTAGCCTTCCTTTAACTGACAGTACAAAAGATTGCAAACATACACCAACTCAGTGCTTATACAGTGTGTGTGTAAGAGATCACAGAGACTGATTTTAGACCTTGCCAAGAACTCTTGCTGTATCTCTTATTTTCCTCCAGAAAACATGAGCAGAGTTTTGTTGGCAGAAGCTGAAAAACAAGTTGTGCAGGCTTTCTCTCTCTCTCTCTCTCTCTCTCCTTCTCCTCTTACATACAGAAACCTCTATTTTCCCAGGTAGTTTTGTTGTGATTTGCAGAGGTCTGGAGATTTCCACCACAGAGATGTCCTCCATCAGTCCATTACGTCTAATGGGTAAATTGGACGGGGAGGCTCTTAGGCTCATCAATTGTTCCGTCGACTAGAGCCAAATATAGAAGCTCAAATACCCAAAGCTGCTCAGGTAATGGAACCAGGAAGACCTTAAACTTTGAATTAAATTTTTATTTTTAAAGGTCTGAACTGGCTTAGATGTTTAGTATAATTTAGGGATTACGGCTGTCTTCTTTTAATGTGATTGCCATACCTGCATCCAGGAATGTACACAATTTGAGGGTGAAGTGGCTCAATTAAGGAGATCGGGATGCCCTTCCAGCCACTCCTGATACTGACACAACAACTATAAGGGCCTGTGGAATTATAGTGTATTGGTTTTTGGTGTTTTCGAACTGTATTTTCCGGTTTTAACAAAGAGAAAAGACGTCAAGAATGAAGACTAACTGGTTGTTTTGACAAAGCGTACATCTGGTTAACCAGCCCGCCTCTGTCAAAGAGCAGCACGGAGCTTTTTAAAACAAAAACACAACTGTGCTCTCCACTGCAGAGAAGCTGGAGTCACTCACCTGTTCACTAAAATAATGAGAAATATTATTGGACAGATGCTGTTTTTGTAATCTGGTGTTATTGACCTACAGTGTCTGATCCTGCAAATGCATGCAGGTCATTAACCGAGACATTATTTAGATTTACAGCTAGTGTAAATGGGTTATATGTGTGTGTGTGCACATCCCTGCATCAAATCAAGATCAAACATTATATCAACTTTAACTGTTACATCAGGTGTCTGGTTATTGTTTCCACCTTTTAAATTTCTCAGTTTTAATAGATACTTAGCTTCAGATTAATCAGACTCTTGTTTGTTTTCTCCCTTGGTACATGTTATTTGCCGTACTTTGGGGCAGACCAAAACAGAGGAAGTGGTCTTGGTTCGGCAATAAAATAACTCTGAAGTGGTTTGTTTGTTTTGAGGAAGTAATCCAACCTCAAACTGATGTATTGCAGCTGAACTCAACTTTATTTATATAACACCTTTCATACAAACATGCAGCCTAAACTGCGGTCACATAGCAAAAATAATGAAAGCGTAGCAGCCGAAATAGACACCTAGGTGGTGCTGTGGGGGGGTAATTTTACGTAATATCAAATTTTTCGCCGGACCTGATGTGCATGCCAAATTTGGTGAGTTTTCGAGCATGTTTAGGGGGTCGAATTCAGGATTGAAGTGGCGTAATAATAATAAAGAAAGAAGAAAGTAACAGGACAGGAACATAAGCCAAATAGACAACAATAAATAAAATTACAACAATAAAACATTTCTCAAAAGGTAGCAGTTTTGAGAATAAAATAGAATAAATGTAAAAAAATAAATAAATAAACACCAGGGATAAAATGACATAAAAAACCAATGAAACCTAAAAATTAAAGCTAAAGTTTAGCTGTATAACCATTATACAATTAAAGATTACACAATAAAGTGCAGTTATAACGCTCCTCCACGCTACACACACAGAAAATATATTAAAATATTTTAAATTAGAATAGAATAAAATAAGGAAATTGGCAATAAAATAGAACAAAGTATGTTAAAGTAGCCTGAAATAATAAATATAAAAGGAGGACTATATTATATTCACAAGGACGATATGTAGTCTCATGTATATACTGTATATCTTTATAGTCGGTGTTGGGAGAAGACTGGAGCAAACAAATTGCAAGTTTGAAAAAGCCGATAGTGAAGGCGAATTTAGCCGATTCGTTTGTCCGCAGACCGATTTCAACATCTGAGAGAAATTCTTTCTAAGTAGCTTGTAGTTGAGGAAAAGCATTGTTTCTGATCCTGACTCATCCACATCACAGCGTCATCATCAACAACAACAACAACAAGCGATGGTTTTGTTCTCCGCTGTGTGACTGAACCCACTGTGCTGCTATATTTAGTTTGCCAGCCTGCTCCATAAAAAAAAAAAAAAACAGACCTAATGATGAAACTAGGGCAGCCCACAGTGACAGAGCCCCCTTTGCAACCTGAAGCAGCGCTCTCCCAAAGCCTTGATGTTAATAATAAACCCCCCAAAAAACCTGCGAAATTCATTATCCATCCACATATTCTGCTTTGGAGGGTAAACTCAATGCCTTAATCATTTTTTTTTCTGTTTCTAAGTAGCAGGTTAATCTAAAGGCTCGATCTTTTCTTAATTGAGTTTTTTTTCCAAGATAGATGAGACAGATTGATGATTTATGGCTGCATGGTAACTGGTTAGTATGCAAACACAGCCCCAAGGAGTCTGATTTGTATGGGGTATGAAGCACGCTTGGCTGCCATCTGTGTTTTGAAAATTAAGGATTAAAAAAGAAGATATGGATCCCAAGATAAGAAAAATAAAATAAGGTAGGTAGATAGATAGATAGATAGATAGATAGATAGATAGATCTTCATTAAAAATTAAATACAACAAATCACCACAGAAAATCAAAAGCAACTCAATCTAACTTTAATATATTCAAATATTTGAAATATTCAGGAAAGTGGAAGGCACGACTTCCCTCCACGGAGGTTGAGTTGCAGTCTGAAGACGGTGGGTGTGCGCTCGTGGATTGCTGTGATGAATAATTAACCGGAGGGAAATCGGGATCCCTTTAATCAAAACCAGCCTGTTACGTCACTGCCGTAGAGGAATACTCCAACCGTCGTTTACTGATCAACTTGCTCATATTCACATGTTTCCACAGAGGGAAGTCCAGGCTGAGACAAAAGAAAGTCTGAGAGTGGCAGCTTACCACTCAATCAAGCAGCACTACAGCAGCTCCAGCAGCCCAGTGGGAAGGCTGTTTATGATGGATTTGAAAAGTCTAACAGAAATTAAAAATCAGTATATCACTGGTGTTTGTTTTGACTTGTGTTCTTATTCTGACTGACAGCGACACTACTGGAAGTGTGAGTGTGATATCTGTGTGGGCAGACACTAAAAATAGTTCATAATATCACACCGACAGCCACGCAGACAGTTAACTAGCTGGGGCCAACGGTGGTAGCGTTTATTTAGCAGCGGTGGAGGATGTATTCAGATCATTTACTTAAGTAAAAGTAAATACAACAATGTAAAAAATACTCCATTAAAAGTCAAAGTCCTGTGTGAAACAATACATCTATCTGAAGCTCTTGCATTTGCAGTATTATGATTATTACAAACCAGGTGTCTGTGATGATTTTCCCTCCATGCATTCATTCAAATCACCAATGGAGCAGTTAGTGACACGTTTCCCATCACCTCCAGAGAGGGTAGGTGGACCTAATGCAGCAGACGCTTGTGCTAGCATCTCCTCAGAGAGCGACACCATTTGGATCTCTGGGGATGAGGTCGAGTGAAGTCCAAAGAAAAAAAAACACCTGCAATTACAGCATATGGTGCCACCTTCTAGATTGCAGCTTTAAAGTATTGCAGTAAAAGTAGTGGTTTGGTCCCTCTGACTGATATATTATTATATATGATATCATTAGATTATTAATACTGAAGCATCAGTGTTAGAGCAGCATGTTACTGTTGTAGCTGCTGGAGGTGGAGTTAGTTTCAACTACTTTACATACAGTTAGCTAGTTTAGTCCACTGGTTCCAGTTCTTTATTCACATTTGGTGGCTGCAGTTTGTCAGAGATCAGCTGCGCCTCTCTGGCCTCAGCTCTGAAGTCCAACCCCTCCCATCTGAGAGAGCTGGATCTGAGTGGAAACAAGCTGCAGGATTCAGGATTGAAGTGCTGTGTGCATGTTACTGTTGGAGCTGCTGGAGGTGGAGCTAGTTTACACTACTTCATATACAGTTAGCTAGTTTAGACCACTGGTTCCCAACCTAGGGGTCAGGGCCCCTCCAAAGGGTCAGCAGATAAATCTGAGGGGTCGTGAGATGATTCAGAAGAACAAGTTAAGAATCATTTTTCTCAGATGAAAGAAATGCTGAATGTGAGATTGCGTTGAGTTACAGAAGCTTGTGATCTAGAGGGTAGTCTGGACATGACGTACGGACCTCAGCGCTCTATAGTTGCTTTATCATTATAGTTAATATTACCTAACACAGAAAGAGAGCAGAATTCAAATTTCAGCCTGACTTTAATTTATTTTTTACTTATTTCAAGCTCAAAAACAAAAAAAATGCAACAGTTAATTAAAAAAGAAAAGTCCAGGGAGGCAAAGATCCATAATTCACAGACACAGTTAGATCAAACATTCGCACTCGTCTTTTAAAAATGCGACTAAAACAGATTAAAGTGACAACCTCTACTAAGCTACCCTCTTTCATCCACCGTTCTACTTATCTGCCTCTTGCATCATATTTCAATACGCCTCCTCCCCCTCCCCCCTTCTCCAAGTCTACCTATCTTCTCCTCATCCATGCATCCATTCATCTCTTCTCTCCGTCCATCCGTCTCTCCGGGTGACACGGAGCAGTAATAAAACATAATGTCAGGGAGGATGAAGATGTCATGTTGCAGGCTTATCACTGTATTTCCATTTTCACAGATGAGATGGTGCTTTGTTATTAACAAGGTTGCCTGGAGCTGCCTACGTACCGCGTCACCTTCTATCTGGAGAGAAGTCTTAATTTTAACACCGGGGGAAAATAAAAAATAAGACTTGCTGTTTGTGTTGATGATGAAATATTCCCATCTCTCCCCTCCTGCTGTTTGCTTCTTCTTCTTCTTTTTTTTTTTCTCTCCACATCCTCTACCCTTAAAACTGGTATTTTAAGAGATGACATTTCAAAGGCTTGCGGACTAGCAGTTGCATTTGCAGCAGATGCTTTTCTCGCTAATTAATGCCAGCGAAGACAACTCTGACATTCGCTCACCAAGAGCAACAGAAACACAAACTCGTTCTTTCTCCACACACTCACAGTTAAGAGAGAGAGCAAGGCATTGGGTGCTGTTCATCTCCCTGTTTGGCACATTCACACCGGCTATAGGTTAATTGGCTAATCCTGAGAGGATAAAAGGGATTGATGGCCATGAACAGGCAGAGATTGAGAGTGTAGAAGACTGACAGCGAGGTGAGGATGGAATGAAAATGGCAAAGACGGAGGGGAAAAAGGGAAATCGAGAGGGACATTGGGACCAATTTGCCATCTTCTCCCATCATTAACTGATAGCTGGGGCGGGTCATTAGCTGAGCGCGTCCTGAACGTTGGTCTCATGGTGCAGGAAGAGGGACACCTGCTGAAGGTAGCAGATGGCTGAGTAAAGAGCCCAGAAATAGATGTCCATGAGGGGAATGGTAGATGATTTCAGCTCCAGCTCGCTTTTTTCTGCTTATTCGTTTAAGAAATGGGGAAATTTTTTTTTGTCAAAGCTGAGAAAAAGAGATGTACTCAGCAGCAGCAGCAGCAGCGGGAGGGACGACGAGTTATATAAGCTTTCTGCTTAGGAACTGTTTGCATAGATAAAGTCAAACACATGGTGGTCACGCTCAATGCAAGTCTGCTTCAGTTGCTAAATGAAATGAGAAATGAGGACGGATGGTAGCAAAACATAACACGGAAAGAGTGAACTTTGAAGTTTATGCGGTTGTGCTCTCAGAAAACTATGATGTTTTTTTGTTGTTGTTGCTTTCTTTTAAGAATTTTGTTGTTTTCTTGTTGTTTACTTTTTTTCAGTTTTCTTTTGGTGTCCATCAACCAAAACCTCCCAAACAATGAGACATCTCGCCTCACTGAACCAGCTTTCTGCAGCAGGCACAGCACACTAAGCACCTCCACATCCACAGATGTTGTTTTTTTTTAAGGCTAACTAAGGTCAGTCATGGTCAGAAAACACAGGCATTAATCTGCCGCCTCCAACTCTTCTGGTTTTAGGCTTTTAACAAGATTTTGGAACCTGGCTGCAGGAATGATGCCCGGGGCCTGTTTTGTGTGCACTGCCTACACACAGAAAACGCAAATAGTGCCAGGTTCCTGTTTCACTCACAAACTGCTGATAAATTAGTGTATCCTCCACTCCTCTCACATCCTCGTGCATGTGTCATTAGCGTGGTGTTTCTCCTGATTAGTTAAACATGTCAAAATGAATGCGAGAGGAAATTATATCATGTCGTACCTTGGAGAAACGTGGCCCCCAGTCGAACCGGGAAAGCTATTTCTTTATGGAGCTGGCTTAACAAAGTGCGTGCAAAGTGAATGCATTCACACAAGAAAAGCAAATCAACTCATGTAAGACAGCTCTAAACAAAAATAAGTGAAATAAACCAGGCGGTACTCTAATTAGACCGTGTTTAAATCAACTGACATGTTTTTTTTTAAAGATTTAATTGCTAATATTTGCAGACAAGCACATTTAAGTCAACTTTCCAGAGTTTTTATGGCTCAGTGTGAACAACAAACTTTTAAAAAATCTGAAAAACATGAGCAGAACTCATCAGCGTCGATGTGTCCGTGAGCTTCGGTGTCTTCACACTCCATTTACCTCCACCCCCCCGCCTCCCCTGGTCAGAGCGGACACACGTTGCCAACATGCCATTAAGACTTGTTTAGCCTCATTGCGTGGCCCCGCGCTGCCCACTCTTTTAATTCTATTTCTGTGTGTTGGCCGAAGCACAAAAGAAGCGCGCCTGGTTTGCCGAGAAGCGTCCAGGATGCTCAGATGCAACAGAGCGCGCGGCAGCCTGCCAAACGCTGGCCAAGAAAAGCAAAAGCACAGGAGGGATTTAGTCAAGTGCTCATTTAAATATGAGTGAGCAACAGACTGTGGAATTTGAATGAGATTATAAAGGGAGAAGGGGTAGGATGAATTTCAATTTGAGAGCATTACATGTATTCTCACCATCTCTTCTCCCCCCCCTCTCGCCTCACCCGCCTCCCAGAGGTGAGATAATGACTCCCAACAATGAGCAGGAGGGAGGAAGTTGGCAGCGCTATTGCCACATAGCAAAAGCCCAATGGTTATTATGGCATGGCTGCTCCTCCCCTTCTATTTATCTGTGAACACACATGCACACACACAAAGGGGAAACCACATTAGCACACACACACACACACATGCACACACACTGGGATCTAGGTTAACAGAGCATCATATCTGAGTGGATCTTACGAGCAGCTTCACTGCAGTTGTACGCATTGCACCTCCAAAAACCTCCTTATCAGATCACCCCCCTCTTAGCACCTTAGCATATATTGTGTGTGTGTGTGTGTGTGTGTGCGTAGAAAGGGGGGCTGGTGATGGAGGAGGTGGGGGGGTGTCTAATGCAGCAGCAGCAGCAGGTTGAAGGAAGACAGTGAAGGAGAGAGAAAGAGGCAGATGGAGAGAAAAACAACGAGGGACAGGAAAAAAGAGCAAGGAGGGCGACGGAGGAGGGTGGGAGAGAGCAGATTGAGAGAGAGAGAGAGAAAGAGAGAGAGAGGAGGAGGAGGGGGGGAGTAAAGAGAGAGAGAGGGAGAGAGAGAGAGGAAAGAGGGAGGGGAGGTTTATCCAAACACTGGTGAGACAGAAGTTTCAGCTCTACGCTTCTCACACAGCCAGGACAGAAGATACCACACACACATACGTACAGGTGAGACAACTCTTATCTCTTCTTCTTCTTCACCTCTATATATATATTTTTTTTTAATAGCTATAACATGATGCTGACATTCAGGTGTGAAGGTGAATGCCGCGTTGGAAAGCAACGAACTTGGTGCTCAGCCGCAGCCTAAGTTGAGAGTGTGCAGGAATGCAGCTGATGCATCGCTGAGGGTTTTTTTTTTTGTTGTTGCGTCCTGAGGGATGAATGTCAACATAAAAAGGAGTCCAGAATGTGCTGCTTTTCTCCCCCAAAAAATTGTCCAGATTCACATTTTCCAGAAAAAAAGGGAGAGGAGGGAGGGAGATGGGGGGGTGCAAGTGTTGCTGTAATATTAATGGATGCTTCTCTTAAGTGTTGCATGCTGTGCGAGTGCTGGTGGAACATGCTATAGTGTCTGTGTGCGTTCAGCAGTCGTGCCGCGTCTGAGTAGCATGCATTATTTATCCGCACTGATCTCCAGAAACAGCGATACCTCAGCAGGGGCAGAGAGGGAGGGATGTATATACTGTAATTCATTCACAGAGTCTTACTATGATGTGAGATTGCGAGATGAGGGACAGAGTGGACAACCTTTTTTTTTTTAAAATGTTTTAAGCCGTTCCATACTTGCTTTGTCTTGTTTGTAACATCTTGTCACAGTATAGTAGGTTGCAGCTTGGCAGAAACAGTGTACACGGATATCCTATGGTTTATTTATCTGTCATTATCTGCTGGCGGAGATACCGGAGAGCTCCGTGGGCAGCGAGAAAGGCTGTGAATAAAAAGCTAAAGAGTTGATGAGATCTCTCTCTTTATCACAGATGGGGTTTTTTTTCCCCTACACACTGAGGAAGGTTGACTCCTTTTGTCTGCAGCTCCAGTATCTTAACACACATCAGTGTAACACACGGCTGCCTGCGGGCTACAGATTCATCATCTGACTCAGTGTAGATTTCACATTTGTAAAAAGGGGACATATGCTTATGTTATTTACAGCATCTGCGTGTGATTGTGTGCCTGCTTCTGCCCTCTTTTACTGGAGACTTGAAGGCAGCGCTTGATGCTCTAAATCCTGGAGAGTCTAACACACACACACACACAAGCACAGAAACTGGTGGTTATGAGACAGTTATATTGGCTGATATCTCTCTCACAGCACGTAAAGACTTTAATGACAGGTAAAGGAATGTTTCGCCCATTGTTCGCCTCTGAAAAGTTGTAGCTTGTTCCTTTGTGGAGGGCAGCAGCTGAGGTGGGCTTGGATTCACGGCACATACAATGGATTCCAACTGTGACCCAGTTTCTTGGCGGAAAAACGTACCAAAAGTGTTCAGAGGAAACTTCTCAAACCGCTCACTTCTTCGCTGGCCATCTTTATGTTCAGTATTACTGAAATAATCCACATCTTTGCCAGTTACAGACACAGGTTTTATTTGTCGCCAGTGCAGTTAGCTGTTTGTTAGTTATGACCGACATGAAGCTGAAAACATCTACTCCACATTTAATGATCAATTCCTCCGATATACACAGTCTTGGCTGTCAGAAAGCAGCAATCTGAAACCAGTAAATAGAGAGGACAACACAGTGAACTGAATAAGTGTGTTTCCATTCACCTGTTTTTACGCAATTTTTCAATTTGTGCATTAAAAAAACTGAGTTGAAACCCCAGAAATAAAAGAAATGTTGAAATATTACATTACTTTTGGGGGGAAATTAAAAAGAATAAAAAGAAAATGACAGACTTAGTAAATAGAGAACGATGTACATGAAGCATCAGACTTAAACATCACTCCAGCTTCCCACCTGTGTGCAGCGATGAGGAGACCGTAACAAATGAATACATGGAGCGAACAGAAACGTCATATTCCCATCACATTTTCCACACGGTTCTCCTTTATCTGAGGTTTAACCGCTGCTCCATTAATTACCTCAATCTCGTAGCGTCTTCTTCTTCTGCGATGGTTCAAAGGCACCAGACTGGAGGATCAGCACCACCAGCTGTTTATCTCGACAACTCAACTCACAATATTCGCATGCAACAGTGGTGGGAGAAAGTGTGCGGTGATTGCTGTTTTTCTGGAAAATCAGTTGAAATTTGTGCTCCATTTAGATGGAAACTCGGCTCTGATTGGAGTCGTCTTGCAAGTCCAACATTTATTAAAAGTGCATTTTCACACAAGAGTGTCTCAACAAAACATTGAGAACAACAACAGAGCTGACAAATAATACAACTGATAAATTAAAATACAGATGAAAAACATTGAGATGAGTGACAATAAAACCAACAGGCTGCCGAGAGACGGTTTAAAACAAACACAGGTGTCGAACCGACTGAAAGGTTAAAATGAGTTACACAGAGACAGAGACACAGATGAGTTTCTGAAAAGGTTTCCAGAGAAGGAGCGTAATGGAGGACTGATGATGAGAGACCATGATGTGAAAATGTTCTGAAACCAGATGATTTTTTTGTGAATTCTTGAAACAGAGAAGTAGGACAACCCCTGAAATTCTGCAGCGACATGAATAACTGCTACTGTACCTAAAACAGTAATGAACATAGATAAAGAAAAACTGTTATTCTAGCTACAGTACGAACCAGTGTTTCCCCTTTAATAGTACAGTAGCCGTTAAGAGCAGCGCTGTCTAGGCACGTGAGTTAACGGCTTTGTCGTTGCCTGGGAAACTGCAGGTAGCGTAACTCCTTTTAAGGAAAAGGGCGGGCAGAGCTGAAACGAGTGAGTGGTTAAGCGAGAGAGAGAGAGAGCGTCTGAAATAACGGTGAATGTTAACGGAGCAGAGGAAACGGTTAGCAGCAGCAGTAAGTTGTCAATCTGGCAGTAAATGTACAGTACAGACTACAGCGTGTCAGTTAATAAATGCTGCAGCTTGTCAACACCATGAAAAGTCACGTCTGTTGTTTCCCCAACTGCTGGAAAAGTGAAGGTTAGCTCCAAAGTTAGCAACAGTGGGTTAGCCTAGCTTGACGATGCTAAACAGATAAATAGAAAACGGAGAAATGTGTAGCTGCCTGCTAACTCCCCCACTTCTCCCCACCCACACGCCAGGCCAAACCATTCAACCCAGGGCAAACACTGTGAACTATGAGTGAGTGTCTGATACTCAAAATGCAGGTGAAAGATTATGAGAAAAGTAACTGCATTTCCTTTGCTAACATTGCCAAATGCTGCTCATGATGGGGGAACTGTTGGGTCTCTCTCTGTAAATTAGAGCATGGTCTAGACCTTCTCCATGTAAAACTGCCCTGAGATGACTTTGTGTTGTGATTTGGCGCTATATAAATAAAACTGAATTGAATCACTGCCACCTTCTCATATCTGATTTAAAGTAAGTCCTCAGATCTTTACTTACAGCAAGTCAAAGTATCAAAACCACATCATAAAAATACTTCATTACAACGTAAAAGTCCTGCATTTAAAATCCTACTTCAGTAAACATATAGAAGTAGGACTACTAAAGTTTAAGTATTTGTTTTGCAGAAAATCAGGCCGTGACTGATACATTCAATAAATTTAACAGTCAATGCATAAGCAGCTTTTTTATTGGCGCTGGCTTTAACTGGGTCACCAGATAAATCTGAAGGGTGTCGAGATGATAGGTTGGGTAGGAAAGAAGAAGAAGAAGAAAAAAAAACATAGTTCTGCTACATCAATTTGGATTAATTTTTCAGAACTTTTCTTTAATCTTTGCGTTTTTGTGAAGTATTGGGAGTTCTCTTTGTTGAAGCTGTGTGAGGAGAAAATGTCTCTTTGGTGGGAAAACTAACAACTCTGACTAGAAGACATAACTACACACTGATTCTTTGTAAGGGGCCGTAATGCCGTGTAATTTATAAGCTCGTCATTATTTTGTTTGACGTAAATTTATGGTCTCAGAGTAACTGAAGCTGTAAAATTAATGTAGTGGAGTAGAAAGAACAATATTTCCCTCTGAAATGTAGTAAAGTGGAAGAATAAAGTAGCATTAAAAGGAAATACTCAAGTGCAAATACCTTAAAATTGTACAATACTTAAGTAAATGCACTCGGATATTCAAGACCACAAATGAAAACCCACGTAAACCACAGAGCTGTGATCCTCGTCAGTCTGATCCCGGTCGCGGCTTCTGATGCTCTGAGTCATCAGTCTCAGTCATGAGTCCTGCTGCTCCCCGAGTAGTTTGTTAATAGGTTTAATTTGGAAACAGATCACTCTGCTGTTCGCTGCCGCAACCGGAGACAGATGTTGCTTCTCCCAGAGGAAGTTCATGTGATGCAATTTTCCACGGCTGAGTCAGTTCGTGTTAACTGTTCGTTTTAATTAGAACAGTTTTTCCATTTAAAAATATGTAAATAATCCAGCCTCAGACTTCTTCTGTCTCGTGTTTTCATCCTAACAGGCAGAATAACAAGTCGGTGCTTCTCCCACGGTGTTACACACACACATAATACCTCGCTGTGCCTCACGCTCTACTCTTAAATTACTGACGGACACATGTAACACTGGTGTGTGGCCTGAAACAAATTGCATCACCAGATGTCACTGAGCGATGATCCGCAATCGGTGACTGCAGAGTTTAAAGTGCAGCTGACGTCGTTTGTAGCACAGTTAAACCGTTTTCAGGTTCGCTCTTTGCATTCAACAGGAACAAATGTGAGACGGTATCTCATAATTATGACTTCTGTGCTTTGTAATCATGAGATACGGGAGTTATAATTACAAGACGGCATCTCCTTGTTTCTTTGATGAATGCGGTTTGACTCCATGGTAACTATACCTTGAAAATGAGAGCGGTTGAAGGTTGAGAGCTGGCGGAGAGCCGACGCAGAAGCTTATCATTTATACATTTGGCACCAGACCTTCGCTGGTGTTTCTGAACTGAAGTGAGACTCCTGACTGAGGCAACTAACTACATGAATGACCTTCTGTAAGTCAACTGGGGATAACTCTGGTTTATTTTAAAATATTTCTGAGCTGTAGACGGCAGGAGTTTTTTTTTTTTTTTAAGCCAAGCTCAAAATCCCCCCCAGATATGTGTTTTTTTTTTTAGGATATATAAAAATCCTCTGCTTGGATTAATATTATAACTGACATTTTATTCCACAAAAGATGCCCAGTTACTGTGATAAAAACCCTTAAATTTACATTTCCTCATTCTCCCTCATTGAAAAGCCCAGAATCTATAAATATACAAATATTTTTCATGTCAAAGGTTTAACTGCCGGACAGAAGACGTCTCCTACTTCACTGTTGAATCCATTCTCAGGCTTCAAGTTTCACACTCGCGTTAAGTTGTTTGCCGGCTTCTGATTGGCTCTGAACTAGTTGTGATGTCACGTATAATGCTTGTAGGTACGCACCTGAAAGTCAGATGTTTGGTGAGCTCAGAGAAATTTTCCTCCTTCAGCAGATGAAGGTGAAAACAAACTGGGTTCATACATCATTGTGCACAGAGAAGAACAACAACAAGGTCCAGCTGAAGGAACAAGAAGGAAAGGCGGACTTTAAAGTATTAAACCCATGAAGCTAAATTTCTGTGGTCTAGATCACCCCGACACTTTCAGCACTTTCATCCAACCCACATAACGCGTGGAATGATGGTACTTTGGGAGATCTGGGACACGAGCGAGCTGTATGTCAAACCAAGAACAAACCAGATGAACCAGAACTGGCCCACATCCAGAGAGAGAGAGAGAGAGAGAGAGAGAGAGCGAGCATCGCATCTTTACCATTTGTGATATTTGGCCCATATTTGCTATTTTACATGCGGGGGCCATTTTCAGGCTCACATCCATTTTGTCCGGGGTGGAAGAAGGCCAGCAGTGCTGCATCACTGCCTGAAGTGGCCCACTTCCATATGCTATCTGGGATATGATGGAAAACCAGTAGGGACGAAATGATGATCTTTTTTTTCAGCAGTAAACAACAATAAATCCTAATTTTACCATCTATTTAATTAACACAACCCGGACAACCACTAGGAAATATTCAAGTTCATTAAGTTTTTGCTGCATGTTTTTGGACTCTGTGTGTATTTTGTTCTCTTGAGTTTTCAGTGTTGCCTTTATGTTGCCTGGTTTTGGTTTTTTTCTCTGCGTGTTCCTCCTTTCACCTGTCCTGCATCACCCCGGTTAGCCTAGCGCTGCTGCTAGCGTCTTCCCTGGTTTTATCTGCTCCCATTCTGCCCGTGTGATTTGTGTTTTTAAAACAAACTTTATTGAATTTTGTAACAATACATCAATATAAAACAACAATGCAATAATACGTACAATGCAATATATTACAACAATGATAAAGTGCAACCAGTGCCAAAGTGCTATACATTTAGGAATATACATAACAACTTACAAATTACTACAAAATTAAAGAATACAAATCACAAATTCAGCATGTTCCATGGAAGATTGTATTTTTGTCAGATGCCCTCCTCCTTCTTAATTCAATAAGAATCTGGTTAATTACCATGGTGCATCTAGTTTTCCATAGTTTATAAAATATGATGCTTATAATTAACTGTGTGTTTTGCCACCTGTTGTCTGTTTGCTTCAGTTCCTGTTTTATTTTGAAATATTTTCTCCTTATGTCTGGTCACCTTTTACTTCCTGTGTTTGATTACCTCACATGTTTCACCTGCGTCTCGTTTCCCTCACCTGGTGTTTAGTTTGCAATCACTTCCTGTGTATTTATAGTCCAGTTTTCAGTTCGGTCTCTGTTGAGTCATCTGCTTTCACGCTGTGTATGTTCCACCATTTATGGTCTTTATTCCTGGTCCCAGTGTGTCTTGTGACTTTCCAGTTTATTAATTAAATATTCAGCATTGTATCCAACCTGCCTGCCGTCTCTGCGTTGAGGTCCACCTGCTCCCCTCACCCACCTACCTTACGTGTCATTTGCTAAAACCGTCGCTCACCTGTTCTGAATGGATGAGCTACTGTCGCTGCAGCACTTACACAGTATTTCTGCAGGTCTGATGATTGAAACATCACAAAAACAGAATAAAACAGCAGCACAAACCAGTCGCACCGGTCTCACTGGTAGTTTCTAGGTGTCGCGGACAACCACGCACAAACACTTCTAAACTATCACTGTCTACAACATTTATAAGAAAACTTTATATTGATTTAAGACTATTTAATACCTGCTGTGGCCTTTTTTTAGGACCTACAGATACCTTTACATAGTTATAAAGGCTTTTTATAAAGGTTTTGCTCAGCTACAACTTCATTTCAGAGCGTAAACACGACGTCTGTAGACTTTTAAGTCATAGTAGTTTCTAGTTTCTAGGTCATAAGACGTCTTGCAAACTGTTTTAAGCACAACATGATGCTGTTCCTGAGCTGTTGACCATTTAAAACCACAAAGCAGACGGAGCGCTGTTCGTTCTGAGCATGACAGTCTCGAAACCGCAACATGCGACTCGTTACGTGAGGTTATCGACCGACTTGCAGGTGAACAGCGAATGCAGCGGTTTTAAAGCAAAGTATAATACGGGAACTAAAAAGAGGAAGAGAGAGAGAGATGCGTTCAGATTATTTTTGAAGCGGTAACGTCGCACCTCGAGGTCCGGATTACTGCGAGCGTCTGTGATAAACAAGTCATGAAATAAACCCTGAGCAGAGAGACAAGACAGTGCTGCAGCAGTGGAGCGTCTTTGAGATATACAGGGTGTCATCATCTGCTAATCCCTCTGCTGCTGCGCTAATCTGTCTCCTGCAACAGCCTGAATCACACACACACACACGTCTAAACCGAAGCCTGATCCCTGTCCTCTATATATAAAAACTTAAACTTAACCTCTTTCCAATCACAAAGTGGATACTTGTACTCTGCATTGTTATTAATATGGGATGTGAAATAGATGACGAGTTTGTGTTCTTCTATTTTTGACACTTCCCAGAATTATTGTCAGCAGAATGAGAAAAGGTGTCAGTTTGTTGCATTTATTGCATTATAACTTGTTGGTCGTGGCTCGTAGTGATGAACCTATCAGCGACTCTGCAGCTCCTCTCGACTTTACGGAGCTTTATAGTTGAGTTTCAGCTCGTTGTTTATCTGTCCAGCTGCAACTTTACTGTTTTCATTCACTCTCAGCGCTCTCATAGCGTCGTTTTCAGAAGCAGCAGGAAGCTGTTTTCAGAAAAAAAGCTCTAAAAAGTCGCTGTACACTAACCTGCTCACAGACACAGTTAGCTGTAGACTAGCTGGTGAACATAGTGGAGCATTTAGCAGCTAAAGAGTTGGTGGAGAGTTAAAAACAGAAGCTAAAAGAGAATAAATATTGGACTTAGATTCACCAGGTGGACAGAAACATGACTCGTGGAAATAAGCAAACGTTTGCTAACAAGTTCAACACATCAACTTAAAAGCTGATAGTGTCAGTATCTGAGTTTCCATTTGAATATGTCACAAATTTTAACTGAATTTTCAGAAAATCTGCAAAAGAAAATGTGAATTTGTATGTTTCCATGTTTCCATCCACTATTGTTATGCAAATATTAGAAGTTGGTTTGTCGAGATAAGCAGCAGGTGACGTTCTACCAATCCAGGAAAAAAGAAAAGAGTCAGTCAAACCTCAAATGGTGAAAAATAACATTAAAAAAACATGAAGGAAACAAATTCTGGTTTGTTTCAAGTAATAATTTGAGGAGTGTTCGTCTCACTGCTCCACACTGATCTACTAAGTTCATCCAACGTCACTTTTCATCTCATTAGTCGAGCAGAAATTACGTTGCTATGCTATGTGAGTTAAATGTTCGCTGTTTCGGAACTTATTTGGCAAAGATGTTTCCACAAAAACCACGTGAAGCGACCATCGAAACTTTTTCGAAATTCAGGACTTTTTAAAAAAAAAATTTTTTTTTTAATTTTCCAACAACCTTTTCTAATGCGATACTTCAAAATATGCATAAAAATATGTTGATAAAAACATGGCTAGTTGTTTATACTGAAAATAAGTCAGAAAAAGACAAAAAAAATCAGTTCAGTTTTGAAGAATTTAAACCCAAAACATGTTTCCCAAAACCGGATCAAACTCTAACCACAGACTCTCCAGTCATTTGTGGGTTTCTAAAGGAACAAACTAATGATGCTGTTCAACAGATACATGCGTCAGATCAGGAAACGCTTCTACAGTAAGTGTCGTTCTGCAGGTTAATGACAATCATTATTATTATTATTATTTTTAAGAATAAAAGCTCACCAGCCACCTCTCTGCAACAGAGCTGAAGCTTTTTTTTTGCTTCTCTGTGACTTTCACAGTGATTCATTTATCTGTCAGTCACCCGGTGCTCCGACGCAAAAAGCTACCAGATCAGTCAGTGACACCGATGATTCAGTTCAGCTCCAGGACTCGGTATTAAAAATGTGTTCTTGCTAACGTAAAAGTCTGGTTAACTAGCATAGAAACTGAAGAATGCAGTCGTAGGTATGAAAGATAAAACCATTTAATTTACGCCTCAACTTTCAGGTTACCTTTAAATCACATGATCTGTTCCTGTTCTTCTTCTCTGACAGATTTCTGTGTGTATGATTGTTGAATATCAGTTTTAAAAATAAAATGGCGGCTGTAGAAAGGAAACTCTTTGATTCTGAGGGACTGACATCAAAAACCAGATGTATCAGATCACTGAAAGACGTGTCAACACTTCACCTGGTTTTCCCGTTTTTAAGTCAAGAATGCAGCGAGAGAGACAACGAGAAAAATCCACAACCAGACGACTAAACGAGCCAAAAGATGCCAGATAATTTCACTGATGTTTTAAATCTTGCATCTGATGTTTGCTGTAACCCAACTCTCTCATTTTAATCCTAAACCAGCTCCTTATGAGACTGACATTTGTGTCTTCAGTCCTCGTAATCACACACACACACACAGACATAATGAGGAGAAGCAGCAGTCAAAGCCGGCCCAGTCAGTCAGTCTGGCTGCCTGGCTCGTGTCTCGTCTGTCACTGGTGGATCGAACCCTGCCGTGTTTCCTGGCAAGACACCAGGTCGTTGGTGTAGCTGTTACTCTACTCTTTCCTCTCTCTCTCACGCTCACTCTCTCTCGCTCTGTGTGCAGTCATGTATCGGGTGACAGGATTGAGAGAGAGAGCAGTCTTTGCTGCTGCTGCTGCAGGTTTTCTTTTGTACTCGAGACTGTGGCGGGAGAAAAGAAGATGTTTACAGGACGGATTAGAGCTTAGAAAAATTGATCTTCTCTGTTGTCTCGCTTCGGCTGACAAACCTGGCTTTACACCTCGAAATCTTTCCTCCTTTCTTTATGTTTTTGTTTCCTTTTCTTTCCATCCATCCACCCAATCCCCAGGCTGGTCCTGGCGTCTACAGTTGAGCAGGCAGCTGACAGCACGGTGACAAGTGTTGAGGATGAGAAACAGGGAAGGGAGGGAGGGAGGAAGTGGGACTAATGAGAGGGACAGCAACAGCAGGGGTCTGTCACTGCACCCCTAGATAACAGCCCCCCCTCCTCCTCCCCCGACTGTCTTTGATATCTGTCCCAAGTGACCAGGTCGCTCTATCCTCAGCTTGTACCAGCGAGGTGGGGGTAGAGGTGCTTATTAGCAGTCCCTGCTCTCTCTCTCTCTCTTCTTTTTCTCTTTTGTGCACTTGTAAAGAGAAGAAGTAGCAGGAGGGCGTTGTCAGACCACGAGTGGTATCAAAAAGCCAAAAAAAAAACCTGAATCGAAAGAAGATCCGGTAATGAGAGAGGACGGTCAGGATTGAAGATGTTTTTATTTAATGATTATCAAGAACGTGCAGGTTCTTCACCCCGGTACGTTTTTTTTTTTTCTCCATCCCGCTGTGTTGACATGATAAAATGCAGGATACTGTACATGAGGAGCTGCAGGAGGTTGTAAGAGTGAAGGCAGCAGATGTGATGGAGAAAAACAACCAAACAAACTGCTACCAGTAACATCAGAGGATTTTTTTTTAACCGAGAACAATAATTTAATACATTACAATACAATAAATACCTTTTTAGATATATGGACGGACCACATACTGAATATTTTACAACACATGCCAGAATATAATTTTCTTTAATGAAATTTATTAGCTATTATTTATATTTAGATATTAGGATATGTTTCATGACCCTTTTTTTATAATACATGAGAAGCAATTTGCTTATAAAATGTATGAAATGTATGTTTTCACCTGGGAAATATATTACATTAAATGTGAGAAGTCACTCAATCAACCTTTTTTTTTTATCAGAGTGCGACCTTTCATGCAGCGTAGTGTAATCTTGCTGTAAGTTTTTAAATGGTTAAGGCTGATTTTAGATTTTCTATGTTTTTCTTATTGTCAACCAAACCAACCATGAAATTATCTACTTACATGTGTTGTGTATCCGAAGACCTCCCTCGTCATCCAAAAACTATTATAAACACGTCAGCGAGCCGCACCGCTGCACTGCATGACACGTTCCTTCATCATGAAGACGTTATGGTCACATTAGCTTTATAGAAACGGCTCCACTGATTGATTAATAACAGCGATTATGTTTCCGGCTCTGGAGAGTAGTTCAGTGTGAGGCAGATGTTTTAATTGCTTTACTAGCTTGTTGTGTCTATCTTAAGTTCTTAATTACCCAAACGTACAGTGTAGTACAGAGTCAACAGGTTGTGTTATGTAGCACAACAAGCTAGCGAGGCTCACAGGACTGTGTTCCCGCACACGCTCAGTGGCGTCTGCCGTACTAGGAACTACTCTCCTGGGAGTTACAATCTGTCACTCTTTGCTAAAGAAGTTACGGTAACTACACTCTTCAGGGACGAAGGAACACGTCACAGGAAATGAACAACGATCTCCTGTGTTAAACTCTGATATTTCGTTGATCCAACCGGCGCCTTCTTGCAGACTTGCGACACCTGATTTCTTCCTATGTTATACTTTAAACGTGTGGTTTTTCCTGAGAGGACGGTCTCTAATGGCGCGTTTCCATCACACGGTACCGGCTCAACTCAACGCGCCTTTTTTTGGTTTTCCATTACAAAAAAGTACCTGGTACCAACTTTTTTTGGTATCACCTCTGTCAAGCTTCCAGAAAAAGCAGAGCTGGAACCAAAATGTGACGTCAGAGCACTGCAGACCACTGATTGGTCAGAGAGGATCGTCACTGCGTCGTCAATGTGCCACCATTTTTAAATAGCCGAGCTCCAGCCGCCATTGTTTAATCATCGTGACGGTCACTATGGCAACCCGCAATTCCACGCCGTGGTCAGTCGACGAGGTGCAGACGTTCCTGTGTTTGGTTGCCGATGATCCAGAGGGAGCTCGATGGCAGATCATGCACCGTTGCTAATGACGACCAGGTACCTTGAGGGGCCTTGTAATGGGAAAACGACACTCAGAAAAGTACCAGAGGCGAGTTGAGCCGGTACCAGGTGATGGAAATGCGCCATAAAGGACCTGGTACCTTTTTTAAACTGCAAGTGGTTTGTGTGTAAGCAGCCATACTGACTAATTTGTATCGATTGTGATGCTGGTCGCAGTCTTTAACTCTGCTTTTAAAAGACCTCTAACACATTACAGCTACAGTGTGTCCTGATTATCTTACAGTAAACAGTGGAAGGAGCGCTGAAATGAACCAAAATCATTGAATGCACAACCAGGTCCCAGTCATCTCTTCAAAAATCTGTCAAAGAGGGACTTTTATTTATTTATTTTTTTAAGTCCTCCTTGTGCAGTTTGTCCCAGATAAAAACAAGATTACAACCGCTGTATTTTTCTTTTGTAGATCACAAAACCCCGGTTTCCAAACCAAAGACAGTATGAAGCGAAAAACCATAAAATATTCATAACTACAAGCTTCGAGGACCACAAAAGGTATTTTAGTTCAGACATCAGGTGCTCTATGTCATTTCCTCTTCCCAGAAACCTCAGACTCCTCTGGGCTTCTGTCTGCACACGAGCCTGATTATACATACCGAGCGACACAGAAGTCAGCGATGTACTCTAAAGATATTGCTCTACAATAAATATCTTCACCACATCAACACCAAATAGTATAATCTTCATAAGCCTTCGGGAACGTGCTGCGATTTCAGGCATCCGCTCTTTTATTTCCCCGCTCTTAAGCCTCCGCATCCTGATAACGGACATAATCGTAACACTAGACTGAGCACTTTAATGTCCATCCACAGCCTTAGTGCCTTATTTTTTTTTGATATTGACTCCTAGTCGGAGGTGTGAACTTTTTACATCCACCCTCCCTCAGAAGCCCTGCGCTTTGATTTCATCCTCCCAGCAGGTTAGGAGGCTGACTTCAGAACATCAGTCACACCCTGCAGCCTTCATGGAGGAAGAGGGGAAAAAAAAAAACAGAGTGACAGTATAGATCATTACGGAAACCTTCATGTGCTGAGGTTGTTTTCCTGTGCATGTGCTTGTAAACTGCAACCACAGGCGGGTGTGTGAGCGATTATTCTTTCTGTGTGTTTCGTCAAATTGATTTAGAGGAAGTGAAAGAAAGAAAGAAGGAAGGCAGGACTTCTTCTGATAAACCCTGGGAGGATTTAGAGCTGGATTTCAGCCCCTCTGAGAGAACGAGGTAAAACATACTGATTTTTATTTTTTTTTATGCTTTCTTCAAACTGGCAACGCTCGATAGATATGAAAGGGCACTGAAGTCCGCTGAGGGTTTACTGCTGAGCTATATCAACTCTTATATCCAACCTGTGGTAAATAATGAGGGTTTAAGTGTACTACACCGCAGTCTTTATGCCAAATATCTCTAAAATCTTATCATTTAAAAGCGATAACTGGTCTTGAGCATCATTCCTATCAGTAATAATAACACTGAACTTAACGTTAATCCTTATTTACAAAGACAATTTTAAAGAAACCTTCAGTTTGTAGTTGTGCGCACACAGTTTTCCTGTGAAATGAGGGATAATTATTGACGTTTTTAGTTGTGTTCACTTCTGGTTTTATGTCAAAATAAAGTGCTTTAGTTGTGTAACGACCGGCTAAGCTTGTTTATAACCATATTTCTCTCTGGGAACCATGAAAGTTGGAACCAAAAATCTTCCAAATTAAATGAGACACTATGTATTGGTCCATGCATCATCATTGGCAGGACAGCCTAATCTTTCTGTTCCTTCCAAAACCGTTTTATGATGTGACGATTGTATTGATGAGGTTCGGTTAGGTTTAGGCTCACAAAGGACTCGGCTAGCATCTGTTTGTAATTACTACAGCTGCTAAGGAGCTTTGCCACCTGAACATAAACATATGTTGTTTTGGGGCGCTTGCTTAAAGGGAACATATGATGCTTGTTGTTTTTCTCATTTTTATACTGTTATGTTGTCGGATTTCTATGTTAAGGGGGAAATTGCAGGTGTAACACATCAATATGAATATGAACACACCTTCACAACCTCTTCAGCATCATAATTAGCATTATTTTCTGCATGTTTGAATTTACCGCGCCACCTCTTGCTACGTCACTTCCAGTTTAGCTTTTTCAGATGCGGAAGTAAAATTATCACAAACATCTCCAGAGGTCACTTGTAGTATGTGTGTGTTTTTATTCATATGCTTATTCCAGTGAAACTTCAGTCCCAACATCATTTTCCTAAACATTGATTCAAAGAGTCTCCAACCTGTAATATGCTCTTTAAACATGGTCAAAGCTCCACAACACGAGGCAAAGGTATGTAAAAAAAAATGCTCCCTGAAAGTCAAAAGACCGAAGCTTCAACCTGCTCTTAACAATGTTTCCTCTACCTTGCTGACAAGGTGATGTCGGCCCTTCAGGAAAGTAGAAAAGCACACAAACTGCCGTCTGCTCCAAGGTCGTTTCATGGGTTGTTGACGTTGTACGTTTGCATGTCAAACATTTACAGACGTATTTGAGAAGTCGACACTTCAAGTAAAGAATGAGGGCGGGGGAAAAAAAGAGGCGAAATCCTACTATTAATGAAGGTCCTATTACTCCTATTACTAATTAGTTAGTTTACATAGCTGCTTGAGTTGGCTGAAGCTGACCGATCAGAACAGAGCAGGCTCATCAGGAGGCGGGGCTTAAAGAGACAGGAACCAAAACGGGCTGTTTGAGACAGAGGCTGAACTGAGGGGCTGCATAAAGGACCAGTAGAAAAGTTGTTTTTGTGTGTGTAAACATCCTGATCCTGTTTACCATGGGAACAGTTTCACCCATCCATGTCATAGATGTCGGCATATTACACTGGATAAGTAAACATTTTGAACGATGGCGCCACAGGAAAAGCAAAAGGAGTCATTTGGATTCATCTTCTGGGTACTACAGATAATTACACCAAATTTAATGACAGTCCATCCAATAGTTGACACACTTCACTAAAAACTAAACCAACCCAACAAATAGTGTTTGAGGCTTCATCAATCCAGTTAACAGTTGTTGGGAGATATTTCAGTCTGTAGCTAAATGACGGACCAACCGACCATCACAGCTAGCGTTGGCTGAAGATCTTATCATGAACGCAAAATAATATATACAGTAGGTCAAAGTCACTGTGATGGATGTTAACAGTCAGTTTGAGAAATAATGTTTCCGTTCACCTTCCAGATACGTTTGTCTGACCCAAAGGTTTGTTTACAACCCGTCTGATCGTCCAACTGCTTATTACTTCTCCTGTTGGACTTCTTTTCTCAGCAGCCAACTAAGTGAACACACTGTTATTATTGATAAAAAGCCAAAACAAACACACAACTATAACTTACAATACTCCTTTAAAAGGTGAGTGTGATGCATGTTGGTGTATCTTAGAACATTTCTGCATTTCTCTAACCAACATGGCAGCATTTTTGCAGCAGTTTAATAACCACAGAGGGAGAAACGGCAGACAGAATAGTTGTATTTTTACCCAAAGTAGCTGTGAGCTGGTCTCTCTTGTTACTATGACAGTGAACGTCTCCATCTAACTGTAGAAAATGGAGCAAGGTCAGATGAGAAGTTGTTGAAATTCGTTGTGGGGAGAGAAGAAGAAAAAAAAAAAAGTACAAAATCTAGATGAGACCCTTTTTTAATGGCTCTGTACTCCGAGGCGAGTCTATTTCTGTTGCGCCTTTTTTTTTTTTAAACAACAAGGGCTTTACATAAAATATAAAAAGAGTTACGAAACAAAACACGATACGATATAAAAATAGAGTTTAAAAAGGAGTAAAATAGAATTAAAACAGGAGAATATTGCAGCTACAGCTCAGTGCGAGATATGAATAAATAGCTCCACATTTAATTTAATAAGCAGCAGAAGAACAGAAACTTTAATTTGAAAGAACCGAGACCTCCATAACATTACATTAGAAATGCTAATGACGGCGTACCGCTACGAGTTTAGAGTGTAGACTTTCACTTTTTTAATTTGTGGCCTGTTTAATTCTGAATCTGATAAACCCATGTAGGAAATGTAATCCGTTTTTTTTCTGAGGTCTTTAAGGCTAAAAAGGTACAACGAGTCTCTGGCTGTTTATCCGATTATTGATGTGAAGCCCTTCCAGTCACCTTAAAGCCTGTAAGTCAGCGTTTCAGCCTCGTAGTCATTGTTGAGTTTCTTATCTCCTGTGTCAGTGCAATGAAAATATCAGTCCTAATACTCGCTGACAGAGCTGCGGGTTCACCAAGAAAGGAAGAAAATTCTGATATTTCATCAAAAATAGCTCTCTGGAGTCACAGTTTGATATGTTTGGCAGTGAAACGAGATGGGTTTTTTTTTGTGCTTTAATCTGCAGTAAAAAAATCTTTGAAGACATAAAACATGAGGACAGATGGACACTTCTTATCATGAATAATGACAAAGTCAGTTTTCCATGGCCGTCGGCTTTTCATGTTGTTGCTTATTCGTACGGTTTGACGAGCGTCCTTAAGACAAAACTGTCAAAGGGTTCGGCGGTTGTACTCTGGTTCGTCAGGATCAAGCGTTTCTCCTCTCTGCAGCCGAGGATTCGGATCACTGCCTTTTTTTCGGCCTGTGTGGCTTTCAAGGCTGCGTGCTGCGATTCGAACAAAAGTCATTTTCAAAGGCGCTTCTTTACTCAGATGGCAGTGGGAGAGGACGGAGCAGGCGACCTCGACTCCCTCCTCTTTTTTTTGTTTTAAAGGGACGGAGGGGAGAGGAGGGGAGGGAGGGGAGGAGGCGACCTTGAGCCGGAGCTTCACAATGGATGTTTGTCCGAATTCATAAAGCAAATGATGTTTCGTCCTTTTGTGGGTAAACATGGGCATAAAGGGAGACTTGTGCTTTCAGTAAATGCTTTTGAGGCTCGAGACTGGGCACAGAAATGATGTTTGATTAATCTTACACCAAAATAAAGCACGTTGTGTAGATCTCTAACCAAGAATTTACTGCTGATAAAAACTACTTATAACTTCAAAAGGCGAAATGTGCTTTCTTCTCGAGAGAGAGAGAGAGAGAGAGTGAGGGTGAGATGAGATCGATATCGCTCTTGTGTCTGTGTTAAGTACAGAGCTCAGATTAGGAGGTAATTAGCCTATCGTCATAAAGACTGGAAGCTGCGGGAAACAGCCCGGCGCTGTCAAAATAAAATATACCTTTTAACACATCTGAAGCTCTTTGTTTGTTTTAACATGAACACAAATGGATCCTGTGTGCAGTTAGCTTAGCTTAGCATAAACCTGTACACACACAGAACTGTAAAAACAACAGTTTTACAGGGGACTTTACATACTTTTACTATTTCTTGAACAACAGTTTATCCGTTTTACAGATGTTTAGTGAAATAGAAGAGCTGATTCCTCCAGTTAGTGTTGTCTGTGTTTAAAAACTCACCTACCAGCTCCATTAATTAACATGAGAGTAAGTGAACAAGGCAGTGATTTCAGACACAGCTCAGTAACTTAACAAGGTGTTAATTCAGAGTGTGATTTTTTTTTTTTTCACACCGCAGTGAGGTTTAGTCTGGTTTTTGTCCTGTCTCTGTGTTCTATCTTGTCGTTTCCTGTTTTATTTTGAAAAGTAAATCCTCTCGTCCTTCCTCATGTGTCTGTTTGATTCCCTCGTCAGTTTTTTCTGTGTGTTTAAGTTTAAGGTTTTCTGTTTTGTCCTCGTCGGCTCATTGTTGTTGTTTTTCCCTCTCGTCCATGATCACGTCTTGTCAAGTTTTGCCTCGTCTTGAAATAAAGGTGGGTTTTTTTTTTGTTCTCATCTCTGCGTCTGCGTCCTGCTACGCCACCACATCTTATTGTCAGATTTGTTTTTGAAATGTTTTTACTCCTGAAGTTGGCTTATATACTATATGAAGCTATTTGACTATTTCTAGCAGCTGTTACAGAAACATTTATAAAATAATTGTGCATTTAAATAAAATTACGAAACTTGAACTTGACCAGTGTGTTTGCAGGAACATTTTAATTCATTTTTTAAAAAAAAATCATAAGGTAGCACAATATTTTCAGTCTCAGCTATGTGATGTCCTTTCCTCATTCGGACACGTAGGAGATGTGATCATATACAACAAAACAAATAGTTAAATGCTAATTTAACACACACCAGAATTAAATCCCAGGTGAAGCCAGGTTTGAAAATCACTGAAATGTCATTCTTGTAATTCAGCTCTGTGTAGAAAATAATCACAACATGCTGTCATCATGATAATAAATAGGCTGCAGTATACGTCTGCTTGTCATCCGAGGGGTTATCCGTGTCATATCGTCCCTCCTTTTACCCACAAATCTCTGAGCAGGGAAAGAGGAAGCCCCCAGTTAACATATCCTACATGTGGCGTCATCTCTACCGTCACACGGGAGCTGACAGTGAAAGTCCGTTTCTGATTTCACTGAAGTTTGCGCTAATGACTGTTTTCACGTTGCTGCATTTTTTTTTTAAATAGCCTATTTTTATTTTAAATATTTCATATGGCCTATGGGTGAAGCAGCATAGATGCACAGTGGGGCGGGGCTACATTTTTTGGTCCCATCGGGAATTAAAAAAACTCAACAGAGGCAGGAATATATGGACGGGGGGGGGTTAGGAATCCCAACAATCCCCCCGGCTTATCGAACCCTCTCCTAATTAGTGAGCTTTAGCGGCGTCTGTAACCAGAACCACGCTAGCTGTTTCCTCATGGCTTCGATATTTATGCTACGCTAGGCTACTACTACTGGATAAAAAAGTAAATAAGCACCAAAATGTTAATTATTTTTAAGGCCAACTCAGCTGAAATGTCCTTGTTGTATTTAAATGAGGGAGTACAAAAAAAACAAAACAAATGTGTGTGTATGCACCCATGCATATGTGCAATAAGTGTTTCATTGTTATTTTGGCTCCAGTGCAGGCAGCCGTGCTCGCTTTTACAACGGAACAATAGTTCTCTGTGTGTGGCTTTGATCTAATGAGAGACAGAGAGAGAGATGTGTGTGTTGGGGGGGGACACGGGGAGAAAGAGCGAGGCTGTTCAGGGAGGCAGAGAACAGAGATGGATTTACACTCGGATCACGCTGAGAATGAAACAGCTACTCCAAGAACTGATTTTTTATTTTTTTTTATTTTGGCTTAACCAAAACACTTCAAAAGGAAATTGAACCTTGTGGTCTTGTGGAGTGATATCAATGATTTCTGAGCTTTTTTTTTTTTTTTTTTTACAGTTATTTGATTGTCATTCACACCAAATAATAGTTTAGGGAAACATTTGATGAATTTAATTACAAATTAGAAAGCAACAGGATACCATACACAAGAGAAACTGTAAAAAAATGAATTGGTAGACTAATAAGGAAACTCTCAAACACTGTAGATAAGCAGTCAGATGAGTCACTAGTCCATCATGCCAGATATAACAGAGTATCATCAGTGAATGTTCAATAGCTTGAGCCCCCATAAGATGTCCAAATTAATTAATCTAGTTAGTAAACATACACAAATTCCACAAGAGTAAAAGTAAAAAGAGTAAAATACAAAACAGTTAGATGAATAGTCATTTTGAGCCTCAGACAGCTAGCGTAGCCTTGCCTAGTGTAGCCTAGCGTAGCGTAGCATTAGCTTGTTTAGTAGTTAAGTAACCACAGGGAAACAAAATCAGCAAATCAACAGTCACATCACAGACATAATAAAAACACCTGTAGATAATACTCTAACAAGTACACCTGGGAAGAAGATAAAAGATTTCTGTCAGTATTTGTTTGATCCGACAAAATTTAAAAATGGCAGGTTTGGTTTTGCTGCACATTGACGACGCAGTGACGATCCTCTCTGACCAATCAGTGGTCTGCATTGTTCTGACGTCACATTTTGGTACCAGCTCTGCTTTTTTTGGAACCTCGACAGAGCCAGGTACTTTTTCATAATGGAAAACCAAAAAATCAAGTTAGCCGGAGGGCTAAACAGGAAGTAGCCGACTCAGCCGGCGTAAGTGATCTATGGGCTCAATGATCCTGGAAGATCCGGGTAATTTTATACGCCGAAGTCGAACTTTTTTGGTCTCATGTGCCACTGTGCAACTTTCATAGGAATGAACGGCGCCCTTAAACTCATGGATGCATCATAAGAGCTGAATACTGGACTAAAAATGGTGCCAATCCAGTCCTGTAGGAATTGCTCGCTTGGCGCATACGCCAAAAAAAGTTTCTAGTAGCAACCTTGGAGCCTTGGAGCTCGTTTGAAACCCAGAGTTCCTGCTTACAGTCTTTTTAATTGTATTTTTAAAAACATAAATATCAAATAAACAAACATTATTAGTTTTTTTTAAACTACTATCTTTATCTAAACGCATGAAGCAAACCAAACACACCGTTGAGAAAATACTCTGTTCCCATCCCGGGTTTTGAGTTATAAGCAGAGTTATAAATGTCACTTGTATTTCTTCCAGCTTCACATCGGCTCTGTGTCTGCTTGTTGGTCAGTAGGGGACCAGAAAAAACTCCAAAACAACCTGACAGATGCTTGGCCCTTCACTAACTGTCTGCTGCTCGGTGCCAGGCACGTAGCATACAGAGGGTTTATCACAGCTTGTTTGTTGAGACCGCTGCTGCTGGAAATATGATTGATGAGAACATTACGGCCGAACCACAGTCGGTTTATAGTCTCTTTTGGATTTGACACTACCTGCTACCGCTTTCATTCTCTCTGTCATCTGATTTAGTGTTAATATAAAAAAAAATATTAATAAAAAATGAGTTCTAAGCAGAAAACTCCGATCTTAGCAGCCGTGAGGTGAATTCAGGAGTGCCTGGTTAAGGGCTAAATGGACTCCTGCGACATTAAGATGATGACTCTGCCGCCCGCGTATTCGCCGGAGCGGGAGGAAATATGAAAATATATTAACAGGTTCTCAGCGCAGACTTAAAGGTAATATAAACTAGTAATCCTCAGCCAGCCTGTGAGAGTCGGTGAGTGGTTGTTTTGCTGCAGTCTGAGGGCTAATGTGTTTGTTATCACCTAGAGCAGATGGCCCAGCATGGAGGAGAGATTCACACACACACACACACACACACACACACACGCAACCAAAAACAGCATTGTCACACATGCATATCATGCAAGCGCACAGCCATAACAAAACTAAACACACATCTGCATGTCAACACACACACACACACTGTACTCACACACAGGAAAAAAAACATATTTGCATACACCACAGTATACACAAACACACACTCTTCAACTCCATATTACACACACACACACACATAGCTCATAACTCACATATGAACAAATCACACCTTTTAATCAGGACACACACTTTCACACATTTCTTCAGACCAACAGCAACCCACGCAGCTAGGACTGTACACACACACACACACAAACACATATATAATACCACCCACACACAAAAAAAGTTATATAGGCCACACACACACACACATACATATATACTGTACATCCAGTCTCCCATACACACACACACACAAACACTAACACGAGCCAAACTTCCCACATCTTCTATTCTAAACTCACTCGAGAAATGTAACTGTATTTGTTCAGTTTTCTTTCTCACCATGTAGTCCTCCTCCTCCCTCGCCTCGCCTGCCATCTCTCTCTCTCTCTCTCTCTCCCTCATGTCCTCCTTTTCATCCCCCATCTCAATCATCAGTTATTGATCTGTCTCCGGGGGAGAGAAATCAAGTCTTTCTCCTCCTTCTCCCTCTATTTTTAGACACTCGACAGAGCCACAACCTGAGAGAGAGAGAGAGAGAGAGAGATGGAGTGGGAAGCAAAGATGCGACCGATACGGCGAGGAAGGTGTTTAATTTGATTGCGAAGCGATAATAGAGTTCTCTTTTTAAAAAAAAGAGAGAATGACCCTGTGAAGTAATGAACCCCGACGCCTTTTTGAGGGTGTTTTCAGTTCACCTCAGAGCAACCGGTAAACACAGCGAGGACACCCACGCTGATATGCAAACGCACCGGAGCGTTTTTCCGGTGTGAGATGCACCTTCAGGGGTCGATAAAGGATGATCCCTGATCCTGAGACACTTTCACCATCCTTTCTATTACTTCAAAAATGCATGAAGGTCAATCTAAAAATGAGTCTTGTGGGGGGAGGGCGGGGGGGTGTTGAAATCCTCGATAGGTTGACCTTCTGGAGACAAAAGAGGGAGGGCAGGGGGGGGCCTCAGCTGACGGCTTTCCTCTGCTGGCTTGAAAACACTACAAAATAACTGACGGTGTGTTCATGCACAGTCCTCACATATCTGCCTTTTTTGCTTTTTAAACGCTGTTATAATCAACAGTCACAGATTTTATAGATAGCAGAGATCAGTTTGTGGAGGGAGGGGGGCGACTGTTTGCATGAGGAAAAAGCTGCAAAGTCATTATTATGTCTCTTTAACGGACAGAAATCTCTCTCCTGGTGGAGGTCCGTCACTCTTTGCTCATGCCAAACACACACACACACACACACACACACACCATCAGCCATGCGCTGCTTCTCCAGGCGTCTCCTCACTCAGCTGAACCGCAGTGAAGCCATCCATCCATGCCGACAGCAGCGACTGCTCGCTAGAGACCGCAGTCCGCCTCAGGTGACCCCTGTAGGATCGGAGTCCTCCTGAGAACAAACGCCACCGGGAGTCACTGAGGCGTACGGTCCCTCATCTTTCATGGATAGTGTTGCATTTTCATCGGGGGTGCTTCGGTATTCATGGAAACAAAATGGAAAGGTTTGAAGAGAGAGAGAGGATTCGTTCTGTTTGCATTTAGTAATCTTTCAGACTTTTACTGAAGAGGAAAGTATTTAGTTCTTCCTTATAAAGGAGTAATGTGTCATTTTATTTTCCCTGAAGGTCCTTAGCTAATATTGACACAGCTAATGGGAAGTCCTGAAACCTACTGATGGATCAGAAATATCAGTTCAAGTCGGTCCATTTCGAGAGGTTTTCTACACTAATATTGCTCTGCAGCTTTTCTCTTTCTTCTGTTTTCTCTTTGTTGGCATAATTATTCAGACACTAGATCCTCATCTCCTGGACATTATAGTCATAAACTGCTAATCTGCTTTACCGATTATGTTCCAACATTTTGTCCAATGAAGGAAGTGCATACACCTCCATATATGGTGCAGTTCTCTGAGAGAGGAGGCAAAGCTTTGCATCCTTTATGTGGTTAGATTCAGGCAACTAAAGCTCTTTGGAAGCAGGTTGAAATCTATTGAAAGATTAGTGTCACTGTTGTTTTTTAAATTTTTAACCGAGGGCCAAGATCTTCCCCTGACCTTCGCCAAGTGTTGAACGCCTAAAGCTGCTATGAGCACCCTTCTCTGAACCTGATGACTGTAGCTATGAGGTTTTTCTTAGTAATTTATGTATTTTTGTCACTGAAATATGTTTATTAATCATGTTTCCTCATCATGTTTATAAAATATGTAGTCAGGGTGGCAATTGATTTCTCTCAAAAGCATTTCCTATTGCACATTGGCAGCATAGTAACGTCATTTCTAGGATACGTGGTCTCCAGTATTCAGGTATAACAGTGTTCTTCTGTAGTAAAACACTCAACTGTGTAAATATAGCTGCATATTTTCAATTTAACAATGATATTAAATGCTACACCTGCATTCAATGTAGCCAAGAGGGAGAAAAAAAACTGTACATTGCAAATACAAGTGGCCCCAGTATAAAGCCCTGTGGCACTCCATGCAGATAGCCGCTGTTCTCGCGCATAAGGAAGTAATTTCATGTACAGTTTGTTTCCCCATGTGCAGGATAGCTTTGTCTGCTGTCTTTTTAACCTCTCAGTCCATGTTGTCGGAACAGTTTTAATACAACAGTGTCATCCAAGCTGTCGTGTGGAAACAAATCTGTGCTTCCATTTCCGCGGGTAACAAAACAAGCGTGGTTCGCTCTCGCAGCCTCGTCCTGTTCACAAGGAATGGCAGCCTATCTCTGTCCCAGTTTTGAGTGTGTATGGGTGTCCGTATGTGTGAAGGGGCCTGTCAGAGCGGTTTGCAAGATAAATGTGAATAATTTAGAGGGAAAAATCTGCATCTTTTTGTTGCTCGCTCGTGGTGAAGTTGCTCTGTGACTTCCAGGTGAGAGTGTCATTGTTCAAGTTAACGTAGGTTGTGATGAGAGGGACTGAGATTGACCGCCACTGTAAAGACTACAGTGATGGTGATAAAAGAGCTGAGCCAAAAACACAAAGCTCTGGATTCACAGACGAAATCTTTCTTGCGTCCCCTCAGCAAAGGTCTTAATCCCTCTGCAGTGACTGAAAGCAGCAAAAACAAACCGCTGTGACACAAGCGACTAAATCAGCGCTTTGTTTTCTTTTTTTTTCTGCTTGGTTGGTTGGTTACTCTTCATGAGAGTATAAGGAGCTGACTCATCTGCAGGGACGCCCATGTCCAGCTGCTGCTTGCCCACGCTGAGAACAGCCAGTTGGTTGGCAGGCATCTGGTGACTCGAGCGATATTCAGCTGTCGCTCTTATGACAGCGGCGTATGGGGATTTTTATGTAAACGCATAGTGACGTGGGAGATGACATCACAGAAGAGCAGGGGATATTTGTATTGCAAGCCACAACTAACACCGGACCATGTGTTGTTTACTTATTCATTGGGAAGCGTTTCTTTTACAGGCAGCAGTGAACCAGGCTGCTACAAACAAAAAATATAAGAAGAGCTGGTGCATATCTTAACATTTATAACCTTCAAAAAGCATGCATGGCAGTGGAGTAGATAAATATAAAAGCCTTGAAGGGTGGGTGGAGCATCACTGAAGCAACCGAAATAAAAAGCAGACTCAGGTAGAAAAACGTGTGCACCCCTCTCTCTCTCTCTCTTTTACCATCCTAGGAAAAAAAATAATTACTTGCACAAAGGTTCTTAGTTATTTCGGCTGTTATGATCTGTGTGTGTGTGTGGCATACAGACAAGACTTCATCCTCTTAATGTTGATTACGGTGCACGTGAATAAAGCACTTAGTGATTGTTATCGGCTGTTTCTAATATGCTTCACAACCATTGGTTCAACCACAGCTGCGTGGCCACAAACATCCAATCACACCTGACATTATCACTAATTAATCAGCTGATTACACTCGTGCCAACATCTTCTTTGTGGTAACTAAGATTCATGTTGCTGTATGTCCAGTAAAGCTAAAGATTAGCTTTCTCTCCCCTTAAAGAGCTATAAACACAGGTTTGTAATGTGGTTACTATTTTCAGTAATGAGTGGCGTGAAGGGCAATCGCATCGTGACAGTTTGGGGGTCGACTTGTTTGCCATCCTGGTTTGGTTCAGTAGTTTGATGGAGGGTTGATATCTGCATAAATGGTCAATTCCCTGATGAAAACGTCTCTCTGACTGAATTCTTTTGAGCGAACAAAGTGTGATTAACTCTGCAAAGTCTCACTATAGCTCCGCTCAACTATAGAAGAATAGCTCCAATTAGTATGAAAATGTGCACACACCAAAAAAAAAAAAATATCTGTGTAGGACAGAAAGGCAAAGGGATTCACTCCAGTGTGAGTAAATCCACAATGTCACCATCCAGCAGGCTGCAGCAAGGTCACAAACTGTCTTCGCTCCTTCGTCTAAAAAGTTTTAAACGCTGTGACTAACTGGTGAGGAGACCCCAGAGCGGAGAGGAGACACACACACACTCTGGAGGTAAGATATCTCCCAGCCCGCCGCAGCCTCGGGAAATCCCCCCAGGGAACAGCTGGAGGAAGCTACAGGGGGGAAAAAAAAGGAGTCTGGGCTGGCAGCGTCGTCCTGCGGGGATCGTCGCTCTGACCCAGATAAGCAGTGAGAAGCTGGATGGATGAATGGATGTTTGGAGATTACTAATTATCAGGAGAAAACGCAATTAATAAACATAATAATGTGTAATTAATGATATTAGCTGTGGCATTAGTCAAATTCAATAATCTGTTTCCTATTTGTGTTTTCTTTTTTTCTTTCCAGTCTTTACGTCTGCATTTGGACGTCATAATTAAGCCCCGCTGGTTACGTTGAGTTTACATGAGCTAACAATCCACTGGTTAATATGCCGGAGCGAGCAGGAGCTACTGTAGCACCACTGCGAGGGATAAATGAAAGTATAATAACCCTCTCCTCTTGAAACAAGTATCATCAACACCTTTCATCAAGGCAATTAACTCTTCCAGTAAATCTGCTGAAAGGGAAAAGACGAGCTATCCTCCACAAACACGGTGTTAAATCCATTTGTAAATGTTTTTAAATAATTAATAGCTTATATTATTTAATTTGCTAATGATAGCTAAGACCATAGGTGCATTGTAGAATACATAATAAGGACCAATAATAGCTCCTACTTCTGATTGACTGATGTAAAGCACAAACAAGTCGTCTTAGATTAAGCCGTGAAGCGTGGAGATCACACCGTTTCATTTTTAGCCTTGCTGTAAACTAGCACGGCTGTAAACTCTTTTAGTTCTTGTGTTTTTTTTTGAAGGAGAAAGAAAGTTTTTCAGTAAATGTCGGACTACAGAGTGTTATTGATGCACGTGCTCGGACTTTAAGGACAGGTTCGCTCCATTATTGGTGGATTAACGTGTCTTTATTTGTGTGTTTAGCACGTGAGTGTGATGTTGGGAGTTATAGTAATCTGATTAATCACATGCACTTACTTTCTGATCATGCAGTTGAGTTTATTGTGTTGGTGTGGATTCAACTATTTCTTGAAAACGCCTGCTCAAAGGACGGATTCACCGTGTTTCAGTCAGGAGCTCAAACGAACAGTGGAACATGTTTGTGATACTACTACGAATAATAATAATAATCTTTATTTATAGAGCATTTTCATGACATAAAATCCAGCTCAAAGTGCTTTACTAAAAGAAAAATGTGATGTGATGTCACATTTTTCTGTGGTCCAATCAGGATTTAGCAATATCTGAGTCTTAGACAGTTATGAGGCTGTTTGTTTATGTTGTCAGGTCACTAGCAATGTATGCCAAATGTAATCAAACACCCATTAATAGGTCCTGCTGAAGCAGATTAGCTGAGTTCATGAGTGTTTAAAAAGACACGTTCACATTTTAAAACAACAGTCAGGAGCTCAAATGAACATTAAAACATGTTTTTCTTGCTGTAATCATCCCTCCTGTTCATACTGACCATTAGAAGATCCCTTCATAATGCTCTTACAATGGATTTGAAAGTTTATCTGAAGCTAATATGAAGCTGCATCCAAATGAGTCAAATCAAGTAGATATCTTTCAACGTTACAGTCTTTTTATAACAATAATTAATAATACGTTTATTTAGTATAGCACCTTTCACAGAAATTGAATTCATAAAGTGCTTCACAGGAAGTTAATAAGACCATAAAAACATACATAGTGTAAGAACGTGCGCTACAAGTCAGAAATAAATAAAAAATAACAATAAAAATCAAATAAACACGAACAAACAACTCAAGAAGACATAAATGTCTTAAAATGAATCCTAAAACGAACGGGCAACCAGTGCAATGATCTTTAAAATAGGGGTGATGTGAGTCATCCTGCTGGACCTGGTTAGGAGTCGTGCAGCCGCATTTTGGACTTGCTGAGACAAGTGAAACTGGAATTGCAGTAGCCCAAACGGGATGATATGTATGCATGGATGATCATTTCTAGTTCCAGTTGTGAGACGATGGTCTTGAGTTTAGCTATATTTCGTTTTTAGTGCCAGAGTCTCTCTTTTTGTTACTAAACTTCCACCTGCAGCTCAACAGGGAAACACAAAGAGGAGAATTTATTGCTAAAAAAGACTGTAAATGTGTCGGATATCCACTTGATATGACTAAACTCAGACTGCTGAAGCTGAATAGAAGCTTCACATCGACTTTTAAATGCATTTTTACTCAAAATTACTTTGTATTTCGGGACCAGATCACCTACATTAAAGCCACATTTAAAGGAGATCTTTTAATATCCAGTATGAACAGGAGAACAGCGTGGAAAATCTTCTTTAACTGTTCATATGTTTACCTGCTTTAAGACCAGATTTAAACATTAGGAAACCGTCCTGTAAGCAACCAAGCGAACAATGAACTCAACTGCATGCTCCTCACTATTTAACTGAATCAGATTTCTGTAACCCCAAACTCTGTAAGACAAAATAAAGTGACTAATTAGCCCAATTTTTAAAAATGCATGGCGTGGTGTAGTTTTTTTTTACACTCGCACCGACTAATTCCGCTCTACTCCTTTTTTTTCTATTCTCCTCCGCTCTGCCGCTCCTCTCTCTGCTTATAACTCCCATGGGTGCTCATTACGGAAGAGGTTTGTTTGATCTATTCTTTCATTGCTGTTTTGAACCTGAAGCACCGCGCTCTCCGAGGAGTACAGTCTATCAACATGACCAGTTAAAACTGCTGCCATTACACAGACAAACAAACACTGTTCCTCAGTGCAAGCTGCCGTTACACGAAACAAGCGTAACTGCTGAGATGTCTGTTTTGTAGCTTGTTTTTTTTTTTTAATTTTAGGCTACGGTACTGGGAAAAAAAAGTGCCTCCATAAAGGAAAATGATAATATCTGCAAAGCCGGTACTGTTGCGGAGAATAGATCTCTCCACTCTACTGCAGCAGGACGAGCAATCAGACGAAAACGATCAGTTGTGCCTCGGCGCCTTAAGTACAATTAGCCACTATAATTAGATTCCGTTTTAAAGAGGTCGATTTAGCATAAACATACAAGAACATTTTGTTTCAACATTAAATAACTTCGAGGCCTCCGCGGTAAAAAGCCCTCTGTTCTCCTCGGAGACATTTAATTGATTGGAAAGTCCTTGATGATGGCGGGCCGTGATCAATTTCTGGGGGTCAGAAGCTGGAGGGTGAAGGAGCGAGGAGGAAGGATACTTAGCTGAATGGAAAGTAATGTCATGAGTCATAATGACATGAAGATATTATGATTATTAAAACAACCAGTCCAGGTGCTGTCAACCCAAAACTCCTCTTCTTTCCTTCTCTTGCACACTGGAAATGGACGAAGTTGTGCCAGAAAAATCCCGACTCTGCTTTAAAGGACTAGTTCACATTTATCAAGTTTGTCTTAAAACAACAGTCAGGAGCCAAATTAACATTAAAACCTGTTTTTTTCTGTTTTTTCCTGTAAAGATAGGCGCCTAGTCTATTTTTTACGGAGGCCGCGTCAAGCAGCACAGAGCAGATCGAGCTGGGCAGGAAGTCAGACACAGAAACAGCATTGAGTGTCCGGTCAATTTTCGAAATAAAACACCCCGTGCATACTCCTGGTCGTATATCAACAATAAACGCAATTAAAACAGACGGCTAAAGAAACCATTTAACTACGTAGCCTATTTAACCACAGCAGAAGAACAAAAATCAAGGAAAATGACCAGCGAAAGCTGAAGAAGTTAAAAAAAAAAAGGGTAGTTTAGCTGCTGTAATTACTGTAGTAGGAGTGCTACTGGCTTTAAACGGCGGATCGCTTCCCGTAGTGAAGGCGCTCTGCTTCTGACACGCTCCTGGTGAAATAGGGCGCCGTGCAGAGGTCTGAGCAATTTATCCCAATTTATGGTCAGTTTAAGATGACATCCTCCTGACCTTCTCATGACCCTTTTTGACTTTCTCTAACATACGTTTTCTGGCCTCCCACTAACAATATCTTTCAACGTTACAGTCTTTTTAGTGCCAAAGTCCCTCTTTTTGTTTCTATACTTCCACCTGCAGCTCAACAGAGAAACACAAAAAAGACTGTAAATGTGTGAGATATCCACTTGATATGACTAAACTCAGACTGCTGAATCCTCATAGAAGCTTCACATCACCTTTTAAATGCATTTTAACACACACACAAGTCTTTAAATCTAATTAATAGAGCAATAATTCCCCAAATGACCACTGGCGCACTTATTAGAGGGGCTGAAATTAGCAATTGAGACCATAATGACTCGTTGAAAACAATCACTGACTAAATATTTCTACAGATAAGTTAACGCTTTTTCAATGAGCGTCAGTGACGTTGCACTTTCAGGTATCTCTGCATTGGCTTCAGCCTCAAGCTGTGGTTGTTGCTGCTCGGTGTGAATGCAATTTACAACTCAATAATTACAATAACTCAAATATGATGTGAACACAGAATAAAGCACTGAGCGTCTTGGCTGTAGACTCGCAGCCTTGTTTTCTTATTAAAGAGAGTTATGAGCAGCTCCACCTCAGTATATACTGCTCATATATTTTATAAGGGACATCATAATATCCTGATGTAGGCTGATAAACTCCTCTGGGTCTGGTAGCTCTGTACATGATACGCTTTGTCCTTTTTTTTTTGTTTTGTTTTGAGGGTGCTTTGAGCGCGCTGACAGCTCCACCTGTGTGTTTTTCTGCTTCCTGTTGGCTCATTAGAGGACAATGGGACAATGAGAGCACTTGTCTCCGCTAATGAAAGACACATTAATACCTCCGGAGCGATCTGCTTCAATGACTCAAACGCAGCAGAGGGACTGTATGTGTTGTTTTTTTTTATCTTCATGCAGATTGAGGAACCCTGTTATGTGTGTGTGTTTTTATGTGATGTGCAAATGTATGCTTGCTCCATCGTGTTGAGTGTTTTCCGTCTGTGTGTGTGTGTGTGGGGGGTTTTAGCGTTTTTTAACGTGCGCTCATAAAACTGTTTTCACTCGAGAGGTGAAGCTTTGAAGATCCTCGCATTTCTCTCAGATGAGGCATTTTTCTGGTAGTGATGTGTGATGTTTAGGGCTCGATGCTGCTTTTTGGTACCAAGACAAAAGTGTATATTGCAATAAAATATTGAAAACTGTCAACCAGAGACAGCCGGTACCAAATGGCTGGTGAGATTTGTAATCTTGTGTAGTCATTTGATCAGATAGTTTCTGTTTTAAATTTAAAAAATAGGCTCAATCTTTATGCTGGCAAAGTGATTTTTACATTTGAGAATGTTTGCTAGAAGTGTTTCGTTAGTCTCTACTGTCAAACTATTTTTAAAAAAAAGCTTTAAATGCATTAAAAATTAAAGGGTTTTATAGAAAAATATGTTTATTTTTTTAAGATACCAGTGTGTTTGGTGTTGGAACAGGAACTCAAATATCATATTGACAATAGTATCAAATGTTCAAATGATGCCCATCAAATAAAGGTTTGTTCTCCAGTTAGGAAACCAACAATCTGCTGGAAAGAAAACATACTGTAAAAAATAATGGACGCAGCCACCATGACGTCACCAGTTGGTGGTTGCTGAATGGTGCCCATTCAATGAGACGCATACACCAAAAAAAGTTTCTGGTTTCTGGGTTTGCTTCCATGTTGTGTGGCCCACTGAATATACGCAGTTGCGCTGGACCCGTCCTTGACCTCCCGCTCGGCCCGTTCACTTTACATTGTGATGATGTCATGGATTTTTAAATTGCTTTTCTCAGCTTGAGGAACTGAAGTTGTTTGCAGTTTGAGGCGTCCTGTCAACAGTTTTACAGGCGTTTCTTCTACTGTGGTGATCTATGGGGGAAATCCTTTTTGGGCCGCAGGAGGATTTAATACCAATACCACGAATGGCCACTAGAAAAAATTGGCTGCAAGGCTGAGCTGTGGTACCCTATCTAGCTCTTGTTATACATTCATGGTTTACATTTTGACCATGGACATCTTGAATTTTCGGAGCCAGAAGTGACCATATTTGGACAAGAGGGTGGAGCTGACGCTAGTGTTAGCCGCTAGCTTGGTTAGCACGTTGCATTTACAGTCTATGGTTAATTGTCATAATGCTAATGCTAGTTCTCACTAGCAAAAATCTGAACATCCGACTTCCTAGAGTCTTTTTAGTAAAATTGAACGCTGAAAAAGACTTTTAGGCGACCATAATGTTGCTATCTACGGTTATACTCTGTAAATCTGAGTGTATGCCGTGGTTATGTTACCTAACTAGCGTTGTCACCATGGTAGCGACTGCCTGTGACAGCAACCATCTGTCACTCAGCTTTCTATATTTAAAGCTATATAGAAATTCACCTCCTGTATAGTTGTCATGAACGGAGAAATTAACCAAAAAACGTTTTTTGTACCAGGCTGTAAATGTGTTTATTTCTGCAGATTGACTCACTTTTGGAGCCTCTTGTGGCCGTTAGAGGAACTGCAGTTTTTGGCGCTTCTGCATCGGCTTCATTTTTTTCAGCTGCTTAGAAAAAAACTAGAGAAACTCTTCTGCATGAATCTGTGTTTTTGGCTTGAGGACAAATATTCTGATCTATGAGCAGTGAAGCATGAAATGATGTTTGACGAGACAGAGACTCTATATTGTGGAAATGAAAATATGAGACGTTTTACAGATATTACAAAAGTTCTAATGAATGAGCAACAAAATGAACAAACGCTCCTCAAGCAGCTCAGACTGATCTCGGTGTTTACATTACAAGTTGTTGAAGGAAACGAGAGACAGCCAAATTTATTAGATTTGATTCATTTATTTATTGTGTTTATTTTTACAGGGACAATCACTGTAAACGTGCCGGTGTTTGCCAAAAAGCTCATTTGCAACTGCTGTCTCTCAGCCAGATTTTAGATTAGCCATAACAGGAGGGGCACAAAGAAGAGAAACTGACTGCAACTAAAAAACAAACAAGCAGAAATACAGATTGTTTTTCCCAACCAGTGCTGTGTCTTCCAAAAAGTTAAAGATCCCCTCCAGACATGTTTAAAGTAATTTATAAAAACTCTGCTTTGCATAATAATTTGCATCTGATAGGCTGTTGTTTTTTTTCTGTATAGAAAAGTTAAATTACCTTGTTTGAAATTCATAAAACAACATCTGCTTCTGCTTCATTAAAAATTCAGAATCTGTGAATATGCAAGTATTTTTCAGTCCAAATCTTTTTTGCTTGACATGTCGTGTCTTAGAGTCAATTCTCAAAAAAAAAAAAAGTCCACATCACACTTTTTCAGCATTTTTTTTTATCAGTTTTAGAACTGAACAAACTTCGAGCTGAATAATACAACGATGCAAAAAAAATAGAATAACTTAGAAGTCATATCAGCACCACCCCTTCAGGTCCAACCAGTAATTACCACAAAATATGCAGAAGAAACAAAAAAACAACAATATAGTTGCACAGAAAGAATAGATTACAGCCCTTGTGTATCAGTTTAGAGCAGGATAAAGCAATAAATACATAAATAAATCAAATAAAAAAGTATATATATATGTAAGTAAATGGGGGGGGGGGGGGTGTTAGTCCTGTCTCCGTGTTTTGTCTTGTCATTTCCTGTTTTATTTTGAAAAGTTACTCCCCTTGTTTCAGGTCACTTGCCCTTTCCTCATGTGTCCTGGTTTTCTGTTCTGTCCTTGTTGGTTCATTTTGTTTCTTGTCTCTGCGCCTGTCCATGCACTCGATCCTGTTTGTTCAAGTTTTTTTTTTGCCTTGCCTTAAAATAAATGTTTTTTTTCTTCATTCTCACCTCTGCGACTAAGTCCTGCCCTGCCTCCATACTGGTCTTGACAGAATGAACCAACCAGGACTTCAATACACAGACAGAACTGACGAGGGAACGGGGAATAGGTGGACACACTCAGGGTAATCGGACAGACATGTGAGGAAGGGAAAGAGACCTGAAACGAGGGGAGTAACCTTTCAAAATAAAACAGGAAATGACAAGACAAAACATGGCAACAGGACAAAAACCCAACTAAACCTCACCACAGTGTGACAGTTACAAATCGTGCTCATAACTAAACACCTTAAAACTCAGATTTTTCGGTGAGCAGAGAGAAACTTTCCTCTATCATCTATCTGCACGGCGAAGTTCAAACATTCAAGTGAAGAAATAAATGAGCAAAATACATCTTTGACTGGAGTTTAAAATTCTCTTCCAACAAAAACACTGCAGCTGGACGCAGCTTCGGCGTTTAAAGATCTGAGGGTGGATTTTCTTGTTGCTGAGAATTTCAAAAAGCTCAGAGCTCCTAACTGTCTTTGTAGCTTCGCATGAAATGAAACTCATTTCTCACTTTTCCATCTTTCTGCAGATACGATGCTGCTCCCGGCGAGCGCTCTAGTCGGCCTGCTGTGCCTGAGTCACGCAGGGGGCGTCTGGGGATTCGCCCGTCTGCCGGACGACGTGGAGTTACGCTCGGCCTTTTCGGTCGCGCGCACCAACAGCATGGAAGGTGGCCCCAAGATGACGGTGACCTTTGACACTGTTTACGTCAACATCGGCGGGGACTTCGACCCCAAGGCCGGCTTGTTTCGCTGCCGTATCCCCGGGGCTTACTACTTCTCCTTCACGGTGGGGAAGTTCCCGCACAAAGACCTGTCCGTGATGCTGATGAAGAACAGGAACGAGGTGCAGGCCATCGTGTACGAGGAGAACGCCGGCGAGGAGAGGAAGGTAGGCGGGCACCTGCGGGGTGAGAGGAAAGATCTGCAGAGTTGCTGTGAAAATCTGTGGGTGGGACTAAAGTTATCAGGCTCGCACTTTTTTAAGTGTCTTAACGCAACAGTCAGGTGTCCATATGAGCAGTGAAAGTGGTTTTTCTCCGCTGTAATCATTCCTTTTGTTCATACTGGATATTAAAAGATCTCCAAATGTGTGTCCAGATAGACATTTAAAAGTTGATGTGAAGCTTCTATGAGGCTTCAGCAGTCTGAGTTATAAAATAGATGTAATAATGATAATAATAATAATATCTTTATTTATATAGCACCTTTTAAAAACAGAGTTTGCAAAGTGCTTTGAGAGACAAAGCAAAAGCAGAACAATGCAAAGCAAAGGCATGAAACAGAAAACAAAAACAGATGGTCAGAGGCAAAGAGAGACAAAAAGTTTAAAATGAAGATGAAAAGTTGTAAAAAGTTTAAAAGAAAGATGATTAAAAAGACAACATTACATGAAAGCAAGTCTGTAGAAATGAGTGTATGAATATTCTCATTTGTCCAGGTCATAGTTATTTCTAGGCAACAATTGATTCAAAGGCAACTGGACTTTGATTTGTCTATCCGAGCGGCTTCATCAGTTCATAACGCACTAGTCCTCACTAGTCTGATATTAAAACCCATTTCTACAGATAACTTAAGAAGTGATTTTAAAGAAGTCACTGATTCTGTGAGCCATATCTCCTCAGGCAGGTCGCTCCAAAGTCGAGGGTCACCTTTATATTTAAGCCTAGACTTTAGAATAACCAGAAGGAAAAACCACCTGAGGATCTGAGGCTGCGGGCTGGCTCGTACGGGGTCAGCATATCCGTTATATAGCTTGGAGCTTAAGACCTAGACGTTGCTTTAAAAGTGATCAGTAAAATCTTAAAATCAATTCTAAAACGAGCAGGGAGCCAATGAAGAGAAGCCAGGATGGGAGTGCAGTGTTTCCCCTAGGTTAAGTGGTTTGGCCTGGCGGGACGGGACTGGAGGTATTAGCAGGCAGCTACACATTTCTCCGTTTTCTATTTATCTGTTTAGCGTCGTCAGGCTAGGCTAACCCATTGTTGCTAACTTTGGAGCTAACCTTCACTTTTCCAGCAGTTGGGGGAAATGACAGACGTGACTTTTCATAGTGTGACAAGCTGCAGCATTTATTAACTGACACACTGTAGTCTGTACTGTACATTTACTGCCAGACTGACAACTTACTGCTGCTGCTAGCCGTTTCTTCTGCTCCGTTAGCATTTACCGTTATTTCAGACGCCCTCTCTCTCTCTCTCGCTTCACCACTCACTGACTAAGGAGTTATGCCGTTTCCATGGCAACGACACAGCCGTTAACTCACGTTTCGAGACAGCGCTGCTCAGCGGCTCTCAAACGCTATTGATTTAAGAATGAATTGATAATTTGGCGATATTTTTTTACATTTAAAAAATATTTTTGGCCTGGCGGGGGTTCTTGTTGGCCTGAACTATTATTGGGGAAACACTGGAGTGATGTGATGTTTGTGTGTCTGTTAAAACCGGTAAAAAGCTGAGCTGCTGCGTTCTGCATTTAATAATAGAATGTAGAAATACCTGAAAGTGCAACGTCACTGTCAGGCATTAGATGCTCCAACTTACTCTCATTGAAAAAGCGTCAACTTATCTCTAGAAATACTAAGTCAGTGATTGTTTTCAACGAGTCATTAAGTAAGTAAGTAAAACTTTATTTATTTATTTATTTGGTCTTTATATGGTCTCTAAATTCAGGCCCTCTAATAAGTGTGCCAGTGGTCATTTGGGAAATTATTACTCTATTAATTAGATTTAAAGACTTGTGTGTGTTAAAATGCATTTAAAAGTTGATGTGAAGCTTTGTCAGCAGTCTGTGTTAGTCACGTCAAGTGGATATCTGACACATTTACAGTCTTTTTTAGCATCAAATTCTCTCTTTGTGTTTCCCTGTTGAGCTGCAGGTGGAAGTATAATAACAAAAAGAGGAACTTTGGCACTAAAAAAGACTGCAGTGTTGAAAGATATCTACTTGATTTGACTCCTTTGGACACTGAAGCTTCATATCAGCTTCAGATAAACTTTTAAATACATTGCAAGTACATCATGAAGGGATCTTCTGATGGTCAGTATGAACAGGAGGGATGATTACAGCAAGAAAAAACATATTTCACTGTTCATTTTGGCTCCCATCTTTTAATTTGTATTGTTAACAAATCCCATGACGACACCAAAAAACCAACAATTGATCCGAACTTAAAGTATTTTCTGTGTACGCAAAGCCTGATGGATCTTATTCCTCTGTGCTGTAGAGAGCCACATGGGAATAAAAACATAAATGAGTCACACCATTGCAGTGTGTGAAATGTTCTTTCATTACCATAAACACACACACACACGCTGCTGCTGCTGTAAATAATCATGCAGCACTAAATGTGGATTAATCCGCTGCTGTAATTAATGTTTACCATGTTCACCATCTTGGTTTAGTGTCTGAGCACGCTAACGTTCGCTAATTAGCTCTAAACACAAAGTAAAGTTAACGGGAATGTCATCGGTTTTTTTGATCAGGGGATCACCGAAGTTCTTACAATTCATCCTGAGGGGAATCTTAATGCGCAAACATCATGGTAATCCTTCCCATAGCTGTTGATAGATACTTCAGTCTGGACTGACATTGCCATCCCTAGAGCCACGATGCTAGTGTGGCTAAAAAAAAAAAAACAAAGTGCAAAGACTTGTTGAGTTAAGCAGACTGTATGATTTTAGAAAGGTCTCTGAGTCGAGTCAGCCTAACAACTCAATTCTCTTTCAGGACGGATTTTTTCCCCCTCTAAGGAAACGCTTAGAAAAAGAAAAGAAAAAGGGGGTCTTTTATCATATTCGAAGCTCTCCAGCTGTCTTACAGAGCGATGTGGCTCTCATCACAGAGGGTGTGTTTGTGTCGGGGGTTGGGGAATGAAAGCAGAGCAGAGGGGATTACACACCGAATTCCCCCTGAATGAAGAGCTGCGTGAGGTAGATGATGATGGGATTATGTGCCTTGATGTAAAACACAGAGAGAGAGAGAGAGAGAGAGACAGAGAGAATATGACTCCTCTATGTAGCCGGTATAATAAATAAAGTCTGCTTCCATCCGTAGGTGCAGAGCCAGAGCGTCATGCTGCAGCTGGAGTTCGGTGACACCGTCTGGCTCCGTCTCCATGGCGACCCTCGCTACGCGCTCTACAGCAACACCGGGCACTACACCACCTTCAACGGTTACCTCGTCTATCCGGACACCTACGGCTACCAGACGCACCATCACCAACAACACCGTCCGGCCTACGACTCCCAGCAGCCCCAGCAGGAGAACGTCCACCTGCTGAACGGTAACCAGGCGGCGGAGCACGTCGGGCCTGGAGCGAGGGACGCGGCGGAGGAGGAGAAGGAGCTGCAGCAAAGGCAGGAAGAAGAAGAGGAGGAGGAGGAGGATGATGAGGAGGACGACGACCAGAGATCTGCCTTCTCCGTGGGGCGCACACAAAGCATCGTGGGAGTAGACCAAGTGGGCATGCCGCAGCATCAGCCGGTCAGCTTCGACACGGCGTTCGTCAACATCGGCGAGGACTTCAACGTGACGGAGGGGGTGTTCACCTGCCGCGTCGCCGGCGCCTACTACTTCTCCTTCAACGTGGGCAAACTGCCCCAGAAGACGCTGTCCGTCAAGCTGATGAAGAACCGCCTGGAAGTGCAGGCGATGATCTACGACGACAGCCAGGGCGAGAAAGCTCTGCAGAGTCAGAGCCTGATGATGTCGCTGAAGCCGGGAGACACCGTCTGGCTCTACTCCCACCAGAGAGACGGCTTCGGGGCTTACAGCAACCACGCCAAGTACATCACCTTCACCGGCTTCCTGGTTTACCCGGACCCTCCTCCTACCGCTACCGCCACCGCCACCAGCAGCCAATCATATGCAGACAAGAAGCCCTAGCTTGCAGGCACACGGGCGAAGGACTGAACACTGCGGGAGGAATTCATGCAAGGCGGAGAGGCGTCCAGCGATTCCTGCGCCGAGTGGAGAGAACCGGAAATGACTGTTTTGTGTTTTTGTGGTCGTCTGACGCTTCCTCCTCATATGAATTCCCTCGCACAGTCACAGGGACCTTGGACTGAGTGTAAATGAATGAACGCCCCCCCCCCTGCAGTATTTGACTTCATCTCACTCAAATTTTGGACCTTGAATGACAGTAATGTGAACGCTAATTTGAATAGTTCGCTCGGTCGTTACTCGCTTACACTTCCGTGTCAGTCGATGTCTCGTTGAAGCTAGGATACGCCACGGGTTTAGCTCCTGTGACGTCATATTTACAGCGTGCCATGATCAAAAACATTTTAAAAAGACACTAAACGATTGCACTATGGATCCAAAAGTCCACAAATATCCTCCAGAGGAGCCTCTGAAAACGCTGATTGAAGCAAAAAAGAAACAGCAATTCAGTCTGATTAACAAGCGTGAAGAAATGATGATTAAAATAAAAAGTGTATGCACATTTTATGCTCTTTTTTTTTTTTTTTAAAGCTGTAGCTGCATTAACAGCAACAGTAAGAGAGTTTCGACTGACATGAAAGTGAAGAGATAACCACAGAATTTCCTTAATTTTTTTTTTTTTTTTTTAAGCGAAATATTCCTTAAAGTGCATTTTTTTTGTTGTTATTATCCTCGTCAATGACTTGGTGTTTCTACTTGTACGTATCACGTGTCATCTTACTTTCTTTATGTCTTTTTAGACGCATGTGAAAATGATACGAGCAGCGTTTTTATGTGTCAAAATGAGTTCTTTCTTTCTTTCTTTTTTTTCTCACCGTGATACTCGCTCGGGCCGCAGCAGGAAACTGCGAAAACTGACTTTGACTTACTTTTTATAACAAAAAAAAAACCAAAACAAAAAAAAAAAAATTAAAAAAAACTGAAAAGTGCAGACTCCATATCCATCCCATACAGACTATTGACCACATGCCGCCTCTGGGCCTGCGGGGATCTGGACCTCCATAATTTGATTTCTAATTCTAGCAGCGTTTAATTCATTTCTTCAGATGGGCAACCACTGTGGGGAAAATTGAATTGCTTCTCCCGGGCCACAGTAATAAGCATGTCTGTTTAATTTCACACTGCCGGGGAGAAAGATGATGATGTTCAAATTGTGATGAACCTTGACTTCATGAAATCACCTTCTCCGCTGGAGAGGCACCGTCTGAAGTGATACTTCAACTTTGATTGAACATTTTGCAGTTTTTTTTTAAAATTATTATGATAGTTAACAGGATGTCAAAGTGCGAGATGTTAAACAACAAGCTGGTGAACCACGAGCTTTGATATGACACAAGCTTTTAAAGAGAGTTTTAATGAGTTTAGACTATTTCAAAAGGGGCAGTTCACTTTAAATTTTTGCCACAACTTCAATACAATCTAGTGTTTCCCCTATAATTGTACAGTATATTTTTAAATGTCAAAAATATCACCAAATCATTCTTAAATCAATAGCGTTTGGGAGCCACTGGGCAGCGCTGTCTCGAAACGTCAGTTAACGTCTGTGTCGTTGCCATGGACACTGCAGGTAGCGTAACTCCTTAGTCAGTGAGTGGTGAAGCGAGAGAGAGAGAGCGCGCGTCTGAAATAACGGCAAATGCTAACGGAGCAGAGGAAACGGTTAGCAGCAGCAGTAAGTTGTCAGTCTGGCAGTAAATGTACAGTACAGACTACAGTGTGTCAGTTAATAAATGTTGCAGCTTGTCAACACCATGAAAAGTCACGTCTGTTGTTTCCCCAACTGCTGGAAAAGTGAAGATGTTGTCTCCAAAGTTAGCAACAGTGGGTTAGCCTAGCTTGACGACGCTAAACTGATAAATAGAAAACGGAGAAATATTTAGCTGCATGCTAATCCCCCGCCCGCCAAGCTAAACCATACAAACTAGGGGAAACACTGCAATCAATAACTATCAAAGCTATTCGGGAAATATGAACAGAGTTGCTTGTATTGATGGATTTAACCAAGAATTATGCAGCTCTTATCCGCATTTTCAGCATCTTTTAGCCTCGTGTTTTACTTTTAACAGCAATTTCCTGTTTCGGTTCAGTCTCACAGCCACAACAGGGCTGCTGTTCTCTGATAAACCGTCTGTACGCTCCCTAACCCAGCACTAAACGACAGACAAAGTAAGACTGGTGAATATATATGTGTGTGTGTGTGTGGAGCATTTAGCAGCTGTGAGAACCACTGAGCTGCTTCATGATCCCACACATGGACATGCACACTTGAAAGCCTCATTAAAAATAAATATCACAGACAGTGAGAGTGCAAAGTGATATTATACTCTACATGTCTTTAAATGACAGACTGATGCACTAAAAGCAAAGCACATTAATTAAAACCAATCAGATTCCATCTAGACAAATATGGAGATGTGATTGTATAGTACAGTACAGAGAGGTGAAAAGATGATTTTTTTTTTTACAAGTCTCTGACCCCACAGTGATCTCTTTGGCAGCAGAGAGGAGGGAGAAACAACCTTGCACCTTCTCCTGAAAACTAATAACACAGAGAGAGTCTCCAGCTTCACACTCGCACCAGGCGGCTCCTTCACCACGCTCTCACTAATGGACAATTTCCTGTCCTTTACGGCTGCACTGACTTCTAAGAAAGTGACAAAACTTTAGACAATGAAATGCTAATCTTCTCTCCCCCCTCCCCCCTTCACAGTATGAAATTATCCTGCGAGTGTGCTTCATTTCAGATAATAATGTATTTTGTCACAGTCTTAAACCCCCGTGGTGGGTTTCTCTATTTCAGCCTCGGTAAGTGAGGTTGGAAACCGTGATTGCTTCTGCACCCTGTTCAAGTAAAATCAGTCCGTGAAGGTGATGATCCGAGCATTAACTCATCCGACATACTCAGAAGCACTTGTGTGATGCATGCATATAACTTTAAAAAAAGAAATAAATACAAAGAATTAAAAGATACTCTGACATGAACGGCTTCACAGGCCCCCCGTCGACGCCTGTTACTGTGTATTTTTATTGATAACGTGAATTATCTTGTACAGTAAATTGACAAATTGTTTGGATGTGTGTGGTCTGTGCTTCTTTGTTTTCCGATAACTCTGATTTGAAAGAGAGTATTGTGTGTCGTAGATGTCGAGCGGACATGGATCAAAATGTCGTTATTAGAAGTACTTCCAAATCAAACTGAAGCAGATTGTACTTTTTTTTTAAAATCAATTTGAGCTCCAGAAGCACAAAAAGAAGAAAAGAAACGATCCTGGTTTGCTGATTAATGTAAAAAACAAGTGAAATAACATCAAAAAAAAAACATTTTGACCCGTGTCTTTGTTTCAGTAGTCTTGGCTCATGTCGACTCTTGGAGATGTTTTGAGTATTTCTTACATGTTAAAATGAATGCTTCAATGATGATGTTTGACAAAAATTAAAAAAGAGAGAAGAAGAAATGTGTCCACCCTGTTTGGAGTGTTTATTGTGTTCAACAGCACTCAAACAACTATGCAGCTGCATGTCCTCGGTGTTGATTTGAATTGCTGAGCTGCAGCGCCATCTTCTGGGCGACTCTGGTATGATTATATACCATTATTACTTTCTACTTCAACTTATTTGCCAACACACACTTTTGCAAGATAAATTTTTAGATTTTAATGAATTTAAAGACCCTGCAAACATATCTTCTCAATCAGCTTCTTATTGTGATAACAGGGTTTGATATAAACACAGTTTTTCTTATTTTACATGAGAGATTATTGTCAGTTTTGTCTGTAATTTTCTCACTGGTGTGAAGTGGAAAGATGTGATACTGCTACTACTAATAATAATATTTATTATTAGAGCATCATCTTCATGATATAAAATGCAGCTCAGAGTGCTCTTAGAAAAGAAATATTAAAAGAAAAATGTGAGGATTTAGTGATACTTGCATCTTAGACAGTTATGAGGCTGTTTGTTTATGTTGCTGGGTCACTACCAATGTATGCCAAATGTAATCAAACACGTTATTAGATCCCGATGAAGCAGATTAGCTGAGTTTAAAAAGACACATTCACATTTTAAAACAACAGTCAGGAGCTCAAGTGAACATTAAAACATGTTTTTCTTGCTGTAATCATCCCTCCTGTTCATACTGACCATTAGAAGATCCCTTCATAATGTACTTACAGTGGATTTAAAAGTTCACCTGAAGCTAATATGAGTCAAATCAAGTAGATATCTTTCAACGTTACAGTCTTTTTAGTGCCAAAGTCCCTCTTTTTGTTTCTATACTTCCACCTGCAGCTCAACGGGGAAACACAAAGAGGAGAATTCGATGCTAAAAAAGGCTGTAAATGTGTCAGATATCCACTTGATATGACTAACTCTAAGACTTCTGAGCATCATATGGTCGAGGCAGATGGCCGCCCACCCGGCGTTCGGCTGCGCTCGAGGTTCCTTCCTGTTTAAAGGGGAGGTTTTTCCTTGCTGCTGTTGCCAAGTGTTTGCTCATGAAGGGGGGGAAATGTCGGGTCTCTGTGAACTAGAAAGAGCAGTCTAGACTCTGCTCTATGTGAAAAAGTGCCCAGAGATGCAATATAAATAAAACTGACTTGACTTGATATGGACACCTGAACTTATCCTTTAATTAGTGGAAAATGATTTGATTCCAGCTCTGAAATCAGTGTTTCAAAAGGTGTATTTATCTGGTTTGGGTTTGTTTTTTATGGTTTGGAGCAGGACTTTTAGTTCTAAATAAATCTTGTCAGGAAAGAAAACATTCTTCAGGCAGAGCAAAGGAAAGAATTTATACTAAAAGCCTTTTATTTATTCAGGCATATTTGTTAAAACACCAACCAGTTTCCAGCTGAGAGGATCAGGAAACAGTGAAAACGAGTGTTAAATCACAGCGTTCAGTGATATTTTAGTCTTATAACTCTGTGTGGGAACAGTTTGCACAAAGCCATTTTTAGTTTGGAAAAACATGATTCTCCCGACTTCAAATCCATCGGACACCTTGAGATTGATGTCAGGAAAGAAAAATGTTCTTAAGAGCAATTTATATTTTATATTATTAGCCATTTATTCAGGCATATACATAAGGTTTACACCTCACAAGCAGTGAAAACAAGTGTTATATCACAGCGTACAGTGATATTTTAGTTTTGTAACTGTGTGTGGGAACAGTTTGCACAAAGCCAGCTCTGTAAAGAGACAGTTTTCCAGTTTGGTTTGGAAGATTTGATTCCCCCAACTTCAAATCCATCCAACACCTTTAGGATGACCTGAACACGGACAGTGTGCAGTGTTTCCCCTACAATAGTTCAAGCCTGGCGGGTCGCCAAGCCACCGAGAACCCCCGCCAGGCCAAACATATTTTTCAAAATATCAAAAATAACGCCAAATACACATTTATCTGTAAAACAATATCGTTTGGGAGCCGCTGAGCAGCGCTGTCTCGAAACGTCAGTTAACGGCTGTGTCGTTGCCATGGGAACTGCAGTTAGCGTAACTCCTTAGCCAGTGAGTGGTTAAGCAAGAGAGAGAGCGCGTCTGAAATAACGGTAAATGCGCGCGGAGCAGAGGAAACGGTTAGCAGCAGCAGTTGTCAGTTGTCAGTCTGGCAGTAAATGTACAGTACAGACTACAGTGTGTCAGTTAGTAAATGCTGGAGCTCGTTAACACCATGAAAAGTCACGTCTGTTGTTTCCCTAACTGCTGGAAAAGTGAAGGGGTTAGCTCCAAAGTTAGCAACGATGGGTTAGCCTAGCCTGACGATGCTAAACAGGCCAGACCACTTAACCTAGGGGAAACACTGTATTGTATTTTTTGTTATGTACATCATTATATTCAGCTCACATTGTTAAGTTCTAAAATTAATTTAAAAAATAATGTTGAAAAAAAAATCACATGTTTAACTATCCCATGTTTGGATGTCTACAAACTTTTGGACATATAATTCACCCAAATTAGAGCCGTTTCATCCTTCATGAACATCTTACCCTACTATATAACCAGAGCTGCTTCAAAGAAAACCACACCACACCCACAAAGATCATTTTAAGATTGTTTTAATAGTCTTGTTATTTACATAAATATTTCAGTTGGGTTTCTCGAAGTGGGTTGGGACTCCCAGAATGACACGAACAGACAGCATGATGATGATGATGGTGGTGACGACAATGTGCGTGTTTTAGACTAAACAGCGGGGACGTCACTTCTTCTCAGGAGCCTTGTCGCCGCCGGCCTCCAGTTTGGGTGCGGCCTCTTTGGGCTCCCGGTAGGCGGGGAACACCTCCCAGGGCGTGTTGAGGTCGAACTTCCTGAACTCCTGCGACAGCTCCACGGGCTCCGCCACCACACGCTTCACCTCATCGTCGTAACGCACCTGCAGGTGAAGGAAGACACGACGCTTCGGTTAGCAAAGCTGCACATTCATAGATTGAGGAGGAAGGATTTTTAAGGATTTTAAGAAGGTAGAAAGGAAAAAATACATATGAAACTCAAAATTATTTTAGATTTATTGTAGTTTAGTGTTTTTATGCATCTTAAAACATGTCTGTAGGGGGGAATTATTATTAAAAAAGAATGGCAGGTAAGTTAGAAAATAAAATAACAGCAGTCAAAGCTTCATATAAAAAAATAAATAAATAAAAAAGCCTTTCTTGTCTAGACAGCCTGATGAAATTATTCTAATCCTGTGAATGTGAAGTGTTGAGGTGAAGAAGAAGGGATGGATTTGACTGTGTTGAAATAAATAATTCATTCTTTTTTTTTTCAAAGAAATCTATTTCATTTCAAAGTCTGCAGGACATATATTATTCTTTCTCAAGTCACAGGCTGTCTGAGATTTTTTTTTTTCTTCCAAGGTCTGTGGGAGCCCTGGATTTATGATAATGAAGTCTACAAATAAATAAATAAATAAATAAACAAAAATCCAGCAGAGTTTGAGATCCAAAGCGTCTGGGCACAGCTTCCATCCTGTCTGTCTCACGGACTTCCTGCCAATAACTACTACGTCCACATCTCAGAGATTTAAAAAAACAAAAACAAAGCAAAACAAACAAATGAATCACACAATGATGGAGCCGAATTAAACCGACTCCGGTGCGGAGCGGACGCTCTGCTGGCAGAACTCACCTCGACGTATCCTGACAGAGGGAAGTCCTTCCTGAAGGGGTGACCCTCAAAGCCGTAGTCTGTCAGAATGCGCCTCAGGTCCGGGTGGTTGGAGAAGAACACGCCGAACATGTCCCACACCTGTAAAAAACACACACACACACACACACACACACATATTTTACTCTCAGTCTGCCTGCCAAGCGATGTGACATCACCGGTTGTCGTCGTCGTGGAGATTTGAGCATCTTCAGCCTGCTGGTCGTGACTCACCTCCCTCTCGTACCAGTTGGCGGCCATGTGGACGGGAACCGCGGAGTCCACCGGTGTTAGCTCGTCTGTGTACGTCTTGATGCGCATACGAGTGTTGTAGCGCAGCGACAACAGGTTGTACACGATCTGTAAACACACACACACACACACAATCACTGTAACAGCCTGTGCACACAAGGTTTAATTCTACCCATAGAGCATTTGGTTTTGAGGGAGAGAGTGAGTGAAGGTGAACACGGATCAATTATTCTTTCCTGTCCAGGTGTTGCTGCGAGTTCATATGAAAGCTTCTTTTTGATCCGGAGGAATAAATCTCACATGTTCCCTGTTTGGATTTCCACTGACACTCGTAGCGGATTAAAAACACGACAGCAGTTTCACACGCAGTCGTCACACATGAGGAAATGACGACAGTACTGATTCATCCACTTGTTTGTATTTACTGTTGTGTGACTTTGATATTCGAGTCGGATGTAATCTAAAAAAAAACAACAAAAAAAAAAACTTGCCTCTTTGCCCAAAAGAGAATCTGCTGAATGTTTGATGGTGTTATTTCTGCTTTAGAACAAAACCGCTATTAAAATAAATAAAGTTTTACTTCTCATATTCGCATGCTTTGTTCTCTTTCTGGCTTTTATTGGGAAGACGACAGCAAAGTCTGACTTTGTTTTAAAAGGTCAAACAAACGGTGAGAAATGTCCGACACTCGTCCTAATATTTAGAGCTGTAGTCTGCTGGTCGAATTGGTCGTCTCATTGGTTGAATAATCTCTGTTACTTTCATAAGGAGAAAAGTGCTACATCAGCAGCTTTCCGGGATTAATCCATTATTTCCTGTGGCGGGAGGGACAGACTAACAAATTACCTGTGAAAACAACAGGAGTGTATTCAAAGTACCCCCGCTGTTTTCACAACTTTGGACTCACCCAAACTAACGGTTCTCAACGGTTACTGAGCGTTTACTAAACGTAACGAGCGTTTACTGAATCAGTGTTTCTCCTACAATTATATCAACGAGAACCCCCTCCAGGCCAAAAAAATATGTTTTAATGCCAGAATTAACGCCAAATATCCCCTCATTCAGAAATATTGAACCGCTGTGTCGTTGCCTGGGAAACGAGCGTAACTCTGTTAAGTAAGACGTCATTGCGTAGTGTGTTTGTGTAGCGAGTTGGACACAGAGAAAGTGACGGTGGATACGAGTGGAGCAGAGGAAAAGGTTAGCGGTAAGTTGTCAGTCTGGCAGTAAATGTACAGCACAGACTACAGTGGGTCTGTGTGCTGGAACAGTGAAGGGAGTTAGCTCCAAAGTTAGCAACGATGGATTAGCCACTGTGCACCCTAGAACTATTTTACAAGAGTTATTTTTTGTCCCTGATTCCTCCGGTGAAAACGCTGGTTTAGTTCCTGAGCTGCTGTGACTGTAACGACACTCGAAGGGAGTGTTGTGTCTCGTTTTCTCTCTCATAGAAGCAACAGTTCGTACCTCAAAGCGGTTCTGCCGTGTCGGGATGTCGACTGCAGTCAGGTCGATCATGTTCCTGAACTGGGCGTTGGTGTGGTCCCTCAGGAACGTCAGCACGGGGACCACGCCGTCGGGATGGATCATCACCTCCAGCTCGTTGTAACAAGTCACCTAAACACACAGACACGAGTATCAGAGCGTCTGAAAACTAAATATAATCAAGAGCTGCAATTTAATAGAAATTGCAGCTCTAATTATAAGCACGGTTCTCAATGTGTCTGGAGATAAAATGTGTATGTGTAGTAGACCTCGTCTTATCTGATTCTCTGCAGCATCTTCCTACAATCTGGTTTATCAATCTCATCCATGATCGATCATTTCCACACAACAGCTGTTCAAGAACAACATCAGCTCCGCCTTACAACCCGTCTGACGTCACCTCAGTCGATTCAAACATGAAGCGACATCGTGTGACATTTTAAAAGACAGTAACCGGAGGCGAGGATGAACTGACCTGGACCTGCTGGACGTATTTGGGCATCATCTCAGCCACGTATTCCCCGAACGCTGACAGCTGGTTGTGAGTGACAGCATCCTTGGGCCTGACAGTGGCTGCAGGAAGAGACGAGAGAGGCAAGAGGTTTAAACGTATTCAACCACACAGGTGATCTCTCGCTCTCTTTTTTTTTTTTAATCATTATTAAAGTTAGGAACATTCAGACAGTGTTGTTAAGTGACCTAAGATTAAGATTTATAACTCAAATGTAATGATAATATATGGCACTAGTTGCTATTTGTGACCTACTGATGATCAGCAGTCAAATAGGAGAGAAGACAGTTATCGTATTTAACTGATGATCAATCAGTAAGCATCTTCTGTCTGTACTCACGTTTGGTTTCTGTGGTGGAGCTCTGCAGTCTGGTCTGCTGCTGGAGGAGACATGAAGTCCTCGCAACTGGAAAAAGCAGAAGAAGAAGAAGAAGAACACTTTACAGATTACCAGCCATGGAAGAATATTCAGAGTATAATAGTATAGTAATAAGAGCTTGATGTAGTTAAAGTATTGCAGTAAAAGTAGTGGTTTGGTCCCTCTGACTGATATATTATTATATATGACATCATTAGATTATTAATACTGAAGCATCAGTTAGCTAGTTAAGTCCACTGGTTCCCAACCTAGGGGTCGGGGCCCCTCCAAAAGGTCAGCAGATAAATCTGAGGGGTCGTGAGATGATTAATGGGAGAGGAAAGAAGAAAAAACAAAGTCCTGATACACAAATCTGTTTTCAGTTTTTGGACTTTTTCTCTAATCTTTGATTTTAGCTGAAATATTGGATCATTTGAACATTTATTGAAATGAAAGCATGTGAGAAGTTTAGAGGGAAAAATCACTATTTGGTGGAGCTGTTAACAACTCATAGACATGTGAAATGTAACCCCGACTACACACTGCTGTTTGTAAGACGTCCAAAGCCAAAAAGGTTGGAAACCACTGGTTTCATCTTTAACAATGTGTTGTATTTTAAAAGCTTTTTATATTATCCATTGTGTCAAATCTTCATCTGAAAAGTAACTAAAGCTGATAAATAAATGTAGTGGAGTAGAAAGTATAAAGTAGCATCACATGGAAATACTCAAGTAAAGTACAAGTAACCTCAAAATTGTACTAAAGTGCAGTACTTGAGTATCTTAAATGTACTTAGTTACTCGCCACCACTGTAGATTATTTAACATACAGGGCTGCAGAGGAACTGACATAATATTCACTAAACAGATGCTAACCGATAACATGAAGAAACTGTTAATCCGACATCCACTCTCTACACTTATACATGATATATTGCCAAAATAAACCATGAATAGATGAAGAAATAAACACAGCTGTCACACACACAAAAAAACAACACAGACTCACTCTCCTGTCTGCTGTTAAGCTCCGTGCAGGCTAACGCTAGCATTAGCTTAGCTCGAAGGTCAAACCGGAGACGTTTGACCGTTAAAACAGGACCGTGTAGTTTTCAGCAGCATGCAAAGACCCACCTTATTGAACGGACCGCCGCAGCAAACAGCCTGTACAAGCGAAAAAAGTATCTGTAATCAACTTACTGTTGAAGCTCTTTCCAAGACCTCCGCGGACGAAGCGAACCAACGACGCCGCCATGTTTGCTCTGTTAGCCGGTTTTTCTTCGGGCGGTGAGGCGACGGTTGGCGGTCTGTCGCCTCCTGAAGGGCCGGAGGAGGAACGTCTTCTTCTTCTTTTCTTTTTCTTCTTCGTCTCCTTCTTCTCTTTCTTCTTCTGCTTCTTCTTTTCTTTTTCTTCTTCTTCGTCTTCTTGATCTTTGAAACATTTTTATTGACAATTGAAACAAACAAGGCACTTTTTCATGTCATATTTAGTCCTTCTAACCTCAGGTTGACCAACATAACAGGAAACCCACGGTAACAAAACTGGGAAAATATAGAAATATAGTTATAGATGGAAGAAAATAATAATAATAATAATAATAATAATAATAATAATAATAATAATAATTAACATTAACATGGAACGAGGAAAATAAATAAATTCAGTACACAAAAAGCAGGGATATTTCAAATCAACCTAAATCTTTCTAAGGATGTAAAAAGTAAAAAGGGCTTTCTTGTCATCAATAAGTTTGAAAGACTTATCCAGAGTTTTAGCTCATTCTTCCAATGGTTTACATTAAGTTTAGTTGTGAAGTATCTAAACATTGAAACACATTTTCGTTGCTGTAATCATTCCTCCTGTTCATACTGACCAATTAGAAGATCCCTTCATAATGCTCTTACAATGTAAATGTAATTGAAACCCACAGTTCTCCTTCTGTGTAAAGATGTATTTAAAAGTTTATCTGAAGCTAATATGAAGCTTCAGCCGTCATAAGTTAGTCAAATAAAGTAGATATCTTTCAAAGTCTTTTTTAGTGCCAAAGTCCATCTTTTTGTTACCATACTTCCCCAAAGCACATTTGTAGGAGATCTTTTAATATCCAGTATGAACAGGAGGAATGATTACGGTGAGAAAAACCTCTTCCAGTGTTCATTTGAGCACCTGACTGCTGTTCACAAACAGAGAGGTGGGAATCTGACTTGTGCATTACTATAGATGAGATTAAAGTCTGATCTGTATCAGAACAACATGTTCACAACTGTAAATACCAGATTTAAGCTGGTCAACACCCCTCGGAAATTACACCAGTGCAAACCTACAAATATGTGTTTCAGATGCAGCATTACCGAGGACACGATGTTACACTGCACATCGCAATGTGCGAAAGTCATTCTGGTGTGACTTTATGTAACATGTGGATGAAAATTATGGACACACCAGTCCCATTACACCCAGAAACTGTGTCTCCTAGGAGACGTAATAAACGTGAAACTAAGTCAGAGTTCCAGATAATTCAATGATAAAGGTCTCGCTGTTTTCAGAGAAATGTACCGCATTAACTTGGAAGTCAGCAAAACGGATATCAGAAATGAGTAACTGTATGTCCTCAAGAGAAAATTACACATCCTGCAAAACAAATGTGATGTTTTCTTAAAAGATCTGGCAGCTTTTATATTGAACAAACTCTATGTAACCTCTGAACTGGTCCCAGTGTAGGCCAGTACTAACGTCCAGGTACGATGGTCGAGATATCTCAGTGAAAAAAAAATCAAGACTCTATAAAAATGCAAATGTATTTAATTTCAATAGTATCAGTTAATAAGTATACGCATTAAAATAAACATGTATAAAAAGTAAAATGACTGCTGTTAATGTTTGTTAATGTTGGGTGTAAACCTTACAGTTCAGTTTCGAGGATTTTTATGTTTTCACGTCAGTTGAACGAATGAAAGAAAGAAAAGAAGAAGAAACAAGGAAAGTAATGAAATAAAAGTCTTGTGCAGGTTCAACAGTGTTTAAAAAAAGAAAGTCGACACTTTGAAGATGAACAAAATGATCACTTTAATAATAATAATAAAAATGATCCCCGGTGCAAAAATGAACAACAATGATAAACGAACATTATGATCTTTTCTCATGATTTCTGTGACTCAGCAAAGCAGCTGCAGCCGTCAGATGAATACAGTAGAGCACAAAGAACATTTCAGTCTGAAATATGGAGAGACAGTATTAAAGTTTTTCAGCTAAGAAGAGTTTTGAAGTATATTTACTTCATTTTATCAAAATACTTGAGCAGGTGAGCTTAATGACTTTCCTCCTGTGGCTGAAATGCTTGCTTTACATCTTCTTTAAGTTTTAGATGTAACTAACTGTATGCACATAAATATATATTTGACAGTTAACATCGTAGCATTTCAAAACACCGTCAGACTGCATTCATTTGACAATTAACTGTCAATATTTTTTTTTATGCTGCTGTGAGACACGATAAGAAAGATGAGAAATTTAAATAAAAGGTTTTCCACTGAGCACAGTAACCGCTTCGATGCTGGATTTTGCTCCTCGTCTTGTTGTGACACTGCAACGCACAAGCAAGTCAAAATGCTTGGAGTGTTTTTATGATTAAAACACAAGAAAAAAACATTGCAATGTTGGAATATGGAAGTAATTTGGGCTGAAAAAAGAAGGTGATGTTTTCTTTTAATACAGTTCTGAGCTTCAATAATTCCGGAAATATATTTATTTGTTTCAGGAAACCAAAGAATTAAAGGAAAAAGTTATGAGGGTCATGATAATGTAAAAATATACATTTCTGTTACTGATCTGTTGTGCATTAACAACTAAAATTCTTCCATTTCCCAGTAAAACTCAAGAGAATCTGATTTACAGTGTACAGCACGATTTTCTGAAAAGAAAACAGTTTTGTTTCATGTCAGCGTGACTTCAAATAAAGCTCTGAGTCCAGTCTTCCAGTCGGCTGCTGCGGGGGAAACAGCCTGCCGCTCCGCCGCTCTTTAGCCGGACTGTCCGCACACCTGCTGGTGATACTTCCTCAGCATCTCCAGCTGAGCGGAGCGAACCAGGATGTGCGGCCGAACAGACGCCAGCTTCTCGCAGGCTTCCTCTGGAGTCCAGCTGTGTAACTGTCAGCAGAGAAACACAACGTCAACACGGACATACCTGCTGCTCACCGACTGAGTGAGTGACTGAACAGACAGGAAGTTCATCAGCTTCTGTAGATTATTAGTGTCGCAGAAACGTTTTCTATTTATCTGTTTAGCGTCGTCAAGCTAGGCTAACCCACTGTTGCTAATTTTGGAGCTAACTCCGTCACTTTTCCAGCAGTTGGGGAAACAACAGACGTGACTTTTCATGGTGTTGTCAAGCTGCAACATTTATTAACTAATACACTGTCGTCCATATTGCACATTTACTGCCAAACTGACAACTTACTGCTGCTGCTGCTAACCGTTTGCTCTGCTCCACGCGCATTTACCGTTATTTCAGACGTTCTCGTTAACCACTCACTAGCTAAGGAGTTAAGCTAACTGCAGTTTCCATGGCAACGACAAAGACGTTAACTCACGTTCCGATTTTTATACAGCCACATTTTATACAGTCTATGGTTCCGAGACAGCGCTGCTCAGCGGCTCCCAAACGCTATTGATTTAAGAATGAATGGCGTTATTTTTCACATTTAAAAATATTTTTGGCCTGGTGGGGGTTCACGTTGGTCTGGCGGGCCGCCAGGCTTGTACTATTATAGGGGAAACACTGTATCAGCTCTGAAATGAAACGATGACTTTGAGGTCAAACTGAGACGTTCAGTGTGAATTTAAGTGTGTTGACGTCCATGCTGGTTGATCAGTGTTCGACTTTTAGCTCTTTTTTAAATAGATATATTATCGATTATAAAGTTCTCAGCAGTTTTTAAAAGGTGCAGCAAAATCCTAAATTGTTCACCTAAATCTGGACGTGAACACTGAGGTTACAGTCGACTGTCAGCGCTGCAGCACCATGTTTCTAATCACTAATGGGTTAATTTATAACTTTCCCAATCACTTAAATGCCGTCTAATACAACAAACCCACAAAACAGAGAACTCAATAGTGTTTTATCAAATGTGAATCAGCAAAAAATTTGGAAGAATCAGCAAAAAGAACAGTTTGCTGACTTGGAGGGAATTTTCCTGGAAGAACTGAATCCAATTTGTTATCAGGAAGAAGATAAAAAAGAGTAAACACTTGGACAAAGATGTCGAAGAGAACGTGGATCTGTAAATGTCGATCACAGTCCAAATAACCAGATTCTACGAAACAGTTTGTACAGCAATGAAAAGAATGTGAAGATACAACATTCCTGTAGAAATAAACGGTCCTATACACGTGAAAGGATGAAATATTAATGGTGGATTATAAAAAGGCTGAAACATGGAAAGCTGACCGGTCAACTGTGGATCAGTAGATACTGAGAGTCGAGGAAATTTATCTGATGGAGAAACTGACACACTGTGAGACTGCAAGAAACCGTAAAGCTTTCTGTCTGTATGCGTCTACGTGTGAGTGCAAACAGCAGAGTCGTGGTGTGACGGCGTCGACGTACTGACCCGTATGAGGTACGCAGCGACCAGCGTGGCGCTGCGGGAGCGTCCGGCCTTACAGTGGACGTACACGCTGGTCCCTTGTTCTCGGTGCTGCAGGGCGAACTCGACGCCGCGGTGCAGGTTCTCCAGGCTGGGGACGCCGGTGAGGTCGACGGTGCTCAACCTCAGCTGCTCCACGCCGACGGCTCGCCACTCCTGCAGCCAAAACGCACCCGGTTAAAGCGTTTAACATGAACATATGAAAGAAGGAACCGACATGCAGATCTTGTGTTTACAGCTTCATGACTCTGAGATTACGACATCATGTCATTTCTGACCCCAAAGGACTTTTTGTTTTATTAAATCAGCTACAATTCACAAATATTTTCATGGATTCATCTGCTGAACATTTTCTCAAACTGCTTTTTTTCCCTCTTAAATGCCACAGAAATACTGAAACATGCTTATTATGTAACTTCTCAGAAGCCAAAGTTATGTATTTGTTTGTTTTGTTTGTTTACAGTCACATGGAGAAGCAGCGTTCAGTTTTTATCTCCACATATCTGGAACAAACTCTCAGTTCTTTTACATCAATGAAGACTTTTCCAGTTTGCCGCCTTTTTTTATTGAACCACATGTGAGACTCTTCCGTCTCTGCACTGGAACTTTTATTCTCCTGTTGTTTGTCTCAGTGTTTCCTCTGGATTCATTTAGCAGCGTCGCACATAATGTTAGATTAAATTTAAGACTGAAAACAGATGCTTTAGAAGTAGTGATCATATAAGGATTAAAAGATTTTCAACACTAGTTAGACCCAAACACAGCTGTATTAAAATCACAGAGGAATATCTGCGTCTTATTCTATTTCAGCTTGTTTTTATTTTCTATTTAACTCTTTTTAAATTGTATTTAAATGTCTCTTTCTGTATTTATTGTGTATCTTTTACATTTTCTACATTTTATTGTTGTTATTTATGACCTTGTTGTTGAAACGTTCTGTACAAATAAACTCGTTTTGCCGTCATGTGACAGTTTAGAAGCAGGAACCGGTAAATGTTTGGAATTTTTTTGCTTGAAAACGACTCGAATCGATTCATCAGTCGCTGAGATAGTCGCCTGTCAATCAACTAATCAATGAATCGGCTAATCATTTCAGTTTTAAACTAATTAAAAGCAGTTAAGCTGATTTACATAATCAAATATAAACACAGGAGAGAAAATAGAAACAAACTGTTGAGGAGATTTAAGCTCATAAAACTATGAAATGGAAATTTCAAAACCAGCTGATTTGTTGTCTTTTAATTCATTAATACTTTCATATTTTAGAAGAAGTGATTAATTTAACTTATTTAATTTAGCTTCTCGTTCAACATTTAGCATGACGACTAAATAAACTAAACTTTTTATTTGCTGTTTACACAATAATGTGTCTGAATCTTAAACGCTGACTCACCTCGGCCGAGTTGCAGAAATATTTAGTCTCATATTTCTCGTTCATGGTGACGACGCCGCGGACATTTTCTTTTTCTACCAGCTGTAACAAAAAAAAAGCAAACTATGATCAGAAACAGTCACATGAATCAGTTAATTCATAAATGTTGTTATTTAAATACAACCTGCAGCACAATAAATAGACTTTTTACATTTTGGAATTCTTCAAAACTATTTTCTAACAAAAAAACTTGATATATTAAGAATTCACAACATTTCCCAACTTTCATATTTTACCATTTTATAACAAGCAGTTTATATTATAAACTCAGAACTAGAATAACATGCAGTCTGAGCAGCTGACGTACCAACACAGACATTTATTTCAACTGTATGGCTTTAATTTAGAGGTATGTAAGTTAAATACTAAGATCATTATGGCTGCATCATCAATTAATCTGTTCATTTTTTAAAAACTAAATCCAAAATAATTAATCAAACAGACTCAAATTTACCAGAGTCCAAGTTGACATCTTCATATATTGAGTTTTGTCCAAAAAAAACAGTTTAAAATATATTAACTTGAGAATTATATACAAGAGAGAAAAGCAGCAAATCCTCACCTGTGACTGAAGTGAATATCTGACATTTAAGCTTGAAAAAAATATTAAGAATGACAAGAATAAAAATACTGAATCTAAAGATAAGAGTGTCATAACTTTGAAATGATGACTTCATAGGCCGTAATGTTGATTTAGCATCAAAAGTACCAATACAACAATGTAAAAATACTCCATTACAAGTCCTGCATGAAAAATCCTACTACAGTAGAAGTACATCAATATTATGAGCTTGATGTAGTTAAAGTATTGCAGTAAAAGTAGTGCTTTTGTCCCTCTGACTGATATATTATTATGTATAACATCATTAGATTATTAATACTGAAGCATCAGTATTTTATATACAGTTAGTTTAGTCCAGTGGTTCTCAATCTAGGGGTCAGGGCCCCTCCAAAGGGTCAGCAGATAAATATGAGGGGTCGTGAGATGATTAATGGGAGAGGAAAGAAGAAAAAACAAAGTTATGATACACAAATCTGTTTTCAGTTTTTGGACTTTTTCCTCATCTTTGATGTTTTTGCTGAAATATTGGATCATTTGAACATTTATTGAAATGAAAGCATGTGAGAAGTTTAGAGGGAAAAATCACTATTTGGTGGAGCTGTTAACAACTCATAGACATGTGAAATGTGACCCCGACTACACACTGCTTTTTGTAAGACGTCAAAAGACACAATACTTTGGAAAGCACTGGCTTGTTATATTATCCATTGTGTCAAATCTTCATCTGAAAAGTAACTAAAGCTGTCAAATACATGTAGTGGAGTAGAAAGCACAATATTTCCCTCTGAAATGTAGAAAGTGGCATCAGTGCTGTATCTCAAAATTATCCTACAAAGCAATAACGTTACTTGATTAATGTACTTAATTACTTTCCACCAGTTTAAAGTTTGTAACCTACTAGCTGGTGTTAGCTGTAGGCTTTGCTATGAGACAGAGACAGAGACAGAGAGGCTGATGTGTGGTAGTCTGACCTGTTTGGTCATTGATCTGAACGGCAGCGCTCCCAGGATCACAGTCCGGTCCACTCGGTCGAACCACCGCCTCGACGACACCTTCTCCATGACAACATTGTAGGCTAAAGTCGGGTAGAAGAGCAGCCGTGCTAACGCTCCGGACATGGCTGAGTTCTTGAACCAAAACATGTAATAAAAAAAATCAGCAATTCAAACTCGCTCAGTGTTTCATTACCACACTCGGTTGTTGGTAAGCTCAGTGTCCGACGTATAGATGTCACATAAGTCCGACCTGAAGCTCATGTCAACCGGTTAGCATGCGTCCCTTGGTCCCTCCCCCAGCAGCAGCAGGGAATTTCTTTTCCTAGGGCGGTGAAGGCAAGTTCTGCGAAGACCCGCCCCTCCTTCGCCTCTGATTGGCTCTGGCTACGACATGCTTAAATCAAACCAATCCAACCAACGGAAGAAACGAGTACTAGCCAATCAGACGCAGAATGTGGCAGAGGAGGCTGGGTCATTCCGTCGCAATCCTATGAAAAAAAGGTTTGCCCTACGCGAGCGTGTTCCTCTAGCAGCAAACTTCCGGCGTGAACCTTTCCGTTAAATTCCGCGACCTCCATAAAACCTTAACATTTAAAACTATGTATGGTTTAATGGTGGAAAATTGGTTTACTCAAGTACCTTAAAACTTCTCACATGGTTTTATTTCAATAAATGTTCAAATATTTCACCAAAAATCAAAGATTAAAAGCCAAAAAGTTGGGAAACCACTGATTTCATGTTGTAACTATGGAAACACTCTTACTTACAAGTACCTCAAAATTACACTGTCACTTCCCACTACATCTTTGATTAAAAAATATTCCCTCTATTTTAGCACCACTGTCATTTTAGACAGATTACAGTGTTTTTCATGGTAAATTGTTGTTGAATAGTAAGAAAATATATTTATTAAAGATAAGATGATCATATTCAACAAGCAGATGGAGTCCAAGGCAAATAATGATATTAAAAATGAGCAGAAAACCACATTAATGAGTTTTAGTGGTTCAGAAAGAAGGATATTCAAAAATAGATAGTGGAACAAAGAGTAATGAAAGTTAGACACCTGGATGTAAAGACTCTATTGAGAGAAAGTAAGATAACAAGCAGCTAAAGTCAACTGATGTTTAATCAATGCTGATTAAATTAAACAAGCAGGGTTAACAGTTTACTGCAATGATATTGGTTAACATTAGCTGATGCTTAAATCACCCTCAAGCTAGTTTCATTTTCAATCATCTGTCCTGATAAAAGAGTTTGAAGTTAAAAGTAGAACCGTAAAGATTAGCTGATCAATTAGCTACCAACTATAATCAATTAATCAATTTAAATGTATTTTTAAGAGGAATTTTTTTTCACAAAGTTTCTCTAAAGTGAATATTTTCTGGTTTCTTTAGTTCTCAATGACAGTAAACTGAACAGTAGTTACTTTGGGAAACAGTGATCAACATTTTCTGACATTTTATACACCAAACAACTAATTGATTGATTGAAAAAATAATGAAAAAAAAAAATCAGTTGAAGCCCTAGTTAAGGTTTTCTTTTTTTAAATAAACTTTATATCAACAAACTATGTGCAAAGGATTATGCTCCACTGTATCAGCTGATTATTTCTGGTAAAATAATAATTACAAAGCATAATTTGTATTTGAATTGTACATCATGTTTTGAAACATTATTTTTAAAAAAAATTTAAAAAAAAGGAAAATTGTGAGTTTTTGTCTTCAGAAAAATAACCAGTCCATGCTTCAAGTGAAAACTAATTTATTGCATTTTGACAAGCTTTTTTTTTTCTCCAAATCAGCCATGATAGTGTATCAAATCCATATGATTCATAACTGTATTTAAAACTATTACACAACACCCATATATATATATATATATATATATATATATATATATATATATATATATATATATATATATATGATATGTTAATAACAGTTAACGTCCTATTTAAACAGCTATTAGCTTAATCGGACAGAGATGCTATAAAGAGAAAAGCCGATTCAGAAATATATACATTTACATACATACATACATGTATAAAAACAAATATAGGTGAAAGATTTGGATGGAACAGTGTAAGCGTGAGTAAAACTACACAATGGCACTGTAATATATTTTCCAGAAAGTGCAAATATTTATAATACATTTGGTCTGTAACCCCAGATTGCATAACTTCAGAAAGTTAACCTTTCTTTTGTCTCTTTTTTTTATAAAAACATGTGCAGTACAGGATGCAAACAACATTTATTACATCTTAATAACTGGCAAGAAAAATAATCAGAGAGCCAAAATAGTGTTAGTTTAACTTATGATACAATCTTTTTTTTTTTTTCCTCTTACAGACAGTGATAGACCGGGAAAAGTTTCAGTAACACGCTGAAGACAAACTGAGCAACAGATCGACACACTACGTCCTCGTTTGACAGGAAGCTGCTGAGAGCTTATCACCCAATCGACACTTAATATATTATTACCTTCATTTCCATATAAAAAGCAGATAGCAGTGAAAGGTAGTGATGCGTTCTGAGAGGGAGGAGGGAGGAGATCAGGAGTACGATATCAAAAGCTGACACAGTCAACATCAGAGCGGAGGAGGTCAAATGTTAGTGGTGGTGGAGTTCAGGATGCCGTGCTCGACCTTGGCGTTAGAGGCCTTGGACAGGTCTCGCTGTGGGAAAAAAAAAGAAAAGGAAAAGCAATGGTAAGGTTGATTTCTTCCAACAGTGACGTGACGATATGAGGAAGATAAGAAGACACTCTGAGTCAAAACATCATCGCTTACACTTTTGTAACCATTAAAGGACGAGTTCACAACTCTTAAAGTGTGTTTTAAAACAACCGTCAGGAGCTCAAATTAACATTAAAACATGTTTTTCTTGCTGTAATCATCCCTCCTGTTCATACTGACCATTAGAAGATCCTTCATAATGACCTTACAATGGATTTAAAGGTTTATCTGAAGCTAATATGAAGCTTCAGCGTCCAAATGAGTCAAATCAAGTAGATATCTTTCAACGTTACAGTCTTTAGTGCTAAAGTCCCTCTTTTTGTTGCTATACTTCCACCTGCAGCTCAACAGGGAAACACAAAGAGGAGAATTTGATGCTAAAAAGACTGTAAATGCGTCAGATATCCACTTTATATGACTAAACTCAGACTGCTGAAGCCTAAACAAAAATGCATTGTTGCACAAAGGAGATCTTTTAATAATCAGGAGGAATGGTTACAGTGAGATAAACCTGTTTCACTGCTCATCTGGAAACCTGACTGTTGATTTAAAAACACACTTGAAAACTTGTGAATCTGCCCTTTAGGAACGACACACTGAAGGTTGTTAGTTTGAGTTAGAGAGAAGCCGAACACACTGATGGAGTAAAAAAGGTTTCACACTGACTCAACAAGATTTCACTGTAGAAAAAAAAAAAAAAACACCTTCAGCATGATGAACTGTCATGTTTTTAGCATCCAGTGAGTTTGTGAATTATTGTCATTTACTATTGTCATTTAATTACTTCTGTTTTACATTTTCCTGAATATGGAGTAACAGAATTTTCTTAATTAAACAGATAAATAGAAACAGAGCTGTGGCCCTTCGTTCTGCTGTTAGTGCAGAAACTCGTCTCTCTCTGTTCTTTATGTAACAATAATAGTAAACTTTATTTATATGGCACTTTTCTTAACAATGTTAAAGATAAAAGTCAATAAAATACAAATGGATAAAATATAATAAAGTTACGAGATAAAAGCTTTAAAAAAAAAAAAAGAAAGAAGAATGTTTTAAGAGGAGATTTATAAGCAGTGATAGTTTTAGCAAACCAAACTGATCTGAGAGAAGCGTTCAGGCACATAAAGCGTTAGTAGATCTTTGGGGCCTGATCATTTAAAGCCAAGAAGTTCAACAGTAAACTTTTTTAAATCAACGAGAAAATAAACAGGAAGTCAGAGCAGGGAGGCCAGAATATGAGTTATATGATCTTATAGACTTGAACCAGTGTGAAGGACAAAACAATAATATAAATAAGAACAAAATAAAAGCATAGAAACCCTGCTTAAGTCCTCAAAGGATCAGAAGGATCTAATTTATGAAATTAAGTTGAAAGAACTTAACCTTAACAACCTTCTTATCTTCATCACAACAAAGAGCAGAAACAAATAAAACACCCACATTTCTTTTGGTTGGTTTAATGTGAAAAAGTTCCAAGACTGCAACGATCTGACTGACAGTCGTTAAGTTTGAAGATATTTTGAGAAGTTCAGCTTCAGTCTTTAGTACCAAAACATGACGTCTGCTATCAGACTCCATCATAAACCTGCAGTGTGGAGATTTTACATATAAATGAACGTCCGTTAACGAGTTCACACGACGCTGATCAACGCTGATAAAGCAGTAAACCTCTCTCGCACTCGCATGATAAAACCGTTCAAACGGGGAAGTGACAGCGGAGCGGCTGGATACACACAAACACTGAAACTAACACAAAACGGCCTGAAGACGTTTGTTAGTATGAATTTTATCTGATCCTATGTGCTTCACTGATTTTAGGTGCGGTGTACACGTGACAGAAATATCTTAAAGCCGGCGTGTAAGAGGTTATGAATCTTTGAGGCGCCTTTAAGATACAAACAAGGAGTCCGTGGTCAAGATCGAACGTATTCCAGATGTGTGGTTTGTTTAAAAGGGACAATATTTTGCAAGGTATCTGTCGTCCACCGGACAGGCGACCCCGATGAGTTAAAAGCCTCAGGAGAACGTATGTTATTCATGTGATAATATCCAGATGTGTGACCCTGTATAACCTACGCACTGACAGTGGTATGGCGCCCGGACCATCGTCTAATAAACGTCTTCAAAATAAGAACTTCAACATCTCTTCCTTTGAAAGATGCACCATCACACATTCATAAGAAGATGGTTCTCACCGCTTAAAGTAACAAACTTTTGCACCATGAGAGAGAAAAGATCTGTCCGTCATTCATCTCTGCAGCAGACACCCAAAAAAAACAAAACAAAACAAAAAAAAAACAAGAAGCAGCGTTTTCTGTCATTACAGTTAAAATCAGTCACTGTCACTAATCTGCTGCGTGAACATCCAGCTTTACAGAAACCAGGTTAGTTCAGTGCTTGGATAAGATATTTTTAAATCATACTGTGCTGTTGTAACAGTCTGTGCTGTGTTACTGCTGTAATACCAAATAGCGCCACAAGGTGGTGGCGGCTCCTTTTTTTGTTGTACAGAGCTTGTTGTAGTTCGCCTTTTCTCCCTCCTACGATGCGGACCTCCATGTTGACTCTTTTCTTTTTGTATGACTTTAAGAGTAAGTGAAGAAGTGATGTGCTGCCTTCGTACACGACTCATGAATGATTAGTGAACGTAGTGGCTTTGTATGGTCGACATTGTATATTGAATAAATCTGCTGCGTAGAAATCCCCACTTCTGTCTGCCAACTTTCTGATGCTAAAGTTGCTAACCGGAGCCCGAGCTAATCCAGCCATTATCCTCACCTTACACTGTGAGCGGGTGTAAACAGCTGTGTCTAATAAAACTGATGTTGTGAAACAGTCGCACAAGAATCGGACGACTTCAAAGCACGGCTGAAACATGTCGGGTGCAGACGGCGTGTTAGACGGAGAGAGTGGCTGGCGGCTAATCCTGCAGGTCGAAGCTAAACTAGCGTGTTAAGTTGCTGTTTGATTTCTTCCATTAGAGACATGCAGTAAAAGTGAAAGAGGATTAGTCAGAAGGTTTTTAGAAATCCCAACACACCTTGATTGAACTGATTCAGTGTTGACCAAGTCCCTCTAAAACATAAACGTACATCATTAGAGTCTGTTTGTCATCAGAAAAACGCTCTGATAGATGCTCAAATGTGTTACTGCACCGAAATGAAGGTGGAAAAAAAACATGCAAAGAAAATTAGAGACAAAAGTGTAAATTACCACAAACTCTGAATACGTGCTGGCAACAGAGGTTATGCTGAAGTTACGCTGTGGACCAGTGGGGGTCAGCAACGCACCACTCAGAGGGCTCCCCTTCAGCTGGGCCTCGTTCTCCTTGTTACAGCCCTGCAGTCTCGGGTGGGGAGGTTTCCCTCCGCCTGTCCGCGCTGCCAAACCCTGCAGGACGCGACGGCAGAGAGAGACGGTCAGAGATCAGAACAGTGTGAACAACAACGATGCTTAACACGTTACAGCGAGCAGGATTTTAGTTAAATAAATAAAAAAATGACTGAAAGTAGGGTTCCCTGCTCCCTTAAAACATCAGAATAAACAGCTGGATTAGATTTTAATTAGTCAGTACAGACATAAAGATTACACATTGATTATTTCACTTGTCAGTTGACATTTCTGCTCATCAGTTTCAGTGCAAATGAGAAGAAAAAAAAAACATTATTTATGCTGAATCCTTAAAAAATTGTAGTTGAATTTAAGGAGATTAGGACAGCACATCTAGTGAACTCAGTTTAATTTGAATTGGCTGCAGAAAAACGGGTCGTTTGGAAAGAGAAACGTGAACTCTTTATGTGTCTAAAAGTTCTCTGTGATGTAAAACATTTAAGAGATTTTGGCTCTTTTGCCTGCCTCCTTATGAACTGGATAGAAGTTCATCCTTACCTAATTTCAATTTATTTTTTTGTTCATGATCCAATCCACTTTATTTATAATAGCACGATTTTAACAAACACCAGGTTTCCAAAGTGCTGCACAGCAAGATAAGAAAAAAACAAACAATAAATAAGCACAACAGAACACAATAAAACGAAGACGGGCACCATAGGATAAAAGTAATAAAATCAAATAAAATAAATCAAATGATTAGTCTGTAATGTCTATAATTAGTTTCACCTGACGTTGATGATTGTTTACCAGTATACACACTGAGGAAAGGCGCCTGGCCCGAAACGTCAGTGCGACAATTCAGATTAAAAACGAGCTCACTGGATGTGCTGTCCTGATCTTAGATTGAAGTTAGAGAGGAAAAGTCTGAAAGCGCCTGCATGTAGTTAAATCAAGTCAAGCGTCTGACAGCAGTAAGTGTTTTACAGCAGACAGACATCACATACACACACAGTTAAAAGCTAAACAGAAACAAGAACGTCTTCAGTTTATTCTTACTAGTCACATTTTACCTCAAAGCAGAAATTTAATATTACATTAAAGCTGCTTAATTGTTCCAACGTCTGATTAAAAAACACTGAGATCAACTTATTTTCTGCAGGTGCTTATATTATATTACATATTCTGTGTTGCCTGTTATATATTTTTTTTAAACGCACCTTGTTTGCTGAGAGAGGTGGGCGGGGCACAGGTGAGCGACAGACGGTCCCGCCGTAGACGGAGCGCATGGTGCTGTTAGAGGCGACGCTGGAGATGCTGGAGGTGGTGTTACCCTGGCGGGGGGGAGGGAGGGAGGGAGGAAGGAGGGAGGGTTAGTGCTGAATAATTAAGAACTTATATCATAAATACAAATGGAAGACATGCGATATGATTTTTACCATTTTCCGTGATTTATTCGGGGTAGTTGTGCCGAGGAATCTGCGTTTGGTTGGCGTTCGTACCGCCGTTCCGTACAGCATGTCCTCCTCCGTCTGTTTGCTCTTCTTCAGGTGCTGTTTAAAGAGTTTGTACAGAAGAGAAACGTCAACACGGCGCCTCAGCGAACTTTAAAAAAGGGGCAGAGCCGGGCGAGACGACGATGAGGCGACTAGCTTACCCTTTCCTGTTTCTCCTTCTCTTTCTCTATGCGGTGCAGCTCCCACTGCTCGTCCACGTACTCCAGAAACTTCTGACCGTTTACGAAAAACTCACGACCCTGCTCGCCTTCCCAAGCTTCGATCTGGGCTTTTAGTTTCTTTTCAAGCTTTAAAAAAAGAAAACAGGCACAAACGTGACGTCAAATTACTGTAAAATACTTAATAATCACATGTTTTTCCATTTAGAAAATCCACCGTGACTCTCGTGTCTTTACCTTCGGCAGACTTTTATGCAGCTCGGACCTCTGCTTCTCCTCTTTGAGAAGGTTTCCTCCTCTGTTGGTGAATCTCGTCGGATCTGTGGCTTTTTTCTGGGAATTAAAAAAAGATTCTTCATCGTTTCTGAAAACATTTTATACAAAGTCTGACTGAAATTTAACAAAAGGCACGAATCCTCCTGTGAAAAAAGTGAAACGAGTCTGTTTACGAAGCTCACAGGCAAAGGAAAGACGTTAAATGTTACACTTTAAGTCAAACTTTTTCTATTGTATTAACATAATTTTACATGTAACATTGATTTTTATTAGTATTCAGGCTGCTGCAACATGTTTAAATCAGTTATCTGTCTTAAATTAATTTTCTTATTTGTTCTATTTGCAATTTAAAACAAATTTTTTAATTGAATAACTGAAACTTTAACATCCAATCGGCTCCGTTTCTGCAGCCTCAGACGGACTGTTGCTGCTTTTTACTCTCGTTAGTTTCCGCTTCTTGTTGCAGTGAACTCACCTCCAGCTCCAGGAAGAGTCTCCAGCTTTCTTCCCATTGGTTAACCCCGTCAAAAAGCTCTTTGTGATCCTCATAATGCATCTTCAGACGCTGGATCTCAGCGTCGTGAAGCCCCAGCAGCTCTTCGGTAAAATCCTCTGAAATAGTCAAATTATACTATAAGAACAAAAAAAAACTTATATAATTGTGATTAAAACAGATAAAATGTCAAACGAGTGAACTCACCACTGAAATACGGTGTGAACGCCTGCCGCTGGTCGATGCTGAAGAAGCATTTCTCCCAGAAGACGGCGATCTCGGAGCGGATGGCGTCCGTCACGTTGCGCATGTTCAGCAGTTTGAGCTCCTCCAGACGCTGGACCTCTGCTCGTAGCTGAAGACAAACGAAACAAACACATGAATACAAACTTTTTTAAAAAAAAGCGGCACACAGGACACTTCAGTCTCCTCACCGCTTCCAGGTTCCTCTTCCTGGATGTGACCATGTGCTCGTTGAAGGCCCCTCTCTCCTCCTGGGGAACCTGCAGTCTGTCCCACAGCTGCTGGATCTTCTCTCGATGAGCCTCGCACATCGCCTCGTTCTCCGCTTTGCGCTCCTCCAGCTGCGGCGTTGACGGGGACAGAGAGAAGCATCGGTTAACAGACCTGGACCGACCGCGGTGCTGATGGTTTACACCGCTGGGATCTATTTCAACATTTCGACCGTCTTTACCTGACAGAGCAGCAGTTTGAGCGATGTAATGTTGTCTCTGGAGAGGCAGAAGGAGTCCTCGTCCTCGCAGACCACATCCTTCTCAAAACTGGTCTCAGGGATGTGGTCCAGGACTTCCATGTGTAAGATGATCTCCTTTTTGATGTCCATGAACTCAGCGTACCGCTTCGCCTGAACACACGAGAGACACAAGTGTTTATGGTGTTAACTTGTGTTTGCTTTATGTTAATTAAAATGAATTCTGGTGCATTTTAATAAAAGTCAGTTTTCTTTCTTTTGGGTAAAACATCAAAAAGGCTTTCAGGAGCATTTATACATTATTTCAATTGTGAAGACATATGTTGGGGCAGCACAGCCTAAACTTCTTTTCCGTTGACCTGCAGCCTTCTGCATTAACTCTACACAACAAATTATGAGACGTCAAGTTGCAAAAGTTTCCTAAAATGATGTGAAACAGTCCAAGTGGTCTAAATTTGATCATTTACAAGAGGACGGGAGTCAAACACATCTTTCCTCTCGGTGTCTCGTTTTATCTGAAAACATGTCAAACCAAGACTAAAAAAGCCGTTTGATAAAACTTAATTAAAATATCAAGAATATCACTTGTCAAGTTAGAAATATAAACCTTGGAGGAGCCAATTGGCAATCCCCTATAAGTAGGAACTAAACTGTGTGCGTTCAGGTGCCGCCCACTACGCTTACCTGGTCACACACACAAGTCAAGTCAGCTTGTTTTTTGGTGTTTGGTGCATGTATGGAACAAAGGAAGTAACTTCATGGAGTAAATGGATCGTGTTCAACTCGTAAGAATTGTTTGGACAATAATTCATTAAGGTAAAACGGTGCGTCAATTAAATCGTCCGTGATGGAGCACCTCAGTGGCTTAAAGCGTGGGCTTGGCCATTATAAACCTTTTCAGCCATGTATTTTAACAGTAGATTGTATTTTATACGTTTTAGTGAAGCACAAAGATTAAAACTGCTAAAATGAAACTTTCTGGCAGCGACTTTGTGAAACACAGAAGACTTTTGTGCAGCTTTTCCGTTCATGCAGTCAAAGCAGCCGAACAGGAGAATATTCACACAGACAGCTGGGTATATAAACACAAGCAGGTCTGCACCTTCTCTTCGTTCTGGTCGGAGATGTGCTGGCGGAAGCTCTCCAGCTGCTCCACTGAAGGGACGGAGTCTGGAGAGATACCGTAAGGCATAGAGCACAGGATGTCGCACAGGTCCTGGTCCTGATCCAGCAGAAACTTCAGCTGCTGCATCCTCAGAGTCTTCTCCTTCACCAGAACCTCCACCTGAGTGCGGATGTTCTTCTCCTGCTGGAGCATGCTGATCCCCACCTCCTCCTGAACATACACAAGATACAACATGTGACGCTTCTCGAGTCTTTAGAAACAAGAAACTGAACTCTTAAAGTCTCTAAAGCCATTCATCATCAGACAAATGCAGTAATAGGATATGTAGGAACGCTCACTGTTGTGGAATATAAGAGACCAAATGATCCAGTTATTCTTCAACACTGAAATGGTTGCAGTTGTCGTTACCTCAAACACGGGCAGCTGAAGCTCCAGGCAGAGTTTCTCCATGTCTGTCCTGCATGTTTGAATGCTGCTGATGAGCCTCGTCTTCAGAGATTCTTCTTCTTTGATCATCATGTCCAGTAATCCCTGGCGGAGGAACAAAACTTATTCAGAATGGATGACAGAGCAGAGACAAACAAGGATATAAAACGTAGGGGTGTAATGGAACATGTCGGCAAAAATCACAAATCTTCTCTCAACATCACAGTAGATCAACTTTGAACAGCTGGAGTTTAACGATCACACAGGAATGCTTCTTCTTCTTCTGCAGACACAGTCTAAAAATGATAAAACACTTGTGCTGTCTGCAGAGCTGCTGAGCTGATTAATTGATTAGTCAATTAACAGAAAATTAACTGCCAACTGTTCTGATAATTGTTTAATCGTTTTGAGTCTTTTTTTTTTTAAGAAAGAAATGTCCAAATTCTCTGATTCCAGCGTCTCAAATGTGAATATTTTCTGGCTTATTTAGTCTTATGATGATAAACTGAATAAATTTGGGTTGTGGACTGTTGATCAGGACAAAACCAGACTTTCAAGGATGAATCTTTGGGCTTTGGGAGAAAGTGATTCACCATTCTATATGATATTTTGTGGACCAAACAACTAAGTGATTAATGGAGAAAATAACAAATTAATTAATAATGAAAATAAAAGGTCAGTTTGCAGCCCTATTACACAGTAACACTGGTTCTTGTTGGTGCAGATAAAGTCTAAATAACTGCTTTATTACAACTGTCCTGCTTTATAAAAAGAAAAACACTGTTGCTGTTTGGAAAAACCAAAGCACTCAAATGTAGAAAACCTGAAATAATGCACGAAAACCAGCGGAAACTGGAAGCTTCCCAGTAAGACTCAAGATTTTTGTCAATATGAGAAGGGAGGAAGTCTTCTTCCTTCAGTCACCGCGAAAACTTAGAAACACGCAGGAAGTTGGATATCAGAGTTCCTCATCTCACATTTGTTTGTATTTACAACAGGAACACTTTAAACAGAAGTATCCTTATGTGGCTGTAGTAGTGAAAACACAAGCTTACACACTTGTAGTAAACTGATGAATCATCTAGTGTTAATTATTATTAAGTATATTTTTTAAATTATCAGCTTATATAACATTAGCCGATTTTTAAAACTGGTATCAGCCTAAAAAAAATAAAAATCTAAACTCTCATGCATATAAATATTTGCAGCCTCTGATCTTAAAACTCTACTTTGTCGACCAATATGAACATCAGATGTGTTCATGACATCATCTGGGCTTTGAATTTTTTCCAATGGCCTAGTTTCACTCATAATGACTGACTGTTCTCGTAGTCGTCACCCCCACCCACCCCCACCTTTTACTCTCTCTGTCACTTACAAGACGAGTCAAACTCTCATTTGACTGATACTGAAACCAAACAACACACAAACACACGTGCAAAAGTTAAAACCTCTGTGGAAAGCTGTTCTAAGCAGCAGGTTTACATACACGAGACAGTAAATATATATACGTGACGCTGTTCTGTGTCTCACCTTAATGTGGTTCTTGACAACATTAGTCCTCTGTAGTCTCTGGTCCTCTGGTATACCAATCTCCTCCCAGATGTCCTTCAGCTGGCATAGTGCTTTATTCAGGCACGACACAGACTCAGCTGCGAGCACCTCACTGCACAGACATGCAGTCAATTCATTATTAATATATATATTAGTAAAACTCCAATAAGCAGCGCTGGAGAGTAATTTTACCCAAGTACTTCTAAGTAAGTTCTATTTGATGCTACTTTATTCTTTTACTCCACTACATTTATTTAACAGCTTTAGTTACTTTTCAGATGAAGATTTGACACAATGGATAATATAACAAGCTTTTAAAATACAACACATTGTTAAAGATTAAACCGGTGGTTTTCAACCTTTGGGGGATTTTGACGTCTTACCAAAAAAAAAAAAAAAAACGTGCATGCTGCTCTAACACTGATGCTTCAGTATTAATAATTAACGATGTCATTCATATATAATAATAATAATAATGATAATAATAATAATGATGATGATGATAATAAGCCAGTAAGAGGGACCAAACCACTACTTTCACTGCAATACTTTAACTACATCAAGCTCATAATACTTAACGTTATGTAACTTATTAACTTACTTTTACTTAAATAGTTTGTCATGCAGGACTTTTCCTTCTAGTGGAATATATTTACATCGAGATTAGTATTTTTACTGACTGAATATTTCTTCCACCTTTGATAAAAAAAAAAAACAAAAACACTGACGTTTGATGTTTGAACCGCAGAGACAAACCGCAGCTCATCTGATGGGACTAACCGACGTCAGTTTAGCTAACTCCGCTAAAACCAGCTATATAACGTTATTTTACGTTTTAAAAACTCTGACCTTACCGTGAAAAATGTTTAACCTTACCTTTTTCTCATCGTTGTTCCAAAACTCTGTTGTGATTCCCAGTGAACAGCCTAAAAACAACCAAAACGTGTCAAGGAGACAGGTTCACCGGTCCGCTCTCAGTACTCCGGCCGTTTGTACACAGTTCAAAATACGCATACAGCGCCGCTCTGCCCTCTGATTGGCTCATTCGGCGGGAGCGCGTGTTGCATCAAACCGCCGCCGGCCGTTGGGTAGTATCTATAGTTACTGCTTAAAGGGAACCGCCCATCACCGAATCACCCATCCAATAAAACAAACGCACCAGTTTCGTGCAGGGTGCGGCGACGTAGCAGCATTCTGTCACCACGCAACAATGAGCTTCTGTTAGTTTACCACGATATAAGTTATATATAGATATATGAATAATGTACATAATTAAACATGATAATTAATATATTTTTACATTAAAGGATAAGTTCACTTTTTCTAAGTTCATTAAGTTCACTAAGTTAACAATTTTTCAAGTCTGTTTTAAAACAGTCTGGAGCCCAAATGAACGCTGAAACAGGTTTTTCTTGCTGTAATTATTCACCATTAGAGGACCCTTTTTATAATGCATTTACAGTGTAAGTGATAGTGTGGCAAGTCAAATTCCTTGCATGTGCAAACTTGGCAATAAACCTGTTTCTGACTAAAACAGAACTTGTATAAATAACAACATGCAGTAAAAATCATCAACAACAAATTGTGTTAAAAACATTTATTCACTTTATACATGTTTACAGTTCTTTCTTTGTTAAACACAGACCATAATAGTCGACATTTTCCATCAGATAACAGCAGGACCGGAGGGAATGCAATGACAAGTGGCTGCAGGAATGTGTCAGGTTCCTGTCCATCGATGTGCCGACAGGCTTCATACGTGGTTGTCCAGCAAAGCCTCGAGGAGTCTAGAGCTGTTTGTAATCGCAGTTGTTAACACGATAAATCTATAACCTGGAATATAAAAAAAAAACAAAACAGTAATGTTTGTTAAGATGTATTTGTTTTCATCACTTCTGACTCTAAGCAACAACAGGATTTCCATAAAGAAACCACAATTTGTCAGGTGTGAGTTTCAGTTTGTGTATTTGTTGTTCCGTTGTCAAGCAACAACCTGCACGGCAACCTGCTGATGAAACATATATAAGAATAGTAGAAATATAAAAATTATAGAAAAATAAGTAATATGAGGAAAGTATAACCGTATATTAGAAAACTAGTGTGTGTGTGTGTGTGTGTGTGTGTGTGTGTGTGAGTAAAATGAAATAGTGTGTAACATGGCTACTGAAGAACCGTAATGAATAAATGTTTTATACGGAAGCCGCGAGAGGCCAAAAAAATAAATAAGTCATGATCTTGATTTAATGATTTGTGCTCTCACAAATTAAACCATTTAAATGATTAAAGTCCAATTATTTTACTACATTGAGTAGAGCTGCAACTAACAACTATCTTCAATAACGATTACTCTGTTGATTATTTTGTTATAGTTTAATAACAATAATATCATAAAGGATCTCAGAGATAACACAGTGTTATGCTTTAAGTATATCCACATATCACACGTGTGAGCCAGTGTTTTGCTCTGTTCCTTTTTTTTCCAATTTACTTACATATATATATATATATTTTATTTGATTTATTTATGTATGTATTGCTTTATCCTGCTCTAAACTGATACACAAGGGCTGTTATCTAAAATGTGGCTTCAAACTGAATAAAAGTTCATTTCTAACTAGGCATTTTTTTAGTGGAAGATACAGAACAGACTTCACTGTGTCTTCCATAAAGCGCATCAATAAGGAGCAGGTCAGAAAACAGTAAGGCTCCCACCTATTAGATGACTAATCAGGACAGAAGAGGTGCAAACTAAACTCCAAACAACAGCATTAACAGCGTTAACAGAGAAGAAAGGAGGAACCTAAACGTTCAGGTCATCTTTACCTCTCTCTCTGCCGAGAAAACGTAACGCCGAAATCTCAGAGAAGGTGCAGCCGCCAAGGAACACGACCAGGACGTTGCGCTGAGCGTCGCTCTTTGTTTTTAAATCAACTCCTGCTGAGAGAAAACGGAAAATAAAACTTCAGCACTCGTCAATCAGTTCAAAGCAACTGATTGTAGATTGCTGCTGCCGCCTTCAGATTACATACGAACACCTCCTGCCGATCTGACCTGTACCAGCAAATTCATGTCCGTTCAGCAGCCTGACGACCTCATCGAGCCCCGTCCAGCCGTCTCGCTCCAACACCTACAGATGAAACACACGTCAGGAACGAGAAAGAACAGTTTCATCATGGCAACAATCATCTCTCGTTGATTCTCTGCACAGAAAACAAAGCAGTCAGATCCTGTTGAATAAAAAAAATCAAAAATCAAAATAAATCACCTGCTCGATGAGTTTGCAGCTCAGAGGGACGTAGGCGCCGCTGAAGATGTACGCCATGTCTCGCGGGACACGCAGGTCATATTCTTCATCTGACTTTGGCACCTTTACACAAAATATAATAACTTTCATAAGAATTTCTTCTTAGTGACCTTTTAAATGATGGAGACGGATCCAAAGAATCTAGGTTGAATTTATTTTCTTGTACAAGAAGGAACGTTTTAGAAGTGGGGTTACAGAGAAAAGGTTCCCTCTTTGGTCGACCCTCGGTACGTCTCAAGTTGTTCCTGATGCGGCACTTTGACAGACGTCCCAAGTCTCTTATTCTGCTCCGAGGAGCGATGAGCGAGGAAACATGAGAGCAGACTTCCTGGAAGTCTTTTCCCGGCCGACACGCCCCCTTATTGGATATCAGTTATTGATTGGACGCTACAGCTGATCAAACTGATCTGATACGTCACTACAGTTTCATACCGAAGTGGAGACAGATAACAGTTTAAATTTAAGTGTTTCAATTTCAAGTTTCATGTTTTATTTGTTTTCTGATTCATCACATAGTTAAAAATCTGTTAATTGTCTGTCTTAAACTATTAGAGATTTTTCTTTTCATGATGTTATTTCCTCCATTAAACTGTTTCTAGGTGACAGACAGACTCTTCCTGACTTTAATTTGATTCATAATAACAGTTAAACACGTTTATATTTTACATCATTTATCATTATTACTGTAATGTACTAATACATATGTTCCAGTGTTCAGGCGACACTCTGATTATATTCTGGATCATTGAAGACGCAAGTGAGGGAAACGTGGATGCAATTTAAGAGACTTGGGACGCACCCCCTGTCACTGTCTCCTCTCTCAGCTGGTCCTGGCCTTCCCTACCAAAACAAGGTTTTAAGAACCTCATGGTGGAGGTCTTTCCTTCTTTGATTCTTCGGATCCGGTCTCCGTTCATTTAAAGGTCATTAAGAAGAAATTGTTTACGTTTACTACAACGCTGTAACACGATGAAAGAGCTGAAAGAGTTATCAGAAAGCTGTTGATAGTTTACCAGGTTGAGTTTTCTGCTCAAAGCTCTGAAATTGCTCTTCTTTGCCAGAGAGGAGAAGGCGTCTGTCAGCTTTCCTGGAAAATAAAAACAATTTAAAAAAAAGCAATCAGGACAGTTTGATGCCATTTTTTTAAGTCTTCTTCATTAACACAAGCAAAATAATGCAGCTATTTCTTAGAAAAGAGCGACATAGAGCGATAATAGAGGAGCCTGTTTCACCTGCAGTCCTGTCGTTGACCAGTTTGCTCACTTTGGTCTCCATGACAGTGAGCGTCTCTCCCGCTTGCTGCTCCACCAGCAGGCCCAGCTGCCTCAGGTTGGCGAACGTGAGCAGGTGGTCGACGCCGTAGCTCTGATGAGGTCGATCAGAGTGCACAATGTCACACAGCGGACCAGTTAACATGAGTCCAGTTTAAAAATGAGGACTTTGTTAAAGCATCGTGGGGACGGTGGGTCGAGATATACCTCCAAATATTAATACGTGTGTCACATTTCCCTTCACATGTACAATATTCTTTCTTATGTCAGTTCTCTCCAGGTGAATGGAGGCTTTAAACCTGCAATAACTTGTTTTTTTTTAGCTACTTGGAGGCAGCGGGAAGAAGTTGTCATCATTTTTTCAGTGGATACGTTGAACACGGAGCAACATTATCGTTTATTTCTGTCCACCTGGTGAATCTAAGTCCAATATTCACTCTGTTTTTGCTCTCTAACAACTCCTGAGGGAAATATAATTTAAAAACATTTAAAATAATAATAAAAAAACACTTATTTTTGGGAGAATTAAATGTCTATTTCATTAAAATCATACTTAGTTTGGAAAATATCTGACAGGAAACTCGAAGCTGACAGTTCTGTACTGTGTTTTGTTTTTACAAACACAGTCCTGAGATGACTTTGTGTTGTGATTTGGCGCTACATAAATAAAACTGAATTGAATTAAAAGTCAAACACAGGAACACGGATCCTCTCCTGCGTGGTTCCTTTGGTTAATTCTTGTCTGTGCTCACCTGCAGGTACTGTGCTTTTAACGACCGGTAGTCTTTCGACAGCAGTCCTGCAAGAAGACACAGAAATAGTCACATGATGTAGCCGTTGACAGATGACGTGAATAACTTCTGTCTTAATCATACGTCACGAGACGACTCACCGTTTTCCGTGATAGACAGAAGACAAAGCAGCCTCAGACTTTCTATCATGGAGACCTTGAGAGAAGAAACAGGAAACAGGAAGCAGATCTTTTCTAGTGTGTTGTTATCGTACGTATCGTTCATATCTCAGACTCTCTTTTAAACAAACCCACCTGTCTGTTGATGTGCTCCTCGATGAAAGAAATGCATTCACGGATTTCGAATCCTTCGAGTAAAGCTGGAAGAAAACAGAAGATCAAGATTTATTTTTTTTGTGACAGTCCCCTGCCTAACCTGTCTCAACATTACTGACGCTGGTGTGGTGATGCGTTATATTCCTCTCTATAAAAAAGGTACCTGGGAGAGCGTGAATGTGGCAGCTGGCTGAATTTGGGAGCACTTTTTGTGTCTAACGCTGCCATAAGGGATAAAAGTCCAACTCCCAGTGTTGTGCAGCCTCCCTCTCTGAGTTACTGACACGCTCCATATTTTGCAAATTATTGTTTCAGTAGTTAGTTAGTAAACAGCAACTGAAACGGCTCCTGCCTACCTGAACTCCCTCATTCAGGTCTACACTCCCTCCCGCCCGCCTGCTACGCTCTGCCAAAGAAAGGCGCCTAGTGCCACGACCACAAAGGGGCAGATACCAAACTCTGTTCGGTCTGCAGAAAAGACTAAAGACTCAGCTCTTTCGTGAACACCTCTGCACTTAATGGACTGTAAGAGAAAGGGAAAAAAAACCCAAAACAAAACAAAAAAACATGCATCTATACACTCTAATCATTGCCTTGTTGCTACCTGTTGGCATCTACGTCCTATCAGGCTCAAACTTAAGCTTTATGGCACTTACTCATGTTGTTGTCTCCTGTCTAGATCTCTGCTTGTGATGTATCAGACTCGTATGCACGTCGCTTTGGATAAAAGCGATGTGATGTAAAAGTTTACTTTATTATATTAAATATATTTATTGCCATCGATTGTGTCCATTCCCATATGTGTCACAGCCTAGGAGCCGGTTATATATAAATAACAATAGACTAAAAGCAGTATGTAGACGTGACGTTAATTAGCAAACGGCTAAATAAACTGAAGCTAAAATCCTGAAATCTTACAGTGTTCTGTCTTCAGCAGCTCCTGGAAATCCTGCTTCGTCTTCTTCTTCATTATCGATTCGCTGGCGCCGATGTCTGAAAGAGACACGACAAGCTCTTCAGCAAAGCATTGTGTAAAAAAAATATAAACGACGACGATCAATCAGTCTGACGTCACGACACTCACGGAGGCTCAAGAGTCGATGTTCCTGTTTTAACCCTTTTAGCTCCTCCGACACGAACGTCTTCATCTGCTTTATGTCCATCCCCCGACGCTTCTGTGTAAGGGAGAGAGAGAGAGAGAAAACTGAGAAGCTGGTTCGCTTGTGTCACTTTAGTTTCAACGACGGGATGATTCGCTCACATCGTAAGCAGTCTGGAGGTTTCTGGCTTTCTGGCTGAGGAAGCTGAAGACGTTGGAGAAATGCTCGTTCCTGATTTCGTCGAAGACCTGAAAGAGTCCAGAGAGACGTTTTAATTTAAAATCGTGACGGAAAAAAAAGATTCTGCAGCGGACAGCTCGCCTCTTATGAGTCCCTACCTTGTCCTGAGAGTTCAGCATGACTTTTAAACTTTTGTCGGAAGACGTAACTTCGGGCCCGAACTCCACACAACCTGCGGGACAAACGCTTGAGATGAGACGACGCTCGAGCACGTGCAAAAACATCTGCGACCGCAGCGTCAGAATACAACTGGAAGGGGTTTAATACTACAGGAAAACAACACAGTGTGAGCTGCAGCTGTCAGTATAAACACTCATTCTTTTATTATTGATCACACAGTTAATGATTAAAGTCTCACTGCATGTTTAGACGCAGTGTTAACGTGGGCGGGTTTTCATTCTGAACATTTTCTCTCCTCGTGTCGCACTGTTACTCACCACATTTGATTCTAAATATATCATCCACAAGTCCTTCGTACACAACTTGCGAGCACAGAGGAGTGACGAAATCCACATCTGCAAAGGTAATGACAGTTTTAGAGGAAATTAAGTTGTTTTTTTAAAGCAACAACAGCAAACAATTGATAGTTTTAGCTTCATAAATGAGAGAATTTGCTGCTATTTTTGGTTTTATATAATAATGAATGAAACATTTTGGTGTCAGACTAAAGACTCCTCACCTCTGTCGATAAGAAAAACATTTCCTATTTCAGTTTGTTGAGGCTTTTGTTCTCCCTCTTCTACCTGATCCCTCCACGACTCGTACACCATCTGATAAACAGACAAACAGACAGAGTTAAGAGGTGGTTCAATCCTTTATGGTGCACATATATCAAAGAAAAACCACAGCGGAAACAATCCAGGCCGTAAAGCCAAACTCATCGCAAACGTGACGTTCTTTACCTTCGAGCATCGTCCGATCCCGTAGAGCTTTGAGAACGGGCCGTAGAGGGAGTGAAGGAGGTGCAGAGCGCTGCCGGCCGTCCTCACCCAGCGCTGGTCGCCCGCCTACAAAAAAAACCCCACACGTACAACATACAAAACTTGGTTATTTAAAGTTAGTCACAAATCAAGAAATAAACAGTTCCAGTATAATGAAGTGGAATAATTTGGTTAAATATTGTATACTGAGAGGATAAGATGAAGAGGATAATCCTTCCTAGTTTGATCACCATCTGTCCTGTTGAAATGTGCAGTATGGCTGCATTTTCATTATCTATACATCTGCTGATTATTTTCTCAATTCATTGTTTTGTAATATCCTTGCTTTTCTTTGCCCTATAACGACAATAAACTGAATATCTTTGAATTTTTTACTGTTGATCAGACAAAACAAGAAGATGTACGATTGAAGATGTCGCCTCGAGCTGTGAAAAACTATAACAGGCATTTTTTAAACACTATTTTCTGACAATTCACAGATAAAACGATTGACTAAATAACCTGCGTATTAACCGATAATTAAAATAATAGCAGCTCTAAGCTCAGTATTATATTTCTGTTTAGCAGCTGGCTACCATTTCTTGTGATCTCATCTTCTGGCTCTCGCTTTTTAAGTTTTTAATTAAAATCGTGACCATTTGGCACTTCATGGGTGTTGATTTTCAGACGATGTTTACCAGAAAGTTGTCTCGAAAGAACTCAGGGAGCTCCAGACTGATGATGTCATCGTCTAGAGGAAGGAGGTAGAAAGCCCATTCGTCTGTTGTCACGTCTGGGGGGGAAAAACACATTAAAAAAAAAACAAGGTTAGCGTTTTCTTCTGCTGACTCTGATCATCAAAGTGAAGTAAAAAAAAAAAAAGAAAGAAAAAAAAAGAAGAGGAGCTTACGGCCGAAGATCCCCTGCTCCTCCAGCACCGCCTCACACGCATAGAACTGGACGACAAGAAGAGGGTCAGCAGGTTAACTATCAATAACTGGATCCAAAACTAATCAGAGCACAGTATGGAAAACACAGCAGAGCAGTAAATTACCTTCTGAGGGGTAAATATAATCTTGTATTGTCTAAATTTCCCTGCTGCCTTGTCTGCATTGACCACATCTGCAATAAGAAGGAAAACAACATCATTAGCAGGCAGCTACACATTTCTCCGTTTTCTATTTATCTGTTTAGCATCGTCAAGCTAGGCTAACCCACTGTTGCTAACTTTGGAGCTAACCTTCACTTTTCCAGCAGTTGGGGAAACAACAGACGTGACTTTTCATGGTGTTGACAAGCTGCAGCGTTTATTAACTGACACACTGTAGTCTGTACTGTACATTTACTGCCAGACTGACAACTTACTGCTGCTGCTAACCGTTTTCTCTACTCCGCGCGCATTTACCGTTATTTCAGACGCTCCCTCTCTCTCTCGCTTAACCACTCACTGGCTAAGGAGTTACGCTAACTGCAGTTTCCATGGCAACGACACAGCCGTTAACTCATGTTTCGAGACAGCGCTGCTCAACGGCTCCCAAACGCTGTTGATTTAAGAATGAACTGATAATTTGGCGATATTTTTGACATTTAAAAAATATTTCTGGCCTGGCGGGGGTTCTCGTTGAACTATTAAAGGGGAAACAATGGGTTTAATGGGTTAATTGTGCTGCATGTAGGAATAATCTGAATTTTTATGTGATGGAAGTGTCCATATAATAACTGAATTTCAGTGTCACCTGAAATTAAGAAATATATAAACATACTTCTCAGAATAATTGTTTAAAATTGCTGTAATTTTGATTCAAATCTTAAACTGTCTGATCAAAAACTCCCAGAAAACTGCAGATCTGTAGCGACTCTCAGTGCTTTTAAATCACAGCTGGAGACTTTTCTGTTTGCTGCTTTTCATTAAACCACATTATTTCACACTGCACTGCAGCTTTTATTCTCTTGTTTTATCCGTCTTATTCCCTTTTTAGCTTTTTTTTAAATTTACAAATCTTAATTTTATTGTTTTTATATGTCCTTTTACTTGTGTTGCTTTTATATTCTGTTTTAATGCCTTTAATGCTCTATGTAAAGCACTTTGAATCGCCTTCTTGCTGAAATGTACCATACAAATAAACCTGCCTTTCCTTAATTAAAAACAACTGACTGTTAGATCCAACACTACTTACCACAAATCCACTTCACAGTTTGTATTCTCGGCCGGATCAGAAAGCAAAGCCTGTAAAGACATTAAGACGCAGTCACATCAGGTATGTGTGTGCGTGTGTGTGTGTGTGTGTGCGTGTGTGTGTGTGCAATGGCTGCAGGACTCACTGATCTGAGGTGCTGATTATTGGTTTATATTCCACCTTGTAGAGTTTGTCGACTTCATGTTGCTGTTTAAAAAAAAAAAAAAAAGAAAAATATTAGAGCTGCAGTTTTTGTTTTTTTTAACGACGGGAGTCAGAAAAGTAAAACGTGATGAAGTTCACCTTTAGTGTTGAAACGTTAGCGATACGATCCAGCGGGCTCATCAAGTCCGCCTCGATGAAGAGATCCTTCTTACCGGGAAGCTGTGTGAGGAAGAAGAGCGTGAAGAGGATGAGAAGAAGAAGAAGATTCTGTGTTCACTAAAACATGCAGCTTCAGTCTCAAACAAAGCATGAAGAAGCGTCTAAACACTGAACTACACTCAGTTTCTCTGTATTTGTGACACTGCTGTTTCTTTCTTCTTTTTTATTACGTCAACAAATTCCATAAAAAGGCTAAAACTAAAGATGCAACCTCAGACGTCTTGTTTGGTCCTGACAGACAGTGAACAACCTGAAGATATTTAGTAATGTAAGAAGCTGAAATTAGAGACTTTTAGCCTTTTTTCTTAAACGTACAACATGTCATTTCAGCCGCTAGGGGTCTCTCGATCAAAACAATAACAAAAGACGGAGTGTGATGACGGTGTGAAGTAGCAAGGGATCACGGGAGTTGTTGTCTTCGTTGTTAAATAATCGGCTTCAGCGCGATAGGATTACTCCGGTGTTGATGGTTCAGGATGTTTTTACCCACAGAAGTCTCCTCTTCTCCAAAATCAAACATACACGCAGATTAAAATAGTTAAAAAATACTACTAAAAGCTGTTTCACCTAAAAAATCAATATTTCTGCAGCTGTTTGTTTCCTGGAGGGGCTGTTAGCTGTTAGCCGAGCTGCTGTCAATGTTTGTTTCTCTGAAACGGTCCGTTACTTTTATTAAATGACAGATTTCTCTGGGTTTGAAAATTGTTGGAAACATTTGAGATAATGTAAGAACACAACTCAACAACATATAGAACATAGGTCTAGTTGTTTTTAGACATTTTAATGTGGAATTATTACAGATTATACCTTTGAAAGATGATTCAAAATGATTACTTGATTGCCAAAATAGTTGGTTACTAATTCTATGTTGATCAATACCAGGCTTTGGATACTCACACAATACTTGTTTAGGCTCAAGTCAGTGTTAGTTTTTGGTGTTTTAATTGCAATTTATTGACAATAAGAAAAATATAGAAAATCAGCCTGGTGTGACATCACAGATCGAGGTGAGGTCAGAGGATCATCTCTAAAAGCTACTTAACAGCTGCAAATAATCTTCCTGATGTCATTCACAGTAAAAAAATATCCCTTTTCTTTTATCTTTGGTGGCTGACTGTTGTGTATTAATTTGACTATGCATGTTAATATTATTCTATACTTATTAAATACTGAGAAGGGTAGGACTACAGCCGGTACAGCTCAGAGTAGAACAACAGGAGCTGCATCATATGTTCGACATTATGAACGGGTTTGTTCCTTTATTAATCTAATAACAGCAATAGTTCATACTCAGCATAACTCTGATAGCAGGGTGTGTTCATGGAAAGTGCCTCCAGTGAAAAATGTAGCCAGAGGTTCCTTTTTTTTCTAAAGTGCTGACATGTTGTGGTGCAATCCTCCTCCTACACATGCTGATAGACGTCAGGTTAGAGCTTTTATCAAACAGGCTTATGTGTTTATAATGAAATCTGCAATGGCATTGTTAGTAGTTGTCATTGTATTTTGATGTGGGAGTTATTGTCTTTTATTAGGCTTTTATTGTCTTTGGATTTCATGATTCTATTGTTTAGTTTTTGTGTTGAATTTCTTGTGATTCTTTAGGTTTTTCTTTGTCTTTTAACATCTTGGGATCATGTTGGAAATAAGAGGTTTTCACTTTAACATCCTTGGGTTTTTTTTTGTTTGTGAGTCTGTTAATTGATCGATTAATTTCCTGTAAGAAAACACCATTAAACACATGTTTACATGCCGGTGACATCCCCGGTGGTGTGTCCGGATAAGGTGTCTGGTTCCTACCTGTTCCAGCAGGTAGATGAGCCGATCCCTGGCCAGCCTCTTGAGCATAGAGAAGTCAGGGAGCTCCGGTGAATCTCTCCTGGCACTGTAAGCCATGCTGGAGCTCAATCACTCACCCGCTGAACACACACACACAAAAAAACACATATACTTCTAGAAATGTGATGACAGAGAGGCTACAACCCAACAGAGACACGTAGAAGTGCAGCGGTTATCAGATCAGCTAGCTAGATTAGCATGTAGGCTAAAAACACACCCTTCACATCACACGTATCTTCAAGGCTAAAACTAGCTTTAAACATTCTGACATTGAAGTGAAAATAATTTCACAGCAGTATGAAGTAAATGATCGAAGCCGGAAGGTGAACATTACGTCAAAACGTCAATAAAGATGCGTTTAGATTAGATTAACGGTTACCTGCTTCCGTAGCGACATAAGCGGAACTGATCAACCGTCAGCTGTTTCTGTCCGAACACGACAAGGAAACGGACCTCTACACTGTTTGGTTGTTTGGTATGTAGGAAAGAGCTAAGAGCACCTGTTTGTTGTCGCTATATGTAATTTTTTCACGATGAATACAGACGCGGTTTTATTGTTAGAAACGGTTAATTTCGCTGCAGAGAAACATCGTAACCAGCGACGTAAAGACGCAGAGGAGACGCCGTATATCAACCATCCAATCGGTAAGCTCGTTGCTGCTGCTAAATGTTTACACGAGTGAAGACGGAAGTAAGGAAATCACAGAGCCGCAACAATTAGTAGATTAATTCATTAGCTGCCAACTGCTAAATTAACCGCGAATTATTTTTGATAATCGATTAATCATTTAGAGTCAGAAGGAAATCTCCAAATTCTCTGATTCCAGCTTCTTAAATGTGAATAATTTCTGGTTTATTTAATCCTCTATGACAGTAAAATTAATATTTTTGGGTTGGGGACAAATTAGATATTTTTTAAAAAAATAGTGAGCAACATTTTTCACCATTTTCTCAAATTTTACAGGCCCACAACTAATCAATTAATTGAGAAAATAATTGTCAGATTAATTGATTAATCATTAGTTGTAGGTTTTTTAAAAAAAAATAATTTCTGATGTTTGATTTAAGGAATCAAGTGACTTGCTGATACTTGTTGGAACAATGTCATACATTTAATTATTTTTTTTTAAATTACACTTTTATTCTAATATTATAAATATTATATTTGTGTGACTCGGTATTTCCTGTAAATTCTCAAATAAAAGCTGTTATTCCAAAAAAGAAAATAGGAAAGTAAAGGAAAACCTTTTTGTACATTTAATCATCTTCATTTTAAACTGTGTGACTATAGATTATCTTTTATTTCTATTTTATATAATACATTTCTATTTCTATTTTATATTATTTATGATTCTTTGACTTTTGTGGTATTTGTATTTAATCTTGCCTTTTGTATATTTTGACAACTCCAAAGCAAATTCCTTGTATATATGAACCAAGATTGTACATCTCCACATCACTCATGTCTTAAAACAACAAACTCATGACTCTGAGTTACTCTTTTAAGACAAATACAGTTTAAATTCACCAGTTACTTCCAATAATTTCTACTGTTAATTCACTGTCAATGAAACTCAAAACATTTCCCATCAACAAAGGGAAGGAAGAAACCTTTTTAGCAGCTCAAAGGCTTCGATTAGTCAAAGATGATGTACAAATTTTAGTCGACTGAGGTTTTCTTTGGTTTGACTACAAGCCCTAGTTTTCAGTTAATTGATTCCTCTCTCTGGCACTTTTAAGGAGTAGCGAGAATCCTCAGCCATGAAGGAGGCGTCACAGAAATCGAGGTTTTGCAAGTATGTCATCAGCTCTTATTTATCAATTTATTCAAATCATGTCTCTTACAGGTGTTTTTTTTGTATCACTACGCCTCTGTGTGTATTCTGTCTGTTCTCCCGCAGGCCGCTCTGCTCCACGACACCGTGGAGGACACCGACACTACTCCCGCTGAGCTGGAAGCAAAGTTCGGGCCGGTCGTGGCTCGCATCGTGCAGGAAGTGACGGACGACAAGAGTCTGTCCAAACAGGAGAGGAAACGTCTGCAGGTGGAACACGCGCCTCACCGCAGCCGCCAAGCCAAACTGGTCAAACTGGCTGACAAACTGTATAACCTGAGAGACCTGAACCGCTGCACGCCTGTCGGTCAGCACCTCTCTGTCACTGATCTTATCACCCAGTCACTTATAGGGATGATGTTTATCTTCCTCAGGATGTCAGTTAATCTACTGTTAGTTTAATTTCATCTTATTCTTATCATCAAGTCGCTTTCTGAGGGATTTTTGTTTGTTTTTTCGAGCTGTGTTTGCTCAGTTTCTCCAGTTCATCACGTCTAAAGCAGCTTGTTTTGCTCTGTGTTCAATTATTAAACTCATATTATCTGTAAATAAATAAAAGTTGTAATGCCGATAATCGATTCAAACTGAAAGCCCAACATAAAAGCATCAATTATCAATTCATTTTTAAATTCAGTAGCGGTTTGGGAGCCGTTGAGCAGCGCTGCCTCGAAACGGGAGTTAACGTCTGTGTCGTTGCCATGGAAACTGCAGTTAGCGTAACTCCTTAGCCAGTGAGTGGTTAAGCGAGAGAGAGAGAATGCGTCTGAGATAACGATGAATGCTAGCGGAGCAGAGAAACGGTTAGCAGCAGCAGTAAGTTGTCAGTCTGGCATTAAATGTACAGTACAGACTACAGTGTGTCAGTTAATAAATGCTGCAGCTTGTCAACACCATGAAAAGTCACGTCTGTTGTTTCCCCAACTGCTAGAAAAACGAAGGGGTTAGCTCGAAAGTTAGCAACACTGGGTTAGCCTAGCCTGACGATGCTAATAAGATAAATAGAAAACGGAGAAATGTGTAGCTGCCCCCTCTACTTTATATACTGTTTTGGGCTTTAGTGATACCTCATAACTACTTTATGACCTTTTGTTATGGAAATTTCCAGAAGTAAAAGGTGACAAAGTCAGAGAGGTCAAGCTGTACTTTCTGTCTCCTCAAACAGAAGATAGCGGCATGCGTTGCTTTGATAAGTAGGAGCCTTACTGGCAAACCAAGACCTGAAACAGAGACCTGAGATACAAATGTAACTAGAGGTCACAGATTTATGATTTGAAACTGATGAACAGATTAGAGTAATATCTCTGATTTCCCTAAAGTCTGGATTCAGGCTTTCAGAGACGGCGTTTGCGTTTCTCCTTGATCAAGTTCATTAAAGTGTTCCCGGCTTAATTCAACAAACTCCTCGTCTGTTCCTCTCTTTCAACCGAAACTGCCAACATCAGCTCAGAAAATCCACAACAACCTCATCTCATGTTTTTTTTTTAATGGAAAAACTGTTCATTAGTAGCTACAGTAGTCGGATAAATGTAGAGTAGCTGTCAGTTAATCCTTACAGCATGAAAATACTCAAGTACTAATTCCTCTCCCTCCTCTTTATGTGTGTGTGTTTGGCAGGTTGGACGGCAGAGAGGGTGCAGGAGTATTTCGAGTGGGCCTGTGCGGTGGTGAAAGGCCTGAAAGGAACCAACTCTGCTCTGGAGGAGAAGCTGGAGGAGCTGTTCAGACAGAGAGGAGTTCAGCTCTGACGACAACAGCAGCAACACAACACAAGAAGACTCTATTTAAGCTCCATATGTCCATTTATAAATGTGTAAACATATAAATAAATCATATTTCATATAAAGTTTTGGTGATGATGGTGTTGATTTTATTCCCTTTTAATAACTTATTTACAGTGTTTTCACATCTAAAAACATGAAAAACTTATAAAGACAAAAAAAGTAGAAAATATATGTTTTATTTAAGGATGCAACACATAATCAAATTAAGTACATAAATGCCATACAATATACTGCTATTTATTTTATACTGTTGCCATATACCACTGTTTCTCTGATGAACTGTAATAAACTGAAATATTTACCCCAAACCATAATACTATACATAACATACTATACATCTTTGTAAGCTTCTCATAGTTTATTTATATACTTATATACTGTTCATTTATATAACTATTTATGCTTCATATATAGCCATTTCAAACTGGTCATTTACCTGTATATATGTTAGAATAGACTGGACTTTTAGTGAAGTAGGAGACATCTTGTGTCCAGCGGTTAAAATATATTTACATTTTTATAGATTCTGAATTTATAGATGATTGATTTAATGAGGGGGGGGGGGGGGGGGGGGGAGTAGATATAATTTAAAGGATTTTTTAAAGTAATTTCAACTGGCAGGTGTCAAAAAACCACATCAGACACACATTATTAGTCAATGTAGGGTGTTTTATATACATATTAAAACATGTCTTGGGGGGAACTTTAAATTTATTCAGTTTTTTATTTGTCTTATTTGTATTTTATTTAATTTCTTCTTCTAATATTTCTATTTCTAGAAGGTTGTTTGTTACCACACCGCCTGGCATTTTGTTCACAAATATATACCTCATATTCATTCATGTAATCAATAAAGAGATAAATAATAAATAAAGGCGGAACGTGTTCCAGGTCGGGAGGAAACAAACTGTCGGAGCAAACCCACTTCCGGTCCGCTCACGCGTTGCAGAGCTAAACTTCCGGTTGTTGGTTGAAGCAACAACGAGCTCGTTTCTTGTCCAAGAGGAATACTATTTTTTTTTAATTTACTGATATTCAGGTGATATCGTCGACCAGGCAGACATGTCTAGTCGCGAAGCCCTCAACATGAAGCTGCCACCGATCCAGTCCACGGCCGGAGCCGTTCCGGTCCGGAACGAGAAAGGTGAGCCGTTAGTTAGCGAGCTAATGCTAACAGTAGCTTAGCGTAACCTCAACTTTAAACAACAAATAGTGACACAATAAACGATTCTGAAATCACGAGGAGAGATTAACCACGACTTTATGCTGATTTATTATTTAGTATTTGCATTTTATGCTACTTAATACTTCTATTTCACAACATGTCAGAGGAAAATGTTGTTTTCTTCTTCACTACATTAAAGGACGAGTTCATAGTTTTTCAAGTGTGTCTTAAAACAACAGTTAGGAGCCCAATTTAACATTAAAACACATTTTGTTTGCTGTAATCATCCCTCCTGTTTATACTGACCATTATAACATCCCCTCATAATGCACTTACAATGAAAGTGTTGCAGAATATATATATGATATAACCAAGTTAGTGGAATTAGCTGTAAAGAAACAATCTAGTTAATCAATAACCCAACAAATTTCTGGTTCAATCTCTCAAAATAATGTCAAATAAAATTAATTAATCAATTTTGCAGAGTTGCTGTGTTTTATGAAGGTGTTGTTATGACAGTTTTTTTTTTTTAGATTTAAGCAAACCTCTCTATAATTAGGCAACACAACAGTGACACCTCCCCTTTAATAAGTTAGTAATCAATACTGCTTCATTTCTCAGGTGAGCTCTCCATGGAGAAGGTGAAAGTGAAGCGGTACGTGTCGGGCAAACGTCCCGACTACGCTCCGATGGAGTCGTCGGACGAGGAAGAAGAGGACTTCCAGTTCGTGAAGAAGGGGAAGGAGATGGAGCCGGAGCTGGAGGTGGAGGAAGAGGAAGTCTCCGACCCTCGTCTCAAACGTCTGCTCAACCGCGTCTCGGAGGACGTGGAGGAGAGGTAACACGCTGAAGATTTGAGATGTTTTTAGCCTTGATTTGATATAAACACTTAATTTTGTGGAGCTCATTGCTTTGTTGTTTCTTTCTCTTCAGGCTTGCGAGGCACAGACAGATTGCGGAGCCTGAAGTTGTGGTCGAGAGCAGCGAGGACTCTGACGAAGGGACGTGGCACCCAGAACGCGAGGAGAGTAGCGAGGAGGAAGAGGAAGAAGAAGAAGAAGTGGATGATGAGGTTCATACCTGTGTTTAAGTTTATAACTGTTCTGTGTGTGTGGTTTTTTTTAAGAATTATATTAAGAAAATAAGCTGATTTTGTCGCTCCGTGCAGGAAATCGAGAGGCGGCGAGCGATGATGCGGCAGCGAGCCGTAGAGCGAAAGAACGAAGAGATGGAGCTGATGGAGCTGGAGGAGGAAGGGAAGTCCGGGGAGGAGTCCGAGTCCGAGTCTGAATACGAAGAATACACAGACAGCGAGGACGAAGCGGAGCCGAGACTCAAACCTGTTTTCATCCGCAAGTAAGAACCGAAGAGAAAGAAAAAACAAACGCATCATAATCCTTAAAAGCATGTTATATAAACAGCAGCAGAAGATGTGCATTGTTGATTTAAATATGTGTCTGGCACATTAAAACAGCAGCTGTAGCTTAACGTTAGCAGGAGCCGCAGACAAACACACAAACCCGACAGCAGCCAAGTTTAATTCGGGCATGTCGTCAAGTGAATCAGCCAGTTAGAGACAGCTGACGACCTGCCGCCAGCGACGTCTTTTTAAGGAAAGTGACAGTCGGTGTTGGCTGAAAATGACAAGCTGCTAGCTGAAGGAAGTTAGAGAGAGGAGGAGAATAACAGGTTTTAGCATCAGACTAAAGTAAATCCACTGTACTCGTACCCGGTGTCACTCGCTCAGATGCGCCCAAGTGGCTTAATCACAGTCACACGCTTTCACATGCAGCAGGTTGAGGTTAACAAGACGAGTCCGGTCCAGTAAAGAAAGGATTGACTTCAGCTGATTGGATCCATTCAGGTGTAACTGGATTGATTTGAAGGCTTGAGATCTCCACTGTTCACCCGACGCATCGTTAAATTAACTATAATCTGTAATTATTCCTCATGTTGTTGAGTTGTGCTCTTACATTATCCCAAATGTTGTGGAGAAATCTGTCATTTTAATCAAAGTAACGGACCGTTTCATTTGGTGGCCTGTCAATGGCGTCATACCTCCTCTACCAAAGAGTATAGTGCACAAGATGCATGCGTCGGCGCCGTGTTTGTCCGCTACAATGGCGTCTAGCAAAGAGTAACTTACACACATACAGGATAATACATGGGCTTTGTTGTGCTTGTTCCACACAAACTGTTAGAAATGGACTTTTATTCAGTTTGAAGCCACATTTTCATGATAAAGTTAGCTGGTTTTTAACTTGATCTTTTAGCTGCAAGAAGGATTTTAGTCATTGGACGTCTGGATCTTAAGTTATCAGAGAAATAAACTGGGCAAACGTTAGCAGCAGCAGCTCGGCTAACAGCCCCTCCAGGAAGTCCGCTGATCTTTTAGGTGAAACAGCTAGAATTTTGATTATTTTAATCTGCGTGTACGTTTGTTTTTGGAGACGAGGAGACTTCTGTGGATAATTCAGCTCCGGGAGAAACGTCTGAATGTAAAGTTATAAGAGAAATAAACCGAACAAGTGTCAGCAGCAGCTTGGCTAACAGCCCGTATCTGATGTCCGGTGCTCGCTAAACATCATCAGATTTTTTTTTTTAGGTGAAACAGCTCTAAATAGTATTTTTAACTATTTTAATCTGCATGTACATTTGTTTTTGGAGAAGAGGAGACCTCTGTGGATAAAAACATCCTGAACCATGAACACTGGAGTAATCGTATCTTGGTGAGGCTGATTATTTAACAACAAAGACAACAACTCCCATGATCCCTTGCTGCTTCACACCGTCATCACACTCCGTCTTTTGTTATTGTTTTGAGCGGCTGAAATGAAATATTGTATGTTTAACGGGAGGTTTTTATTTAGTGCGTCATGTTAAATGAGAAATAATTTGTCATTTTACAGGAAAAGGTGCATTTTTTTAAAAATAAAAACACCCGAATCAGTCTTTTATTTGCTTATATTTGGCGCATAACAACAATAAAACCAGCAGTTTTAAGGCAACAGCATGGAAAAGACGTTTTTCTCGTCATGTGATGTTTAAGCAGCATCGTCTCCATGTGTTTTTTTTGTGTCGCAGGAAGGACAGGATAACGGTGGCGGAGCGTGAAGCGGAGGAGCTGAAGCAGAAGGAGCTGGAGCTGGAGGCCAAGAGGCAGGCGGACGAGCGGCGGCGCTACACCCTCAAGATCGTCGAGGAGGAGGCCAAGAAGGAGTTCGAGGAGAACCGGCGCACGCTGGCCGCTCTGGACGCTCTGGACACTGACGGCGAGAACGAGGAGGAGGAATACGAAGCGTGGAAAGTCCGCGAGCTGAAACGCATCAAGAGAGACCGAGAGGCCCGAGAGACGTGAGTAAAACACGGATCTTTTAAAGGACTCATGCTTCATGATCAAAGCATAACGTAACGAGAGTGGTTGTTTGGTGTTTTATCCCCGCAGCATGGAGAAGGAGAAGGCCGAAATCGACCGCTTCCACAACTTGACGGAGGAGGAGCGCCGCGCCGAGCTCCGAAACAACGGCAAACTCATCACCAACAAAGCCAGCAAAGGAAAATACAAGTTCCTGCAGAAGTATTACCACAGAGGAGCTTTCTTCATGGTGAGTCGCTGCGCAGCGTCAGACACGTGAAACACATCAGCAGACTTTCAAAACATAACATTGCTTTGATCCTTTTTTAATTGTTTCTTTTTGTGAAGTTTTATTTTGGTGGGGAGTTACAGACAGGAAGTGTTTCTGTAACTGTGTTGTTGTTGTCGTCGTGTTTCAGGATGAAGAGGAAGACGTGTACAAGAGAGACTTCAGCGCTCCGACTCTGGAGGATCACTTCAACAAAACCATCTTACCCAAAGTCATGCAGGTCAGCTGCTTTTTTTTTTTTTTACCCACAATGCATTTCTGTTACATTATTTGTAGTTTAGACTCAACAGAAGCAGGATTTATTCACCTCGTATCTTTAATCTATGAAGTTACAAGTGTTTTTATTTGATGGAGGGAACAGTGGCATCTTTTTTAAAATACTGTTAACACACCAGCACGTCTCAACTTTCCATTCGAGGAGGACAAAATATTAACATTTCACTTGTTAATTTTGCTCACATCACATTAGAAAAACGCTCACAGGTTTCAGCACAGAGCCTTCTTCAGTATATCTCAATACTTAAAATGTTAAATGTTAATATTTCGTCCTCTTTGACGGGAAAATTGAGATGTGCTACACTTATTTTTCTCCCCATTAAAAAGGGGCGTTTGGCGTCATTTGACTTTTTTTTTTTTTTCCCCGCTTAAAATGGACCAATCACGTGCCGCCTGCTTCAGTCAGGAGGAACAGGTCATTATAACGGAGAGCTATGACAAATCTAAACACATTATCACAGCAAAAAGCAGCAAATAAGAGGAGAGATGAACGCTGGCAGAGAATTACTGATCGAGTAAATTCGTTCATTAAAACACTAATTCATTAATTACGTAATTAGTTCATATATTTATTTTACCGCTCGCTGCTCTCTCCATGTCTCCCACATCCACAGCTCTAAAACTTTAAACTTGATGCATTTAAACATTAAACTCAAGAGGAGCATTTAAGTCTGAATCTGTCCCAAAATAAAGGATAAATCACTTTAGATTCTGGCATTGATATTATATTATCTGTGATAAATACTGATAGACTAATCAATTTTATTTTAGTTCAAAGTATTTCTTCATTAGTTTTTTGTTTTTATTTTATTTTTTCTATGATCTGAAATACAGTTTGATATGTTGTAACAAACTCAAACCTCTTTCACCATTTCAAATTAACAATATGACATCAAATCAATAATATTTATGATAAAAGACTGATCAGTTTTCTAATAGCTGCTGTGTTAATCAGGTAGTTAATGAAAGGACGGCGCTTTTTAAGCTAAAACTCTGAACATAACCTGCTCCAGTTACCAGGTTAAGTTTGCTGCATCTGTTACCATGGTGATCTAGCTAAATTAAAAGAGAGCGAAAACCCTGAAGGCTGCCTTTTTGTCTTCGTTTCTCCTCGATGGCGGACGATACGTACTGTGATATCCTCATACTGTCCAAACTAGTGTAAACGTTTGTGCTGCTGGATGTCTAACGATCCTCATCAACATTTACGCTCGTATTATGCACTCTCTGAAATTTCAATTAAATGTTAATCATAAAAAAAAAAAAAAAGAAATCCCTGAAGACTTTAGTCTCAACGTACCTCGCTGACCCACTGATCTCGCTTCAGAGTAAAAATAAACCCTCAGATATGATAAAAATAAACCTCTCACTTCTCTGATTTGACCTCTTTGTTTCTCTCTGTCTCGTTTCTTTTTCCCTCCATAAGGTCAAAAACTTTGGGCGGTCCGGACGCACTAAGTACACCCACCTGGTGGACCAGGACACCACGTCGTTCGACTCGGCCTGGGCTCAGGAGAGCGCTCAGAACAGCAAGTTCTTCAAGCAGAAGGCGGCGGGAGTGAGAGACGTGTTCGACCGGCCGACGGTGAAGAAGAGGAAGACTTAAGACTCGGACGCAGCTTCAGAGAAACGGACTTTGTTTTTTTGTTTTTTAGAGGGAAAAAAGCAGCAAAGTGACTGAATCTACCGTCTGGATGATGAGTTTTATTCAGCAGGAAGAAACATCGTTTAAAAGACTCGAAATCTAAAATACAAAACCGGAACGCAGCTTTTTTTTTGTTTTTTTTACTATAATAGATCAGATTCTGCATTTTGAGAAGGAGATGCAGGAAGAAAATGAGTGAAATCACTTTTATTGTGTAACTTTAAAGTTTCTGTCCTTTCAGTTTTAAACCCCTCAGAAAGTTTGTGATGTTATTTTGTACATAATCACTTTCAGTAAACACATTCTCGTATTCATTTCCCTCATTTTCTCATATTTGTGAAAGTACATGTTGTAACTTGATTTCTTTGTGAATAAAATGTATTTTCACCATTTTTAAAAACCTTCCTCCAGAGAAAACAAAGAAAAAAAACATGCCAAGTGTTAACTTTTATTTAAAAAAAAAAAAAAAACAAACAGAAGAAGAAGAGGGTGTAACGATTACAACAGGTTTAACCGCTGAGTTCTTCTGATTTTGATGAATTCAACTTCCAAACTAAGACGTGAACCAGTCCAAGAGTGTAAATGCAGTTTGTTCAGTTGGTCAGAGTCACCAGAGCTTCCACTACGTTCCCCATGTGTTCCCTCAGACTGCGCTCCGCCACCGCCCTCGAGATCTCCATCTCCGACATCTGCACGCAAACACAAACACAACACCAGTTAAATTCAGTTTAAACTGGAAAAACAGGCAAACAATTAACCAATCAATGAGAAGGATGCTTTATTTTCAAAACAGTCCTAAATCTATATAAAAAAAATTAAAAAAAAGTGTGGATGTTAAGGGGTTAACTGTTCACCTGAACAGTTTATGATGTTGTACATGGTATCATTGTAATGCTTGGCCATCAGAACATGGAGGGTAGACTTCACTTTTTCTGTGTTCGGCCAGGCCTGTACCACCAGGCCAAAAATGTTTTTTAAATGTCAAAAATATCGCCAAATTATCAATTCATTCTTAAATCAATAAGCGTTTGGGAGCCGTTGAGCAGCGCTGTATCGAAACGGGAGTTAACGGCTGTGTCGTTGCCGTGGAAACGGCAGTTAGCGTAACTCCTTAGCCAGTGAGTGGTAAAGCGAGAGAGAGAGAGAGCGTCTGAAATAACGGTGAATGCTAACGATGCTAACGGAGCAGAGGAAACGGTTAGCAGCAGCAGTAAGTTGTCAGTCTGGCAGTAAATGTACAGTACAGACTACAGTGTGTCAGTTAATAAACGCTGCAGCTTGTCAACACCATGAAAAGTCACGTCTGTTGTTTCCACAACTGCTGGAAACGTCAGTCAGCATCACTACTGTTCATCCTGCTGAAAGCTTCACCAGGAGAGTGAAGCCCACAGTTTAGTAATGAAATGTTCAGGTGTCCACAAACATTTGTCTGTTCTCGTGTAATGAAAAATAAACATTTACAGACGTGTGATCCCAGAATAACTGGAGTGAAAAACTTACGATTAGCTCGACGTCCTCTTTCTTGATGGTGACTTTGGCCAACTCTTTTTCTCTGCAAGCACATAAAACACAGAAATAAACCTTCAACCTGCAGATTATAAATGTAAATATAAAACTTCTCACAGAGAGCTGTAACTATTCATCAGAAACAAACATGAGGAGTCAGATAAAGTCTGTGTGTGTGTTATTGATCTCACCTCTCCTGTTTGGCTTTCTGTTCTCGTGACCTTCTGTCTCCGATCACTGACATCGCCTGGAAGAGGAAATATTATTATTATTATTCATACACAATCGTCAAAGTCCTGTAAAGTCAGTATATTTAACTAGATAAAACTTTGATTATTAAACACACAGGACGTGTTTTTCAGGTACATTTTAAATCAACTTTAAAAGGATTTGAAATGTAAAATCTATTAATTGTGAAATAAATAAACAGGCTGCTGTATGACATGTGTCTGATATCACTGTTTTATAAATGTAGTCGCATTTAAAGACGAACATATTTTCATTATTTCTCATATTCTATGAGTATGAATTGATTCTGGAGGAGACAAACAGCACAGCTGGGAAATATATTGATATTTACATTTCATCATCAGTTAATAATTTATTCTTTACAGTAACTCAAATCATAAACATTTTTTTCCAAATTAACAATGAAACCGATTACTGATGCAGATTTCTTTTGTAGTGATTTGTGAGATATTTGTGAGCTGAAAACACAACATGTGACTTTAAATTTCTGAACAGTTACCGTGATGAATGATGCATCAAATGTGGATTAACTGTATTTAATAAAAGACAAGTAGACGGAAGTGTTTAAGTGGAAAAGCAGGACAGATTTCTCTCTGTAATCACACAATATGATAAACCTCCACCCACATTTTGATTATATTGTTGGATTAACATTTTTCTAACAATTATTTACATTATTAATTAACAATTTTATTGAATCATTTTCTTGAATCTTTTTTTTGTTGTTGTATAAAAGTGGTGAAAAATGCAGACGATGACGTCCTCAAATGTCTTGTTTTGTCCAACAGTTTACTGTCATCGAAGACTAAAAAACAAACAAAAACAAAACAAAAAAAACCCACAAAGTAATCACATTGGAGAAGCTGCAATCAAAGAATTTGGATTTTTTTTTTCTTAAAAAAAGAAAAAAAAAAAGAAAAGAAAAAACACTACTCCAAACACTGAAATGATTATCAACTATTACATAACAAATAGTTGCTTATTGATTTAATAGCTGTCGATTAATTGTTGCATCTCTACATTTATTATCTGTCTTTTTATCCAGTTATTTAATTATTCTTTGTGTTATTTATTAGTTCATTTATATATTACATGCAAGATTACCAGTAGTGGAACTCAACTTAGTACATTTACTCAAATATAATTTTGAGATACTTATACTTGAGTATTTCCATTTGATGCTAATTTACTTTCACTCCACTACATTTATTTGACAGCTTCAGTTATCTGCTGACCCTTTGGAGGGGCCCCGAACCCTAGGTTGGGAACCAGTGGACTAAACTAGCTAACTGTATATAAAGTAGTGTAAACTAGCTCCACCTCCAGCAGCTACAACAGTAACATGCTGCTCTAACACTGATGCTTCACTATTAATAATATAATGATGTCATATACAACAATATATCAGTCAGAGGGACCAAACCACTACTTTTACTGCAATACTTTACTGCAAAACTACATCAAGCTCATAATACTTATATACTTTTACTGTAGCAGGATTTTTCATGCAGAACTTTTAATTTTCTTTATTTAAGTAACGGATCTGAATACTTGATTCAGAAAACTGTCGCTGTTGTTTCAATGAAGCAAAGAAAAAAAACCCTGAGCTTAGCATTTAGCCGCTGACTCAACTGTCAACTGCATAATTAACAAGCAAACTCTAACCGTCAATTAACCCGCAATCACCAAGCAAAATTAAAATACGACTATTACGATGTTGTGTTACAAGGTACACTTAAAGTAAAACACTAAATAAAAGCACATGGTTTGGTGTGAGTGGATCCAGCAGTGGCCGCATGTCTACCGGCTAACGTTAACCGTTAGCTCGCAAAGCTCTCACCGTCTCCAAGTCAGAGCTGGATATTTCTTTCTCCTCCGCGTAGTCCGTGACTCTCTCCAGGTCCGCGGCTCCGCTGTCATGTTTCCGAGGTTTTTCTGCCGGCTTTCCAGTGCAGTTTTCATCGGCTTCCAGGTCCAAATCAACGTCTCCCTCCGCCGCCATGTTTGCTACAGTGAGGCCGGAACAAAGAGGAAGGTTCCTCTCAAAAACGTCGGAGAGGAAAGTGTGTAGTACCGGAAGTGATGAGCTATTTTAAAGAATACGTGGATTCTTTAAAGAAAGATGTTGTCTTTTAATTAACAGCTTAAAAGAACCGATTATTATGAGAGAAGTGAGTTGTTTTTCTGTTTGTTTTGGTTGTTTTCCTGCCAATCTACTGCGCCGTACTGTAGTCCGGTAGGTGGCGGTAGTGAGTCTTCGAGCTGTTTGCCAAACGCCAATAAAACCACAGAAGAAGAACAAGCGCATCACTGTTTAGTATGATTCTGGACCAGCCCAGATTAATGTTAACTCAATAATCAGCAAAGTAACGCATATATTATCCCATCCAAAATATTCTTTAAAAGGTAGAATGTCTGTTTGATGCCAGTGGGACCCACAACGAAGAGACATAAAATATAAAGTCAAATCTAAAACCTGGTTTTTGTCAAAAACTGTGGAGCACGGGTGGGGCCACGGAGAAAAAGAACAAATAAATTTGTCCTCTGTGCTCTCAATTTAATAATTAGTGCTCTCAATTTAACAGAATACATCCTCACTATTGATTACTTGGTTTAATATGTTTTATATTTTGATCTTTTTAAGATATGTAGATATATTTAAAGCATAACACTGTGTTATCTCTGAGATCCTTTATAATATTATTGTTATTACATTATAACATAAAATAATCAACAGAGTAATCATTATTGAAGATAGTCTACTCGGTGTAGTAAAATAATTGGACTTTAATCATTTAAATGGTTTAATTTGTGAGAACACAAATCATTAAATCAAGATCATGACTTAATTATTCTTTTGGCCTCTCTTGGCTTCCGTAAAAAAACATATTGATTCATTATGCTTCTTCAGTAGCCATGTTAGACACTGTTTCATTTTACTCATACACCAGTTTTCTAATACATATTATACTTTCCTCATATTATTTATTTTTCTATAATTTTTTATATTTCTACTATTCTTTTATTTTATTTTTCTTTGTTGATATATATATTTCATTGTTGTGATCTGTGATTTTTTTTTACATTAACTTTATGATGAATTAATGATAACTCATATTTGATAAGTTTTGACCAAGGCAGAAACATTTTTGAGAACACAAAGGTTAAAGTTTACGTATATTTATGTTATAATAAAATTAATGTAAACCAACTTCTGCATGAAAGGCAGCAAAAATACCAAAAAAAAAATACACACAGCAGCATAGTTTGTTTTGCTTTCATCTTTAGTGAACGTGCTGAAAATCCAAAGACACTGGAATTAACTTCTTTTTTTTAATGCATTTTATTTTGAAAGTTTTTCCAACAACATAAGACATACAACACACAGGTCACAGCACAAACACAAACCACAAATACTGCCAGTCCATATGAGATGCGTATCTCAACAAGTCAGTCCAACAAATCGTGAAAATGTTCTTTTGATGGCAGGAATCGTCCATGAGATGAGAACCAAAGTGTTCAGGGAGTAATGTCCCAGAGTCATGAATGTATAACAATGGTATAGAAGGAAAACAGGCAGACAAATCAGGTACAAAAAAAAGCATGCAACCATATAAAAGGGTGTACACTGGAATTAACTTTAACAACAGTAGAGTGGGTGAAGTGTTATTGCTCAGAGAGTGCAGCACTTTTGTTTGAGAAAATCCACCAAACACCTTGAAATCCATCAATTTCAGTGAGAAATACTGGCTTCTCAGAGAGTTTAGGTGCATTTTTCCATCAAGAATATCCATCATAACTGTAAATTCATCATAGTTTTTGGTCTTAAGTATCAAACATTTTGTTAATTTATCGCAATTGAGTGACTCGTGTTTTACTATTTTTGATTTAAATTCTGATTTGATCAGATTTTAATCAAAAGTTAAACATAATATATTTAACTTGTGATGTGATTTACCTGATCTAATTATTGTCTGAGCGATAAAGAGAATAAACAATAACTGGATTATGTGGACGTTTAATTGTCTGGATTACTGAATCACTCCTTCATGAACCCTGAATCACTCCAACTTCTATTTCCGTCCTTTATAAGAGGTTTACTTGTACTGTAATAGAAATAGTCCTTCAATGAACTGCAACAGATTTCCTGCGTCTCCAGACTTTTCCAGCCCTTTCGTGTGCTTGAGCTTTTTAATCCACCAAACCTTAATCAGATTAAGGAAAGAGAAACCTGCTCGAGGTGTGTCTTCAATCTTTAAGCAGAACTGAAAACCGCATCCGTGTTCCTGCTTTCATTCTTGAGGAAATATGTGTGGCGCCGAGCGTCCGGAGGAATGGCATCAGTGAGACACCGCTGTCATCACACCAACCCCTTCATCCTGCTCTATGATTGATGGACGACGTCCTCCTCGCTGCGGACATTTAAGGCTCTCCTCAGACCTCAGACCTCTTTGAGGAGGGGGGGGGACGTGATGTCAAGACGCTTCTGTCGAGCCCAGGTGAGACACTGCAGCGTGAGACGCTTCTTTGTGATGGTCAAACAACAACAAAAAGAAAAGCTAAGAGGATGAACGCATGACAGAAAGCTCTCATTGCACACACACACAGGAGTTTTACTACTAAATGGTTTTTCGTGTGTGATTCCTACATGAAGATAAAGGTTTAAGAGTGAAAGACTTAAATTGTAAGAGCTGCTACACCTGTTAACATGCAGACAAACTGCTAATAAATGAATGGAGACAAATACCTGAATACTGAGAGACTTGTTGTTGCATTTAAATACCAAAAAGAAAATGTCAACATCAGAATATTCCACCTATATATTATATGTGATAGTTGAACATGGGCATTAATGTGCAGCTATAACAGCTTTAAGAGTATTAATGAGGTCTAACGCTGATGCGGGGGTGATACGGTTTGGTCAGTCCAGTTCATCCCAGAGGTGTCGGATGGGGTCAGAGGTCAGACTCCTGTGCAGTAACGGTCCGGTTCTTCCGCGCCAAACTGGGAAAACCGTTTCTTTACAGAGTCGGCGTCAGGTTGAAACACTAAAAGAGACAAACACAAACTGCTGTCAACGAGGCGAGGTGGCAGGAGGACTCAGGCGCAGAGATGAGATGTAGAACAAAAAAAAAAAACGTTATTTTTGCTGTAGACAAAGGCAAAACTTGACCTGAACGTGATCCAACAACAACAACAAACAACAACAAATGAACTGATGAGGACAGAACAGAAAACAAGGACTTAAATACACAGACAAAACTGACGAGGGAATAGGGAACAAGTGGACACACTCAGGGTAATGAAACTGAGACACATGAGGAAGAGCAAGTGACCTGAAATGAGAGGAGTTACTTTTCAAAATAAAACAGGAAATGACAAGACAAAACACGGAGACAGGACAAAAACCCAAATAAACCTCACAGCAGTCTTATAACAGTGACTCCCAACTTTGTACTTGTTTCTTGTGAAACACAAGATACTTTTAGCTTCTCATGCCTCTAAAAGAAATCAGACAAATATGAGAAGGAGAAAAAAAAATTATGTTCTTGAACTGCTCAGAGTTCATGTCCTCAACTATAAGACCATAATCTGTGATGAGGAGGTCTCAAGTAAGTATTGGTTCAAGCACAAAAGTCAGGAAGCACTGATCCAGAATATCTTTGCATGCTGTAACATTGAAAATCCCCTCCAGACGTGTTTTAAGATATATATATAGAATACTTTGAATAATAATTTGTGTCTAATATGTTTTTTTTTATCTAGTCCTTCTCCCTTATTAAACATTGAAGAATCAATGAATATGCAAACAGCTTTCAGTGTTTCCCCTAGGTTGAGTGGTCTGGCGGGGATTAGCAGGCAGCTACACATTTCTCAGTTTTCTATTTATCTGTTTAGCGTCGTCAAGCTAGGCTAACCCATTGTTGCTAACTTTGGAGCTAACCTTCACTTTTTCTGCAGTTGTGGAAACAACAGACGTGACTTTTCATGGTGTTGACAAGCTGCAGCGTTTACTAACTGACACACTGTAGTCTGTGCTGCACATTTACTGCCAGACTGACAACTTACTGCTGCTGCTAACCGTTTCCTCTCCTCCGCTAGCATAAACCGTTTTTTCAAACGCTCTCTCTCTCTCTCGCTTAACCACTCACTGGCTAAGGAGTTACGTTACCTTCAGTTTCCATGGCAACAACACAGCCGTTAACTCCCGTTTCGAGACAGCGCTGCTCAACGGCTCCCATTTGATTTAAGAATGAATTGATAATTTGGCGATATTTTTGACATTTAAACTACAACTATTACAGGGGAAACACTTCAGCCTTTATTTCAGAAGTTTCCTCCTTCACTGTAAAGTAAGTAAGTAAGTAAGTAAGTAAACTTTATTTATAAAGCGCCTTTCAAAACCAAGTAGTTACAAGGTGCTGTACAATGCAAATAAAACAAGTGAGAAATAAAATACAATAAAAAGGTAAAATGACGGTAAAATAAAAATAAAATGAATAACATCACACAACAAAAGGAATAAGAGCAGATAAAACAGTAAAAAAGTCTATTCTCAGTTTTTCTACAGTTTCTACATCACATCTGTGTAAGTAGAAACCGATCGGCTAATCGTGGTGCTTGTAGGTAAATCCAGATTCCCAGTGAGCTCAGAGAAACTTTCCACTTTCAGCAGATAAATGTGAAAACAAAGAGAAGCTCAAACATCTGAAGGAACAAGAATATTTCTGAGTTGGAGGAGGATTTAAAGACCAAACATACACAAACATGTGAAGTCACGTAGCATAAAAACATACAATAACTAGTCAGTAGAATCTAAAAATATCCCTGTTTTAAAATCAGGCCTTTGAGCTTCTTTGCAGGGTCTCACCAATCATTTCAATCAATATCTGAGTTCAGGAATGTCGCACAGATTAAATATCTCTGTGGAATCTATTAATAATCTGCCATCAACCTAATTCCTGTGCACTCAGTCATGTCACAGTTTTATGAATGGGTACATTGTATTTCTATGTGAAGTCCGCGCTTCTCGCTTTGCAGCTGCAGCATGTGAATGATTTACAACTTTTTATTTACCTACAAAAAAAAACAAAAAACGTTGACCTGCAGTTTTGCTAAACAAAAGTCCTAAATGAATAATGAATTGATTATTTTCCTCTTTTTTTTTTGTTGTAAACAAGGCCTGGATTTCGGCCAACTGTTATTGCGCAAGCCTATTGAAACCATAGATTGAACGCTTTCACTCAAGCGGCGATTTGCATCCTCTAATTTGCTTTTGTTTGTTCTCTCTGGCACTTCCTCCTCTCCCACAAGGCTAGCAGCAATTATCTGAGAGAGTGAAAGGGGCCCCCAGGAATGCCGGACCGCGGCTGACTGGACCTGCTCACAGCAACATGCGTTTATCACAGGCGGGCACTAACTGCTGCACAACCGCTCATGTCGGAGGGAAATAATCCAAAGTGAGACTGAGGGTATTGTGTGAAGAACAATGAAAAACAAAATTATGTTTGTTTTTTTTAAGCCGGCGGGGACGTTATTGGTCAAAAAAACACACACTGAGCACTTTATTAGGAACACCTGTGCAGTATAATGCAACCAAACACAACAAATTCTGCTTTATAATGAAAAATGTTCCCAGATTAAAGGTTACCAAAATAACCAAAGTTATTTTAATTGATCTTGTGGGTCTCATGAATGAACAGTTGACAGTTTATCCAATACTTGTTGAGATGCTTCACTTAAAATGACAAATGTGTGGTTCCAGACACAGATATAAAACTCAAACAATCACCAACATGTGAAAGATTCATCATCTGGAAACGGTGAACGTCTGTACAAAATGTCACAGCAATGATAATGTGATGGTGACATATACCTCTTTCATTAAATTCTGCTTTTATGTGTATTATTGTGGTGTCCTGGAGTGCATTATAATGAAAAATGTTCCTAATATTTTAATGGGGAGGGGGACAAAAGTAAGAGGAACACCGCTAGATTAAAGGTCAGCGGGTCATCAAAGTTATTTTTAATTGATCTTGTGTTGCACATGAATGTTTGTACCAAATTTGACGACAATCTATCCAATATTTTTTTAGATATTTCACTTAAAACCACAAATGTGTGGTTCCAGATACAGATATAAAAGTCAAACAATCACCAACATGAACGGTGAACGTCTGTACAAAATGTCAAACCAATCCATCAAACAGGTGCTGCTGTAGACAGATTATTTTGATAATGTGATGATGAAAAGAAATCTGACATATACCTTTTCTAAATTGAAAATGAAGTGACTACATATTAAAAACGAATCTGAACTTGAACAACACTCAGCTGGCTAAATGAATAAAACTACTTTCAGTTCCTCGTATTTAGCCGCTCCCCTGCTGTCATTGCCTCCTCCGGCTAGTAATCCTACAACATGTTGCTTTGCAGGAGGGGTTTTTGCGAGTCTTCATTCACTGCGTTTGTAAGTCCAAGCCTCTTAGCTCTTAGAGTCTGAACCAAGCTAACCGCTGAGGCTTCCTCTTAACCTCTTGTTATTGGTATTCACTTCCTAGAAAGCCAACCTGGACAGAGACAGTTTGCTCTGATCTGGCTCTTCTGAAGAATTACTGAACAAGATTTTGGCTCAAGAAGCCTTTTTCCAAAAACAACTTCCTGTACCGAAGATAAACATGACAGCAGACGTCCTCCTGGATCATTTTAATCCAGTGTATCATGTAATATTTTACAGCTTCATATGAATTAGTTTGAAGTCAGTTATATAAACATACTGCAAATGTACCAAATGAATAAAATTGCACATCACAGGATTAAAGCAGCTACTAGAGCGACACAGTCTGTGTGTGTGTGTGTTTCACGTATTCCTACATTGTGGGGACGTCATGTTGTTGTGGGGACTTATGGGGACAAAAAGCAAATCCCCTTAACGTAAATCATTAATTTTTTGGGTGAAGACTTGGTTTAAAGTCAAGTTTAGTTTAAGCTTATGTTATGTTATGTGTATAAAAATATGGATGTCGTTACCATGATGTCACCCGTTCATTTCTGAAGAGCGGTTTTGAAGCTCAAAGTGAGTCGCTCCGGCCATTGCCATCTTGGCAGCAGGTGACGCTGGCTAACTCCCAGCCAATCAAAAATGGGCAAAGAGGCGGGGCTGAATGGCTTGGGGAAAGTGTACTGTGTACACTATGTACTTAGTGGTGTAGTGCGCCAATGTTGACAGGGTAGTGTGATCTCAAATCAAACACTCCCGTTGTGCCCTTACCAGAAATGAAGACCACAAATTAGCATTAGCTAGCGTTAGCATTCACGTTATCTTTCGTGCTACCAAATCATTACAGACCACTAAATCAACCCAAAAACATCCTAATGGCTTTTATGCGACAGCAGTATAGTGATGCTTAGTGCTAAAAACACATGTATAACATACATTTGTATAATGTGGCGAAGTTCGCTGTAGTTACGACGTACCCAGCCGCCATTTCCAGTTCGAAAAGTCGTCCCTCCCCTTCCGCTACATAGCTAAGATGGCAACCATTAAGGGTGAGAAATGTCCATAGTAACACACTCAACTTTTTGGCTGTTTTGAGTGCAACATGCGGGTACTCGCACTGCATTTTTCCAAACTTCTCAGTGTGAACGCACTTATGTACTCAAAATGTTAAGTGTGAGTCCAGAAGTATGCGATTAGAGACGCCGTAGACCCTTCAGCCATCTTGCTGATGGCTTCGGTCAAGCAGCGTTTGCGTGATACGTCCTGAATGGATGTAAGTGAAGTCCTGATGATTTTCTCTGCAGTCCCCACCAGTATCTGCAGGGACTTCTGGTCTGAGGCGTTGCGGTCTCCACACCAGATATCGATGCAGCTGGTCTGTAGACTCTCTATGGAGCCTCTGTAATGCAACCACTGCTGGGCTCTCTTGGCTACAGATGAGGTGTTCAGGGTGAAGGTCAGGTCGTCCGTGATGTGCTGCTTGATTAGGACGGTTGATCTCTTTGGTTTTGTTGACATTCAGGGAACAGATTGTTTCTGTTCCTCCCTGTGAGCCAGATCCCCGTCGTCCCGCATGAGTCCGACTACCGCCGTGTCGTCTGCGTACTTTATGACGCTGTTCACGCTGAACTTGGCACAGCAGTTGTTGGGTCATCAGGGTAAACAGCAGTGGACTCAGTGGACGCAGCCCTGAGGGGAACCGGTGTTCATCTGTCTGTCCCCCCCCTCCAGTAAGAGGGGGGGGCGCTCAGGCCCAGTTTGCCCGGTTTGCTCAACATGTGTGTCGGGGATGGTTGTGAGTATTTTTGAATGTATGAGACGGGTAGAAGTATTGATGAGAGTGAAGAGAGAATCATAATTTGCTTCAATTTTCTGCCTCATTAATAACTTCTGTCAGCCCAGATGACTTATGGGTAATGTAGTTTGGTTTATATACGTCTTAAAAAACAGGAATTTGCAACTTTTAGAGCCTCGACTTTTGTTTTGAGGGTTTTTCTGTGGTGGGATATGAAATTACTACTTCAAAGTAGGTTTATACGTTTGTAGTTTATGGTTTTGCAGGACAATAATGAGAATGTAAAGTTAGTTTTGCAGAATTATTAAGAGTTTGGAGGGATGTGTTTGCTATTTTGAGAGCTCCATTTCCAGAGATGTTGGATTGATGTGGATTATTTGCTGTTTATTGAAGTGAAAGATATAAATTAAACAGGTCAGACTGATAACAGGCCTTTATCATCTGGCTGAAACAGCAAAGTTCTACGTAGGATAAAGTGTGTTTAGACGCTGTTCAGTGACAAAACCACTGCTCGGTGAAGCCGGTATGTGGCGATGCTGCAGCTACTAATGTCCTCCTGTCTGGACTGGTGAAGGTCATCCTGACTGAGAGGAGGGCTGAACAATGACGGGATTATCCCAGCGCTCCGCCCTGTACGCTAACCCAAATCTAATCTGACTTTCTCCTCATGCACTCAGCGCTTTTTTAACAGCAACAGCACACATTGTTTCATTTCACGGCTGCAGAGAGGACAACCTCTGTATCTCTACTGTCTGTCATGGACTTTTAACATATTTCCAACTTTTATTATTTATTACAGTAAACTTGGACAAATGGCGGAAAACAAAACAAGCAATGACTGAATATTAAAAGCAAACATCAAGTTTAATGTTTTGAATATTATAATAGACATATCTGGTCCTTTATATTTCAAAATCTACTCATTAATTTACATTTATTTGCACAGAAAAGGGGTTAAAACAGACAAAGAAAGAAATCCCACAGTGCAGATAGAAAAAAAAAACATTAAAAGACACTAAAAAATATAAATAAAAACCCTTTAAAGGCCTGTCAAGTGGTCAGACTTAAAACTTTAAACAAGAATCAAGAATGAAAGCACAAAAAAAAGACTTAAACAACCCTAAAACTGGAGTTGGAAACGTCTCCAGGCAGCAGGAAACTTTGCAAAGAATAAGTCATGTTGTTAAAAAAACAACTTATTACAGCTTTTTATGTATTTATACAAAAATAATAAACCTCTAAATGTAACTGAGAGTCATGCTGGGTGAAAACTATTTACAGATAATCACTTAAAAGCTAAAATATTAGCCGCAACTCAATATTTTTCGTTTGCCAGATGCCTTTTCAGCCCTCCATTAGAGCCCCCAAAAAATCCATCGGCATTTTTTGAGCACATTTAATGCATCTAGCGCAGCCTGCTGCCATCACAGACAGCCCTGCATCCAGTCTGCCCCACTTCAGGGTTTCTGGGTCGTAATGCAGTCATGATAACTCGTTAGGATTACGGACGTGGCCTCTTTCCCTGACTGACACTCGGGCGAGGTCTGCGAGGTCGGGGTGTGTGTGTGTGTGTGTGGTTGGCATTAGGCGGTGAAGTGTCAGGCATCAGCATCCAGAAATCCCACTAGGTAATTGTTTAATTTTGTAAATCTGGATTAAACAGGAGTATTGTCCAATTCCGTTGTACTGAAGGGGATTGTGTGGCAGAGGGAGGGAGGGAGGGAGGGAGGGCGCTGGGGGAAGGGAAGGGAGGGACAGATGGGACTGACACATGGTCCCTGTCGACCTCCTCCTCCTCACCCCTCCCTTCCTCCTCACAGACTCACTGCCTAATCTGAGCGGGTAGGACAAGGGGGAGGATGCGAGGGGGGGGGAGGGCACCGGGCATTCGCCACCAGCTCTCCCTCTTTTCTGGCAGCACCCAACACAGCACACAGCGGCAGAGCCAAAGCACGCAGGATATGGGCGAAAAAACAAGTTATTCCCCTGCGAGGCTGGACTGAGAGCAGCTGAAAGCGGTGCTCATGCTGAGGTTATCAACAGCAGGGAGCCCAGCCGGACTAGATTTAATCCAGCATAAGGAGCGTGTAGGGACAATTTACCGGATTGAGGGTTGTGCTTTTTATACTTTTTTTTATTTTGCTGTCCTACCAGGAGCTTTCAGGCCTTGTTGGAAGTTGTTTTTCTGGCCTCTTTGAGGATGTGATGCCATCTTTTCAGGCACTCTGAGAGAAAAAAAAACAACCCCAATTGTGCTGGATGTTCATGGCCAAATGTGGGGTTGCGGTGGCCGAGGAAAAACAGTTTAGAGACACGATGTCGGCCACTCAGAGGATGAACCGCCGCGGCGCCTACCACTACTTCCTCAACATGGTGGCCTATCAGGTGAGAGAGAGCTGGATGAGCAGCAGCAGCAGCGGCGCAGGAGGCAGTGACCACAGCTGGAGTTTGATGTTTTTAGAGTTCATTTAGTGTCGGATTAAAAGGAAAGTTTTCTTTCTCGGTAGATGTTGAGTTGATTTTATTAATAGAAGTTAGAGCTGCAGTTGATTCATCGATTAGTCGACTGACAGGAAAGTAATCAGCAACTATTTTGATGTGATTGAATAATCATTTTAGTAACTTTTTAAATTAAAAAAAAATAACAGAAATGTGAAGATTTAATGTTTTATAAAAGTTTTAATTATGTTATATTATTAGCAGCATTTTAATGTTGTAGCCGGTCAATGTGGAATATTTTTGTATGTAAAAAAAAATTACTCTCAGATAAATTTAGTGCAGTAAAAAGTGCAATATTTCCCTCTGAAATGTTGTGACTTGATATGTGAAGTAGCATAAACTGGAGGTATTCATGCACTGAGAAGTAACTGGAAACTGTGCTGGCAGAGTCCGGCTCCACCGCTGTATTTATCACTGGTAGAAGTTGATCTGTGTCACCAGTCAGGATGATTTTCTTCAGCTGTAAACTTGTACAGTCTGATACCGCAAACAAATATGAAGCTTATCGTTTTCTTCTTGCAGCTTTGTCAGAATGTGTGTTGATTCGAGGCCTTAGTTTGGGGCGTTCATGTTATTTTGTTCGTCTTTGGGCTTCTGAAACATCTCTCTGAGAAGTTGGTATTTTTTGGACTTGAAGATTTTAGACAGAAGATGGCGGGAAAGCGACACAGATCATGACTGATGGAGGGTCGGTCAGTTTGGATTTGTGCTTCTACAAATGAGCAAATCTCCCACAGCTAAAAAAAAAAAAAAGAGACATGAGAATCAAATCTGGATTGTCAGGATTGCACAGAGCAGCATTAAAGCTCTGGACAAAAAACTATAATCTACAGTCTAGTAAATGTTCTGCTGACAGGTTTCCCACCTCCTAACAACTCACTTTTAGTTTCTCAGCAGTGTGGTGTAGACGTTTGCTTCTTGTGCAGCTTGTTGAAAATGTGTAAATCCCCCCCAAAAAGACCAAAACCAGCTCTCAATACTGTACAGACAGTCATGTTCCCCTGAGGATGAATCCTACTGACTTTTGTGATTCTCTGACCAAGCGTTTCCCCCTATAATAGTGCAAGCCTGACGGCCCTGCCAGGCCAAAATATTTTTTAAATGTCAAAAATAACGACGAACATTCATTCATTCTTAAATCAGTAGCGTTTGGGAGCCGTTGAGCAGCGCTGTCTCGAGACGTCAGTTAACGTCTGTGTCGTTGCCATGGAAACTGCAGTTAGCGTAACTCCTTTGTCAGTGAGTGGTTAAGCGAGAGAGAGAGAGAGCGTCTGAAATAACGGTAAATGCTAACGGAGCAGAGGAAACGGTTAGCAGCAGCAGTAAGTTGTCAGTCTGGCAGTAAATGAACAGTACAGACTACAATGTGTCAGTTAATAAATGCTGCAGCTTGTCAACACCATGAAAAGTCACGTCTGTTGTTTCCCCAACTGCTGGAATAGTGAAGGGGTTAGCTCCAAAGTTAGCAACAATGGGTTAGCCTAGCTTAACGAGGCTAAAACGTAGACAGACACACACACACAAGACATCGACGATTAACCTCACTCACCCACCAGGCCAAACCACTCAACCTAGGGGAAACACTGCTCTGACGTTTCCTCGAACATTTTGGTTTATTTTGTTGGGTTAAACCTACAGTCTATGGGTTTAACTGATGAAATTCACAGCAAAATTTGCTCAATATGCTAACAGGCTAAACTAGGACGGTGAGCATGGTCTGCATGTTAGCATTGTGACATTAGTGAATATTGAAGCATCATTGTAACTACAGTGAGTGAAGCTTCACAAAGCCACCATGCAGAATATCATCATCCTCATCCTTAAATATCAAAAAATGTAACCTTTGAAAGATGAACTTGTGAAATAATTTTTTATTTGTATTTCCAAATATCATAAATATCACATATTTGCCTCGGGGGGCTTTACAATCTATACAGAAATACAACTATCTTTAGACTCTTGATTCAAAGAAGGAAAAACTCCTTTAAAAAATCCTTTAACAGGGAAAAAAAATGGAAGAAACTTCAGGAAGTAACAGGAAGGATCCTTCTTCCAGGACTGACAGACATGCAGCAGATGTTTGTGTACAGTTTGGAAAAACAGGATGACAGAATTATACATAGATAGATAGATGGATAGTTTATTAATCCCCGAAGGAAAATTCAAATTGTCCATAGCTCATCCAATTATAACAAAACAACTGTTCTGCAGCACAAAGAGAGGAGGATTGATAACATATATGAAAAACATTGATCTTATCTTATTTAACACTTTAAAATGTCTCAGTTAAAACTGTCAGCGTGTTTATCACCAGCATAAAACCAGTAGACCTCAGCAGGAGACGTGTTTGCTGTCTCGTTCCTCTCACTCAAACTCAGGTCCTTTAATGATGATGGAAATCTGATGCATCTTTATTAATCCTGTTTATTACTACTTGTGTCCACAGTTCAGCAACAGGTGTGAATGAATCCATTTTCACTCTTTTATAGTGCAAATGGAAAAACAGCAGATTACAAATCACTTCCACTGATCAGCTGATCATTACTGAGCAGCAGTTCATGACCTTCATCACCATCCGCTGTGCTTTTTTAACTCATCAAGACTGTAAAATAGTTTTTTTTATGTTCTGTAAAAACTCTGATAAACAGTAAAAATGCAATTAAAGTTACTTTAATCAAACATTTTTCAGAGTTCACAGAATAAGGAATTAGTTTTTCTGACAATAAAATAAAATAAGAAAACAGAATTAAATTACATTGTTCCTGTAAACTTATAATTGAGTTGTAACGTAAGGAAAAAGCCCCAAAAAAAAAGGTTATTGATGACGTCAGCTTAAGTTATATAAAACAATTCTGACAATATTAAAGATATTTACTATATAAAAGTATATAGATTCTTTAGGTTCTGATTAAAAATGTAAAGTGTAAGAAACAAAACATAAAAACAATGTTACAAAAAATAAATTACATTATTTTTATTATATAAAATATTCTGTTGGACCATAAATATGATAGCAAAAAGAGAAAAAGAGCTTGTATCTTACTGAAAAATTACTTCTGCTTGTTAAATAAAATAACATTCAGTCAGTTTCACTCTAAATCAATTTACTTAACACTTGAAAACCAGTCACAAAAACATTATAAATTCTATAAAAAACTAAGTTTAAATGCTGCTGTCAACTATGATGAAAGGTAAAGTTGCATCTCTGCTGCATAAACCATGTGATTCATGCAGGATTAGCTCTCAGATTAGCTTCCTGAACACTCATGCATCTTACACTGACATCTACAAACAAACAACCAGCATGGAGTCTTGCTGGGTGTTAAATATCGACAGGTGCATTTATCCAAACGTGCACGACGCTTGAAGTAAAACGTTCTCACTCAGGAACCTAAAAAAAAAAATAAAGATGTTCTGTTATTGGATTTATTCCTTCTGCTACGCTCTCCGCTGTTTAACCCAGATATACTGTATGACCCACTGTGTTATTTTAAATCAAAGTGATTACTCTCTGTGTTTATACCAGATTTGCGCCGCTCGCTTAACTGCAACAACTTCACTCTGTGTAATCCTCTATTATAAAAGCTTAAAGTGGGCCAGAGGACAGACGTGTGCAGAGGTTAGAGCGATCAACGCTGTCTGTGAGATGGCTCAACGAGGTTTATGCTGTTTCATAGCAGACAAAGTTTTCCCATAAAGAGGAAAAAAAAGAAGCACAGTATAAATATTCTGCACAGAAATGTTTCAAACTCTGAGTTAATGTCATCCAGAAAGACTCAAGACAAGTTGTTGTTATAATCTACTCTACTCTTTTGAAACTTTCATGTCACAGTTTCTTAATGATTGTAAATGAGTGTATCTTTTGAATGTCATATGCACATCATTTTGTATGAGAAACAATACATTTGTGACAGATTTTAGTAGGGCTGTAGTCAACCAAAGCAGCCACACATTTCTCTGTTTTGGTCTTCAGGCTAGGCTAACCCATCGTTGCTAACTTTGGAGCTAACTCCCTTCACTTTTCCAGCACTTGGAGAAACAACAGACGTGACTTTTCATCGTTTAACTGACACACTGTAGTCTGTGCTGTACATTTACTGCCAGACTGACAACTTACCGCTAACCTTTTCCTCTGCTCCACTCGCATCCACCATCACTTTCTCTGTGTCCGACTCGCTACACAAACATACTACGCTGAGTAACGCTTCCCAGGCAACGACACAGTGGTTCACTCACATACAGAACAGTGCTGCACAGACTCCCAAACGCTAAATATTTCTGAATGAGTGGATATTTGGTGTTAATTCTGGCATTAAAACATATTTTTTTGGCCTGGCGGGGGTTCTCGTTGATATAATTGTAGGAGAAACACTGATTCAGTAAACGTTCAGTATGTTTAGTAAACGCTCAGTAGTCTCCGTTAGTTTGGGCAAGTCCAAAGCTGTGAAAACAGCGGGGGTGTTTTGAATACACCCCCATTGTTTTCACAGGTAGTTTGTTAGTCTGCCCCCCCCCCCCCCACCCCCCCGCCGCAGGAAATAATGGATTAATCCTGAAAATCTACTGATGTAGCACTTTTCTCTTTATGAAAGTAACACAAGATTATTCGACCAATGACAATTTACTCTGACGAGAGCATATCGACCAACTGATCGACTAGTCGACCAGCAAACTACAGCACTAGATTTTAGTGTGTTTACAGAACATACAATATATTTGAGCGTAAATGTAGTCACAGAGTCTAACAACAGGAGATTAGTAAAAATGATTGAGGGCCGCGGGGTAAAGGAGAACATCTCCAAACAGAGAGGATGAATGATCCTTATAGTCATTAGTTTTAGGTCAGAAACATACAAACAAAGCACCAGTTGGTCTACATGAGCTATAATTTAATGCATCTAACAACATCTCATGTGTTTAATATATATATATATATATATATATATATATATATATGTATATATATATATATATATATATATATATATATTACTACTGAGTGAGTGATGTTGGCTTTCAATTCAGAAAGTAGGTGACTTTCTGTGATTGTGATGATTTCCTCAGTCACAAAAGAAACTTTCAAATAACTTTACTTCTTTTTGTGCTCACAAATGATTGATTTTGAGTTTTTAGAGGGAAAAAAAGAGAAGAGAGTCTTGTAGGCTTTTTCATTACCTTGACTTAAATCATGAACATGTTTTAAATATAAAAGAAAAACAAAGTCACACTGTTTGATTCAAGTATTTGATTGATAATCGATCTGGTTGTCAGATGTTTGGGAAGATGAAGATTAGATGATTGTCTGGTGTAGAAAATCTGAGAGTCTTGAGATGATCTGGAATATTTCCCTCCGTGAATCTTATATATAAAAGTACATATTTGGAAAATTTTAACACCGTTGTGAGAAGAGTTGAGTTTTATTGAATTAAAGGAGCCGATACAGAGCAAATATTTGAGCTGCTGCTGATGTGACGATTAAAATATGAAAAAAACAGATAATTTAAAGAATAATAAAGGGTAGAAGAAGGAAGATATGTTTTGTCTTTAACTTAATTTCTTTATTATTCCATTAGATTTGATAACTTTTTACATGTTAATTATTATTCCAAAGAATTTAGTGTTTGAGGCTTGTTATAACACTCAAGTGTAATGATATGAGTTTTTGCTAAATATATCTCTCTCTATATATATATATCTCAATATGTCTCACTTGAGTCTGCAAAGTATTTCAGTTTTGACTCATGTCCCACTGAATTAAATCCAATTTTCTTGTGAAAACCCAATGTACTCACCAGTTCACAAGAAGCAGAGAAAACACTGAATGAAAATGTATTTGAAGTTACATTAAGCCTGAGCTTCAACCAACATGATGTTGTATTCCTAAACTGTAACATACATGTTATATACGTCATATGTGGTCAAATGATTGGTGCCAAAGGAAACCGTAACGCTTCAACGAAGGCTTGTTTAGATCCGACCTTGTTTGCAGAAACCTCCACATCTTAACAGCAGAGCTTTTTTTTTTTTGCATATGTACATTAAAGGATGAAGAAAAGGAGATTTTCTATATTTATCTTATCGTCAATTAATCTCATGTGCAGAGCCAAACTAACGATGAATTGATCTACTTACAAGTATTGTGAGTATGTATGCAAAGTCTGATATATGTTATTCCTTTGTGCCGTACTCCTCTGTTGATGTCCGAAAACTATAAACCTATAAATACTCTTCTATTGTGTTCGGGTCAAATTTGACCCGTTTTCAAGTTTAATTTTTTCTGATCAAATCAAAGCTTCATTACATCCTCTACCATGGTCTACACAATATGATAAAACACATTTTGATCTTTTTCTTTTTTTTAAAATGCTTATATTAAAAAAAAAAAGGTTACATCTGTTGTTTTACGGGTCAAATTTGACCCGGTTGTAATTATGGGTTGTTTGTGCAGAGAATTACATTAAATGATGCCAAACCATCATGAATAACAAAAAATACAACAAAACAAAAAGAATAGTGATAAAATAGTATAATAATATTATGGAATAATATTAAAATTATGTTTCATGCCAAGAAAGCGTATTGACTTGAATTCGGTTGTAGAGAGGCACGCAGCAAATATGATCCTAAATTAATTAACAAGTTTATCATTAGCTTCTCATGGCCTTATAATGTATTTCCCTGTTCCGTTCATCATAAAATATATATATTTTGCCTATTTTAAACTAAAAACGATTTGTAAATTGTACAATGTAAGTTAAATGTGGTCTAAGGTACCTAAAATATCAAAGTAAGTGTATATATATGTTGAATAACAAGTCATTTAGCAGATAAAACTTTTTTTTTTCAGTGCTTATTAAACATGGGTCGAATTTGACCCATTTTCAAGTTTAGATGTGTGAAACATACTTGATCTTAATTCAAACACGGGTCAAATTTGACCTGCTGACACTAAAGGTAACTTAGAAGTGTTAAATACACATCAGTGAGCCACACAGCTGCACCGGGCGACACGTTCCTTGTCTCAGAAGAACTTTAGTTTGAATTTAATTTGTTTAGAGACGGCTTCAAAGACTAATAACAGCGTTTTCACCCTCTGGAAAGTATTTTGGTGTCAGGAAAAGGCCAGTGTGAACACACAAGGACGCAGCTTTCTTTACAGTAAACAAACACCTTTTTTTTTTCATTGATCAGACCCAGACATTGTAAATTTATCAAAGAAGTTTAGTACAAAGAGCTGGCAGAGCAGTTTCAACAGAGCCGTGACCTCATGCATGCATGGTTGCCTCTTTGTGACGGGGAAATACTCTCTGTGTGAAAGGAGTGAAAACTTGATTGCTGCTATTAGTCTTTGGAGTCGTTTCTAAGCAAACTAAAGTAACCACGCTCCTCAGGGGACGAAGAGACATGTCACCCAGTGCGGCAGTGTGGCTCATTGACGTGTCTTTTAATAGTTTTGGGACAACAACAGAGGTCTATGAACACAGAGAAAGAGCTCTGCATACACACACAGTATCATTCAATTGTTGGCTCTGCACATGAGATTTGTTGACATTCAAGCTACAAGCTACATTCAAGCACTAAAGAACAAAATAACAAGTATATATAGCAGATAAACTTAACAAAATGTACCTATAATACTCTTCAAGATATACTTTAAATGTACATAAGCTGCTGCATGAACTTAAATCATGTTAGAACATTTATAGGACGTGATTAGAGCATAAATAATGTATGAAATATCAATATGTCCCAAAGCAGTCAGCCAATACTGCAGTTAAGATAAAGACTGATATTTACTCCAAGAGATCCACAAATTTGGACAAACTGTCCTTTTGATAATCATGTTTCACGTGCTCCAGGATCAAATCATTTTTGAGCTACTGTACACGATTAAAGATCTATTTTTATTCATTCTTCCCTTCAAAGAGAAGATGTTGGATAATCTTCTCCGCATTATCCATCAGATTATGACCAGCACGTGATGATTAAGCATCTACTGGATTCACCGCAGCAGCAGCGTCCGATGAAGAAGAGCTTCTCTGACTCTCGGAGCAGTTTTGTACAAGAGTCATTTTCACTTTGCGTCTTTTTTTTTCCTTTCAGTAACTACCAGAGATTGAAAATCACTGAGTATTTCACACAGCAAAGCACATTTATAAAAGTTAAAACCCATATTTCCTGCTCCCACACATCATCTTATCATCAGGATGACTCAACCTGCAACCGTCGGGCTGAGCATCGCCGATAGAAGCAGACAGACGGACCTCCAGACAATAATCTGCAGACTTTGCTGCCACATCAGACAGATGTGCGTGCAGGTTTACCCTCCTTAGGTTTAGTCGAGGATCAGAGGTGAATTATCAGAATCAGAACCGGCCAGATGCTGCCGGACTCATTAAATTAATCTGCCACCAACCGCACCGCTGCCAAACACTAAAATGTAGGCTGCCTGATTCAGGGACTTCACGCTGATTGACTTTAAATTCTTGGACTTGATGCGTCCACAAATGGGTCATATTTAAGGTTCAAGGTTTAGTGCAGATCACTGGTTTCTTGAGTAACAAATGATGAGAAAGTTAAACTAAATTTGTGTGAAAAATGTTGCTAAAAAGGTGTTATTTAAGTAAAGAAAAGCTGCATTTATATAGCACTTTTTTTTTTAGAATAAAACAGAATAAAAGTGGTTGCTATGTTATCTAAAATTTTACTAGCAAGTTTGTAGAATTTGTTTTTTAGTTTAACACTTTTATACTTTCTACTTGTTTTACTTATTCTTTTTTTAATTAAACTGAGCAGAACAACAACATACATGTCTGTAAATGTGTAGCTGTGTCCCAGTTCCAAACTTCACAAGCAGGTTTTGAGAAACTGAAAAGTGTACTCAAAAAAAGGCAGTATGCACGTAACATGCGTAGATTTCTGCTGTTGACTGACACTATTCTCCCACAATGCATTGCACAAAGGAAACGGAGGAGCTGCTCACAGCTGGAACAAAAATTAAACTCACAACTGGATGTCTGTGAGGTTTTTGTGATGTGTAATTTAATATTTCCTCATATATGTAAATGGCGTGGACATAATATTAGAAACACTTTCTGAAGAACATACATCAGTAAAGCAACACCACCCACTATGACCTCAATAATAAATATCATAATGTGGAGCATCAAAACTGAAAGCTGCTTCTCCAGGTTTAATTTTTACTCTGCGGACAGAAAGCAAAACCTGATCCCAGACCAACTGAGATGGTTCATAACGTAGCAGCAGATCAGAAATATATTTTGACCCTTAAACCATTCAGTGCTTTATAAACAAACAGCAGTACTTTAAAATCAGTTTAGTTTTTTGACAGACAGGAAGCCAGTGTAAAGATCTGAGAACTGGAGTGATATGATCTACTTACTTGGTCTTAGTGAGGACTCGAGCAGCAGCGTCTGAATCAGCTGATTGATTTCTTAGGGAGACACGTGAAGACAGCGTTACAGTAGTCGTCGACGTCCTGTCTGTGTGTCTGTCTACGTTTTCTATTTATCTGTTTAGCGTCGTCAAGCTAGGCTAACCCGTAGTTGCTAACTTTTGGGCTAACCCCTTCACTTTTCCAGCAGTTGGGGAAACAACAGACGTGACTTTTCATGGTGTTGACAAGCTGCAGCGTTTATTAACTGACACACTGTAGTCCTTACTGTACATTTACTGCCAGACTGATAACTTACTGCTGCTGGTAACCGTTCCCTCTGCTCCACACGCATTCACCGTTATTTCAGACGCTCTCTCTCTCTCTCTCTCTCCCTTAACTACTCACTGACTAAGGAGTTACGCTACCTGCAGTTTCCATGGCAACGACACAGCCGTTAACTGACGTTCGTTTATACAGTCTATGGTTCCGGTTGAGCAGCTTCCAAACGCTATTGATTTAATAATGAATGGATATTTGGCGTTATTTTTGACATTTAAAAAATATTTTTGACCTGGCGGGGGTTCACGTTGGCCTGGAGGGCCGCCAGGCTTGTACTATTATAGGGGAAACACTGTGTTCTTCAGGTGATAGTAGGCTGACTTTGTAATTGTCTTAATGTGGCTGTTGAAATTCAGGTCCGAGTCCATGACTACACCAAGATTTCTGGCTTGATTTGTGACTTTTAACATTACTGATTGAAGCTGAGTGCTGACTTTTAAATGTTCTTCCTTGGCTCCAAATACTTCAGTTTTATTTTTGTTTAATCAGAGAAAATTCTGGCACATCCAATTGTTGATTTGTTCTGTGTAATAACTCAGTGTATGGGATTATAGTCCTCTGGTGATACAGTTGTGTGTTTCCTGCATAACTGTGGTAACATAATTTATTATTTTCCATAATCTGAGCCAGCGGGAGCATGTAGATGTTGAACACAAGAGGCCCCAGAACGGAGCCTTGGGGAACTCCGCATGTCATTTTTGTTCGCTCAGATGTGTAATTACTTACAGACACAAAGTAGTCCCTGTCCTTTAAGTAGGATTCAAACCTGTACTGTGCCAGAAAGTCCCACCCAATTTTCCTCTCAGCACTGTGGTGTGGTTCAAATCCTGACTGGAAGACATCAAAACAGTTTTTTAATGCCAAGAAGTTGTTCATCTGTTGGAAAACAGGTTTTTTTTTTCAATGATTTTACTTAAAACCCTGGAGGTTTGATATGAGTTGCTCATTAGTGAAGTGTCTGGATTGTTCTTTTTTAAGAGTTGCTTAATGATGGCAGTTTTCAGGCACTGTGGGAAGAAACCTGAAGAGAAGAGACGTGTTTACAGTTTGTAGAAGATCTGAGGCCGTGCAATTAGAGACTTTTTTTTTTAAAGAAGAAGAAGCCTGTTGGCAGAATATCAAGGCAGCAGAAGGAGGATCTCAGATGTTGCATAACATCCTCCAAGTTCACTCATCAGTTCAGTTTATTTCAGGTTTTAAAGACACAACCAGAGACACAAAACATAAAGACAAGACGTAGAATATGCAACAACAACAAAAACCTGAGACATAAGAGGTGCAAGAGCTTTAACACAGGGCACGATGGGTCTTTGAAATGTTTAATAATGATTACGGTCGCATGTTGCGGCCTTCACAGTTACCAGATCTCAATCTCAGTTGAGAACACCTGTGGGATACTTTTGGGAGGTGACCATGGTCATCATCAAAACACCAACTGAAAGAATTTATTCAGCATCCCAGCTGTCAAACTAAGACAATAAGACAATCAGCCTCATATATGCATAAAGTCATAAAGACGCTCTCCTGAAAACACTTTCAGGCACTCTTACAGAGAGCAAAGAGAGCCATTTATGTTTAAAAGCGTTAATGTGTGTGTAAAGAAATGACCTGTTACTTTTGTTCTTTCACTCTCTGCAACATGTTTTACTTCACTTGCACATGTTGCATATATAGGAAAGTAAAATAAAGATGTATAGCTTTACAATCATGGCCTCTTGAATGTTTATGTGTGTGGGTCATATTTTGTCTGATTTAGAAGTAGACCTCCACTCATCTACTTTTCATCTTTTTTAACAAGCTAACAATTGCAGATTATTTTCTTGCTTAATCAATAAGTTGTTTGGTTTATAAAATGTCAGAAAAATGTTGTTCGCAGTGATCAATGTCTTGATTTGTCTCGACCGACAGTCCAAAACCAAAAGATATTTTAGTTTATTATCAAGACTAAAGAAAATATTCACTTCTTAGAAGCTGGAATCAGACAATTTTTAAGTTTTCTTCTTAAAAAAATGACTCAAAATGTTTAATCAGTTATCAAAATTGCTGATAGTTGATTCATTTAATCGATTAATCGCTGCAGCTCAAATCTTTTCCATCAGACTGTGTGTTTGTTTGTTTATTTGGATGCTGAGCGGCCTCCGTCCTCTCCTCCTCAGATATGCTGCTGCTGTGGACCCGCTCCCTGCTCGCTCTGCTGTGCCTTCTGTCCTCCGGTCAAATCCTCCACCAGCACGCGGGTCATGTACACCCTCTTCCACATCATGAGCTGCGCCGTCTCCTGCCTCATGCTGTCACGCACCGTCTCCGAGCTCGTCAGGGAAAATGTGAGTCGTATATCTGATCGTCTGTTAAGTTCAGTGTATCTTATCTTTTTTTAAAAAAATTTTTAGTTTAATTTAATTGTGATTATCTTATTGTACTTTACCTTATTTTATCATATTTAGTCTTATTTTATCTTATGTTCTGTGTATCTTCTTTTCTTTTCTTTTTATTACCTTATTATCTTTTGTATTCTATCTTTTCTCTCTTTTGAACCACAATTCTTTATATTTTTGATGATTAAAACTATAAATATTGCCCCTTAAAATATTTGAAACATGATTAATTGAGGGTTGTGACCCAGTATGGACATTGTTGATTAATTCAAGTGATGTTTGTTGCTAACTTTGGAGCTAACTCCTTCACTTTTCCAGCAGTTGGGGAAACAACAGACGTGACTTTTCATGGTGTTGACAAGCTGCAGCATTTATTAAATGACACACTGTAGTCTGTACTGTACATTTACTGCCACACTGACAACTTACTGCTGCTGCTAACCGTTTCCTCTGCTCCGCTAGCATTCACCATTATTTCAAACGCTCTCTCTCTTAAACACTCACTGGCTAACTGCAGTTTCCATGGCAACGACACAGCCGTTAACTGACGTTTCGAGACAGCGCTGCTCAACAGCTCCCAAACGCTATTGATATAAGGATGAATGAATATTTGGCGTTATTTTTGACATTTAAAAAATATTTTTGGTCTGGCGGGGGTTCTCGTTGGCCAGGCCTCATCTGTTATAGGGGAACACTGACAGTAGTTAGATTCACATTATGAAAAGCAAGTGGAAGTGGAAATGCAATGAAGTCTCAGCTCATTTCATCTGTAGGAAACATAATATTTAGTAAAACGCTCTTTATGAATAGTATTTGTAATGAAATATTGTTTCACAGCACTGCAAAACTAGTAAAAATTAGAAAAATATGACTGGGAGCCCTGTTTTTAATTAAACCATAAACAATTAATTTTCCATGTAAACACATTCAAATATTATATTTACTTCATCACCTGCTGCAAATTAAAGAGACTTTTTTTTAAACTCTTGTAAAATATAATATAAATATAAGTATTGTAAAATATAAACCCACCCAAAAAGTTTACAGGAACACTTGTAATATATCTTCTGTGCCTCAGATGTCTGCGTATAAAGTAACATAACAGAGATACGTGGATGTAGCAGTGGGTAAAATCTGGTTTTGTGTGTGTTTCAGGTGCCTTTCTTCAACATGGTGTGTGACCAGGCGCACGGCGGAGGCCACTGTGAGATGCTGGTGGGCTACTCAGCGGTCTACAGAGTCTGCTTTGGCACTTCCTGTTTCTACCTGATGATGGCGATCTTCCTCATAGATGTGAAGTCCAGCCAGGACTTCAGAGCGCTCATACACAACGGGTCAGTGTCCCTCAGAGTTGACCTCATCCCACCATGTTTTTACTCGTAGTATTTTCAAAAAATCAAATGGTGCAGATTATGTGTGTGAGTGTGTGTTTGATTAGATTACACATCGAGTCAGGAAGCCGCAACACTTCAGGGGAAAGTTAAAGCTCATGAAATCCAGGAGGTCTGACTTTTTTTATCTGCACATGAACTCAGCACGACTGTTTCCCAGAGCTCAGATGTCTTGTTTTGTCCATGACACACAAAGATATTCAGTTTGCCGTCACAGAAAACTAAAAAAAAACAGAAAATATTTACATTTGAGGAGCTGAATCACAGAGTTATAACTGTTTTTTCTTCTTAAGAAGTGACTCCAAGCGACTAAACAATTATAAAAAATAGGAGATTCGTTTAATAGTTGACAACTGATTAATCGACTAATCGTTGCAGCACCAAATGTTTGCCATATTTGTATGTTTTTTTATTGACCCTGCTAATAAACATAGACATAAAGTGCTGAATTCATCTCTTTCCAGCTACTTTGGAAGAGAAAATAAACATAAAATTCTCTCCAAATCTCCCATAAAAAAAAAACTTAAATCAACCACAGACCTTTTAGAGATTTGGCTCACTGTCCCTTCCACAGAACATCCTAAATGAAGCTTACAATGGAAAAAAAACAAACCAAAAAAGCCAATTTTCTCTGAATTTATTAAGTCCTTTATGTAATTTCCCTGAATCAAATTATTTAGAGTGGATGTGATCCCATCCAGAAATGTTCGCACGCTACACACACATCTTTAAATACCTCCCTGCTGTCTGTAAAGGGGAAAGTGTTTTCTCCCTGCTCTCGCTGCTCACCCGACCTGGTCTATTTTGAGCCCTTTGTTGTCACACTTTCCACTTGCGAGCGCTGTCGATTAGAGCCGTGACGCGGCCCGGATTAGGATTTGACGGGGGACTGGAATGCCGGTCATCTCTCTGTATATATAAATCTACTCGGCTCAGGCTCGCTGGTGAAAAGGTTTCAGGGTCTACGGCTCTTAGAGGTCTGCGGAGGGTCAGCAGGGACTGACCCAGTGCCCTGCTGAGACCTTGTACAGTGTGTCCTCGTGAAGACCAAACAGGGTCACATTGTAGACGGGAGGGAAAATTAAACACAGTGTGTCAAGACATAATTTTGTCATGTGCAAACCTTGTGGGATTTTTGATTAGATTAAAGGCTCAATCTGTAATTATTTTTATTTTTTTTTATACTTCCCTTGTGCTACTTTGGACTTAATCTTCACTACATTTATCTGATAGCTGGTAGCTTTACAGATTAAGATTTTACATATGAAACATATTATCAATATAAATATGTGTGTACAAATACATTATACTGCAAGCTTTGTGGATACAGTTCATGGCTTTTGTTGTTGTTTTGTTTAGCTTGCTTTTTATTTGAGTTTTTTCTTTTTCTTTATTTATTTTTTTGCTTTTTATTATTTCTCTTTGCAGTTACTTTTGGTAATGTGAAAATCCTGGACAGAGATGTTGATGCATCTTGTCTGTCATGCAGCGTCTATTTTTTTATTTTTTTTTAAATGAATCAAACTACATAGGGAAAAAACAGCTATAAAAAAGTTGGTCATATAAAAAAAAATACAATCAGTTGATCAGTTCTTGGGCTTTGGGAAACATTGATTGACATGTTTCATAATTTTCAGTCATTTTATCGACCATCAACTAATCAATTAATCGAGAGAAATAATCAACAGATTAATCAATAATGAAAATAATGGTTGGCTGCAGCCCTATTTTTTTTTTTGTGACAGTTATGTTTTAGTGAACTCTGCAGAGCTACTGTATGTGGAAACTTTCCTGAAACAAGTTTACTAACAGCATCACAACCAGTGAAAAGCAGAGAAAGTAGAAGAACGCAAGCTGAATATTTACAACAAAGAATGAAAAAGATATATAAACATAGACAAATCTTCATAAAACATGGATCTGATGTTTAACATAAGTTTATGTTTTAGCTCTTAAACTGATTGTTTCTCTGTGTTTTCGTTCAGTTTCTGGTTCCTGAAGTTCATCACCTTGCTCGGGATGTGCACCGCCGCCTTCTTCATCCCGACGGAGTCCTTCCTGCACGGTGAGACACCAGAAACCATCACAGACCCCTGAACTCACCTGAAAATAAAAAATAAAAAAGTTTAAAGGACAGGTTCACAAATGATCAAGTCTGTCTTAAAGCAACAAGTCAGAAGCATCTCAGATCATCTCTCCTGTTTATACTGACTGTTAGAAGATCTCCTTATAAGGCACTTATTATGTATTTAAAAGTTTATCTGAAGCTAATATGAGGCTTCAGCTGTTAAATGAGTCAAATGAAGTAGATATCTTTCAATGTTACAGTCTTTTTAGTGCCAAAGTCCCTCTTTTTGTTACTATACTTCCACCTGCAGCTCAACAGGGAAACACAAAGAGGAGAATTTGATGCTAAAAAGACTGTAAATGTGTCAGATATCCATATCTGAAGCCTCATATAAGCTTCACATCAACTTTTAAATGCATTTTTTTGCCTGTTTCTATGTTCATTTGGGCTCCTGACAGCAGCATTAATGCATCTCTCTGTGAATCCTGCTAGAGGGCAGCAGAGAACCGCTCCTAAACTCGACTCTGATGTGAATGATTGGTCTATAAATCTCTGTAGTTGGATTTCACTTTGTTTGGGAATAATAAATCTGATACAAGGCTGATATCAGAGCTCATTTCTGATTTACAGTTTGCTGCCTTTCTTTATTTCTTTCTCTCTCTCTTGCTTCCCTAAAATAGATCAAACAACATGAATGATTGTTCTTCTTTTTTTCTTTTGCTCTCTCTCTCTTCTCCTCCTGTCAGCTTGGCATTACGTCGGTGTGGTGGGAGGATTTGCCTTCATCCTCATCCAACTCATCCTCATCACAGCTTTCGCACACACCTGGAACAAGAACTGGTGAGTGCGGGGATGATATATGTGTGTGTGTGTGTGAGATCCGTATTTGTTGCCATCTTTGTGTTTTTTCAGAAGCTGGGTAACAAAAAACTGCACAAAAGAACAAAAAAAAAACCCCAAACCTGCTACCTTGTTTTGTTTATCTTCTTCTTTTGACCACTTATAGTCATCCGTAGGTAAAGATGATAGATAGATGTTATCTCTACTCATGCAGCTCAGCTTTCTATGAATATGTTTAGTACTAATATAAAAGTTTTAGGCACTAAAAATAAAGAGAGGGTGCTTTACTCCACTATCACTTTGCCGTCACTAGTTGTTATTTGTCAGTTAACTTGACACAAAGTTGAGTAAACAGAAGAAACCTAAATGAAATCAATATGTTGCTGTGAGCAACCGTTGCCTTTAAAAACAGCAGCAGTTCTCCTCGGTTCACCTGCACACAGTTGTTCAGCTACTCGGCGGGTCGGTTGTCTCTAAATCTACAGTTCTCCTGTGGATTTTGACGTCTCAGCTGCTTCTGTCTCTTCCCAGACTGACTCCGTGATGTTGAGATCAGGGCTCTGTGGGGGGGCCAAACCATCTGTTGAAGGACTCCTTGTCCTTTTTGTAGGTGAAGATGGTTCTTTATGACTCTGGCTGGATGCTCAGGGTTGTTGTCATGCTGCAGAATGACTTTGGGACCAATCAGTTGCCTCCCTGATGGTGTTGCATGATGGATAAGCAGAAAAAAATGTTTGCACAGTACATATTTTCTCTGTGTTTACATCTAATCCTGTAATTGCAATGCCGTGTTGATGTAATAATTGTATAGTGTGACAGCTCCAGGTCATTAATCTGATTAAACATCACCTTTTACCTCAGGAAGACCATTAGTTGTCATAACATCATGTCCGTGTAGAATTAAAGAGGATGATATGCAGGTATGTGCAGGTACAGCACAGAGCTCTGACCTCAACCCCATCTAGCAGCTTTGGGATGAACTGGAGCCAGACCTCATCACCCCGCATCATTGTTCTGGATCTCACTAATGCTCTTGTGGCTTAATGGGAGCAAATCCCTGCAGAGAGGTTTCAAAACATCTTGTTGAAAGCCTTCCAAGAGAGAGGAGGCTGTTAAGCAGCAACAGCAGCAGCAGCAGATTAATACACATTGTTCTGTAATGACCAGTTGAATGTAATGTTCAGGAATGTTTAGCAGCCATTTATATACAGTTTATGATATCAGCTAATCATAAATCACTACGTTTGTGCATTAAGTCCTTTCTAAGTTCTTAATAACTACAAGAGAGCTTCAAACTAGTGAGTTCCTACATCACCTTTCACCATGAAAACTAAAGAAATGTCACTTTAGTAATAGTAGTGTAAATTGGTTGCTAGGAAACATCTGTAGCGTCACTAGCTAGCTGTAACATGAATACAAAAATATTTTTTTCAGGGGCAAAAAGATCAAATAAACTTTTCTTTTGTTTGTTTTATTTCTATCTGCATACCTTTAGAAATATGTGTGAATTACAATTAGTAGTGTAGCCTATTTATGTAGCTTACAGTGAAAGGGAAATATCCAGTTAAGCTAAGCTAAGCTAAGCTAAGCTAACTGTTGTTATTTTTTCATTTAGTTTGATGTTATTGGCATAAAGTTGGCAGCTTAGTTTTTTAGTTTTTAGTTTTTTTCCTGTTTTTTGTGAGGTTTTTTTTGCTCTTCAATCTAAGTGAGTCAGATATTAGCACGCTAATGTTAGCTTTGTCAGTTGTTTCATTCAGCTAGCTTAGCAACTGTCCACCTGGCAGTTAGTAGGCCCCTGTAGGTTTAAATACTTAGTTATATGTGTGGTGCAGCTAGTTTTAATTTAGTGATGTGTAAATCTGCGTTTAGTAAAGTTGTACATGATAACAAGGCTAAAGTTTAAACTTCCGTTCAGCTGCTGCAATCAGCAGATATCCACATATCCAGTTATTTCATAACATTGATGCAAAAATGCTGTAAATCAGATGCAGCAGTCCGGCTTATATTAACCAAACTGACCTGTTACAACACATATATTAAAGGAACGCTGTGGTTGAGATGCGTATATGTCTTTATATGACTGTGTAAAGATTTTGTTGGAGGAAATGTGTTGTGGAGGCAGAAGAAGTCGGCTATGGTGGATTTACCAGACGGCCTGTATCTGCTGTTGATCGTCAGCATGTAGAGTTCATACAGTTTACATCCATACATCCGTGTTTACATCGAAGGTTTCTAATAGTTTATCACATATGGGCCGCAGCCTTGCTCACATCTGGAAAGGAACGTCTCTGTTTGCATCAGAGCTGCTGATGACAGATTCGTCTTCTGTCCGCTAGAGACGGTACATCTCTGCACATCACAGAGACGGACTTCGGCAACATCTGACCCAAACACAAAAACACACAAGCTACCTCATTTTCTCTGTTTTGCATTTTGCTTCCTAGTTTGTTGCTGTGCTTTTCGACACCTGGTGATGTTTTATTTCTATTATTTCGTCCTTTCAATCTTTTTTCTTATATTTATACAATTTTATTTATTTATTTAGTTTACGGCGTTTTACGTACGAGCAAGATTTGTGACATCGCAGCTAGTTTGGAGCCAATCGTGGTCCAACTTGAAGCCTCCAGTTCCACGAACACTGAGACTTTACAGTGAAGTAGGAGACATCTTGTGTCCAGCAGTTAAACTTCTGAAGTGAACAGTATTTGCATATTCAACGATTTTTTTTTTTAATGAGGCAGGGACTTAATGTCATTTGAAGTATTTTAACATGGTAACTATCGTTTGTAGAGAAACCTCATCTGACACAAATTATAAGGCGATTCAGTACAGTATTTTTAAGTGTTAAAACATGTCTGGAAGGGATCTTTAAAGATCTTTTGTTGTTGTTTTTTTGCATTATTGCCTTTATTCGATTCAAAAATGCAGACAGAGACGGGAAAGAAGGGGTCGACAGATTGTTATGATGTGCAATAAAGTTCCACAGCTGGAGTTATCGCGGTTATCAGATATTTATTAATAGTTTTATTTGTTAATTCACTTCAATCAAAGGCTTTTATGTAAGAAAACTTAATAAACACATTCACACATTATATCTTAGTTAAATTAACAATAACTTGGCAGAGAAGTGTGACGTTATGATGGCGGTGCTGCTTCTTTATTTGCTTGTTTGCAACTTAACCTGCTCATATATTTGCCTGCTTGTAATATTTATTTCCTCGTGTGTGCTGATATTTCCTCCTCTACGCGTCTTCCTCGTCTCGTCCTCATTCATTTAGCCCGACTCATCCTCTGACAGCCAGCTTGTCCCAGATGTCGTTATTTACTGTGTCCAGCTGTTGCCGTCGTGCCGTCAGTGTCTCTCTCTCTCTCTCTCTCTGCCACTTCTGAGCTCCGCTGTGACATGGCACAGAGTTGTAGCTACAACAGCTAAGAGGATTTATTCATTCAGGACCTTTTCCAAGGCGAACGCACAGAACGTAAAATCCTCTTATTCCCTTTATAGTAGTCTGGGGTTCTCAATCCTCTCCCCCACCTCCCCATAAACCCGACTCTCTCTCTGTCTCTTATGGGTCTGCAGCTCAGAAGAGACGACCTGTAGAATCCGTCCCTCCGAAAAGCAAGAGTTACCGTCGCTCCTGTGTGTCTATAAAAGCTTTCATAAAGCTTCAAAAATGATAAAATGTCCACGAAGATGTCCTTAAATGCTTGTGCAGCTTAAACCAACTGTTATGTTATGTACAGATTATAAAGCCCCATGAGGCAAAATTGTGATTTGTGATATTAGGATATACAAATATGAATATAAATGTCCTATATATGTCACATTATTTCCTTTAACCTATTTTTCATACATCTTAAATGTCAGTTTTGTCTGTTACTGTGCTCTGATTTTACTGACACGTCTGGAATTCGCCGCATAAGCTGAAACATACTTTTATTTTTAAATTTATGACTTTGAACAGCGGATTGGCCTCCAACACGTAATCCAAAGCACGGTTTTATACTGAACGAAACACACAGACTGCACAAGGATCAACTCATTTTTCTATCATCAAAAACTTGTGTTTGAATGTTTTGAAAGATGCTTTAATCTAAAAAAAAATGTAAACAGTGAAGCTTTATGATGCAATAAGACTTCAGTGAATAAATTACTTATCATTTTTGAGCGAAGTACTTCCTTATAAATACTAAAGAGCACTCAAGCAGCTCTGCAAACATGTCTGGAGTGTCATTTGTGAGAAAACAAGTAAAGCTGATTCACCTTTAAGACACTATTTCCTTGATTCGTCTCCTCATTTTACACCCACATTCTTTTAAATCTATAAAGTGTTTGTGATATCCCGCCAACAAACAAACAGCATGAACCTCATCGGCCAAATATAACAAACATTATCCCAAAACTGGAAGCAAGTTCATGTCTCTGTCCTCTGTGTTTTCTCTCTCAGGCTAACCGGAGCGGCAGAGAACAAGCGTTGGTACCTCGCGGTGATGTGCGCCACCCTCTTCTTCTACACCATCGCCACCATGGCCTTCACCTTCATGTACAAGTACTACACGCACCCCATCGCCTGCCACTTCAACAAGGCGCTGCTGTGGATCAACCTGGGACTCTGCGGCCTCATGTCCTTCATTGCCGTCACGCCGTGCGTGAAGCAGAGTGAGTCGACGAAACGCTGCTCTGTCACGTCTGTCATCGGTCGTCAGCGGTGAAATAACACTTAGTCCGTCTCCAGCTATGCAAACATCCCTCCTGTTGAAACCAGTGCTGCTGTAGATAATAATAATTAGATGTAAGCTAATATTATCTGTGGCTCCTTTTAGAAGACAGCTCTGCCTCGTCTGCAGATGTTTTTGGGGCTTTTATCATCGAAACATACAGCTGCTTGCGGATGGGGAGAGTAACTAAGTACGTTTACTCAAGTAAAGGTGGAAGCACTGGTTCTTTACTTGATTTTTTTGCCCATATTGGGAGACTTCACTACATTTATCTGATAGAGACAGGCCCTACTTGTTAATTTATATATGAGCATGAGATAAGATTGTGTTTGTCATGTTTTAAATTAACTTTAAAACGTTAAATAAAGATTAGATTCAAAGTTAAAGTGTGACAGCAGTTCAGAAAACAGTCTCACCACCACCGAATCCATTTAGTAGAAGTTGTGAACAAGCGTTTGATGAGAGGATCGATACCACCGTCTTATTTCTCTGTTAAATATGGAGCAGAAGGTTAGCTTAGCATGCAACAGCTATAACGAAAATCCTCCTATCAGCACCTCTGAAGCTCACTAACACGTTTTTATCTCATTTGTTTTGATCTCTGCATTAAACAAAGTGTGAAAATGAAACGACAGGTCTTGTCGTCATCGTGAGGCTGTCAGCAGCAGGGAAGTTACTGCACCTGGCAAAGAAACAGTCCAGGAAATAACCACCCGCCCCCCCCCCTCCTCCCCCGTCCATAAAACCATAACCTGTCATTTGCGCTCTTAAAACAAATGACATGTAACATGGTAATTAGTGAGATTTAGGTGCTGGTAGTCAAATTGTTTTACCCTTAGATAGTAGCAGGGTAGCTGTTTCCCTCTGCCGGATGCTAAGCTAACCGGCTTTTGATGTTAGCTTCATCTTTACTGTGCAGATGAGAGTGGAATCAATCTTCATGTGAGTCTCAGCAAGGAGGCAGATAAGAGTATTTCCCATAATCTGTCACCATTCCTTTAAGCAAAAGGATCTGTTCTTTCTCCATCACTCTCTGCTTGTGAAGTATACAGCATGTCTGGAGGGGTTATAGTTCACATCCTGACTCTTTCTCTCTCTCTTTCTCTCTCTCTGTGTCTCTGCAGAGCAGCCTCGGTCGGGGCTCCTTCAGGCCTCCATCATCAGCTGTTACGTCATGTACCTCACTTTCTCTGCGCTGTCCAGCCGCCCGCCAGAGAAAGGTACGCTAACGTAGCAGACACAGAGCAGAAACACAGTGACGATTCCCTGCAGCAGCTCAGCGGAGACGCCGAACACTGCGTCTGTCCAGTGTTAACGCCGGACTCTGGAAACCTCTAACGTCAATACAAACACTTGAGGGTTGATTTTCAAGGTTATTCTCTGCATGTCGGTTCAAAGAGAAACATATGCTGCCTTAAATGAGAGGAAGAGGCTATCTGATTCACTTGAAACCCAAATTTTGCTGTAATGTTTTTCGTAATAACACATTTTTTTAATTGTAAGTGACGCAGAATGTTTTCATTCTTTAAGCTCCACAGTAATGAACAATAGGTCGAATGAGCACATGTGAGCAAACAGTGTTTCCCTGTTGAGCTGCAGGTGGAAGGATAGCAACAAAAAGAAGCACTTTGGCACTAAAAAGACTGTGTAACGTTGAAAGATATCTACTTGATTTGACTCATTTGAAGCTTCATTTTAGCCTCAGATAAAGTTTCGCCTGTGCGTGTGAACACTTGGGAAAAATCAGAAGCTATCCTTTAACATCACCACTGGATAAAAAATCCTCTTGTCATGTTTGACATTTGTTCAGTTGAACCGGATCGTCCTGCCCTACACACACACACACACACACGTTGCACACGTATGATAAAAATCCTCCTTAATTTGCCTCTACTTTTCATCCGACACTCATAATGACTCACCTGGTGGCTCCAGGTAAGACAAAGAGCCTCCACATGACTGAGACATTAATGCAGCGGCTTGTCAGAGGCCCCCCTCTCTTATCCAGGGTTTGCATCTAAACGGCATAGATATAGGCGCACACACACACACATACACACACACACACAGATAATCTGGGATGAGATGTGCTCTGACATGCTGCCTGCTGGGCTGGTGGCCTGTGGTGAGGGCAGACTGAAGGATATTTGTTTCACATTCCTCATGGATCCATTGACAACATAATAACACAGGAAAACAGCCTGGCAGCATCATTACATGTGTTCTGTGAAAGTGCGATACGTTTGTTCGGTTCTGTCTGTCAAGAGTGATATATCTGTCTGTTTTTATGCTGCTGTGGGAAAAGTACAATACGACACATTGTTAAAGATGAAACCAGTGGTTTCAAACCTTTTTTTGGTTTTTGATGTCTTACAAAAAGCAGTTTGTAGTCGGGGTCACATTTCAGATAACTAAGAAAAATAACTAAGTACATCACTGTATCAGTACTTTTACTTTACTTGAGTATTTCCATGTGATGCTACTTTATACTTTCTACTCCACTACATTTATTTAACAGCTTTAGTTACTTTTCACATGAAGATTTGACACAATGGATAATATAACAAGCTTTTAAAATACAACATATTGTTAAAGATGAAACCAGTGGTTTCCAACCTTTTTTTTCCCCACTTTTTTGACGTCTTACAAAAAGTAGTGTGTAGTCGGGGTCACATTTCACATGTCTATGAGTTGTTAACAGCTCCACCAAATAGTGATTTTTCCCTCTAAACTTCTCACATGCTTTCATTTCAATAAATGTTCAAATGATCCAATATTTCAGCAAAAATCAAAGATTAGAGAAAAAGTCCAAAAACTGAAAACAGATTTGTGTATCAGAACCCTCAGATTTATCTGCTGACCCTTTAGACGGCCTCAACCCCTATGTTGGAAACCAGTGGACTAAACTATCTAACTGTATATAAAGTAGTGTAAACTAGCTCCACCTCCAGCAGCTACAACAGTAACATGCACACAGCAGCTTCAATCCTGAATCCTGCAGCTTGTTTCCACTCAGGTTCAGCTCTCTTAGATGGGAGGGGTTGGACTTCAGAACTGAGGCCCGAGAAGCACAACTGATCTCTGACAAACTGTAGTCACCAAATGTGAATAAAGAACAGGAACCAGTGGACTAAACTAGCTAACTGTATATAAAGTAGTGTAAACTAGCTCCACCTCCAGCAGCTACAACAGTAACATGCTGCTCTAACACTGATGCTTCAGTATTAATAATCTAATGATGTCATATATAATAAGAACATGTCACCCAGCGATCAATCCATCGTTGATTTGACTTGTTGACAGTAAGAAAAATATAGAGAATCGCCAGACATATCCTTCAACATGGTGTTATGCACAGAAGCAAACTATATATGTGTCAGTGTGTGTGTGTGTGTGTTTGTGTGTGTGTGTGTGTACAGTAGGTGTGTGTGTGAGAGTCCCGGGGCAGTGCAGGACACTGTAGCAACTTGTTGAGAAAATATGCACTCTCAGCCTGTTATAAAAACACCTTTTCAACGCAGACTGTGAACCACACACAAAGACAGGCACACACACACACACACACACACACACACACACACACACACTGTAACACTCTCAACTGCTCTGTAATATTTGATTTGCACCTACTGTTGCTGAGTGTGTTTCCGTCCTCAGCTACTCCTCTAATTCAGGGTCTGTTGACCTGTCATGGCAACGTCTGCAAAGGGGATATATATGTATATATATATGTGTGTGTGTGTGTGTGTGTGTGTGTGTGTGTGTGTGTGTGTGTGTGTGTGTGTGTAATACAAAGAGATCCATCCTTGTTACTGTCTTCTTAGGTCTTTGTTTGCCTAGTCTGTCCCCGGAAGGCTTATTCTGCTCTATGACCTCACCATGACAAACACACACACATGCACACATATACATACACACACACACACACACACTCACACACTCACACACACACACACACACAGAGTAATCCTTACATTTCTGAGAGGAAGAATTAGTCTGGAGTGCAATTGAAAAGAGACTCAAAGAGCAGGACATGTTCTCTCTCCCTTGACGACTCTTGACCCGATTGTGTGTGTGTGTGTGTGTGTGTGTGTGTGTGTGTATACGTGTGTGTGTGTGTGTGTGTAATATAGTCTGAATCCTGTAATTAGCCAGTGTTTTCACTGAGCTCAGGTTCCTTTTTTTCCCCACAACACACAAACACATAACTTCTCTCGGTAATCCACAGCCGGCTGAAACGACCCTCTCGAGGTTGGGCTGGATGTGTGTGTGTGTGTGTTTTTGGGGGAGTTTGGAGCTTGTGCACATGCATGTGCATGTGTGTGCATACAGTACATATTTGTGAGCGCTCTGTGTTCCTCTGCCTTCGCCCCAGAAAGAGTCCAGAGGGTGAGTCTTTAAGAGAGAGAGTGTCCCGGGAGAGAAAGTGTGCAGCCGAGGCCCCTTTTTTACAAGAAAGAGAGGAATTTCCCAGGAAATGAGACGAAGGAGAAACAATGAAGAAAGTGACACAACTCTTGTCCTGCATGTGGAAAATTTCTCTGCAGCTCTGACCAAAATAGAAACCAAAACTCAAAGTGACTCTACAAAAGAAAATGTTAAAGAGATCTCCAAATTAACTCCTGTTGCGGGTGAATAAATAAAGTTAATGCCAGCTCTTTTTTGTCCGGTTGAATCAGACTCAGGTTTGTTTTTGTTCCCCCTTCAGTACAATTCATCTGAACAGATCTGATCACAGTAATCACAGTGGGATGCCGACCAAAACAACCGAGTACCACAAACAAACTCCGGAGCGGTCCCTTTGTGGTGGGGGAAGTCTCGATCCGACCCAATCAGTTAAACGGCTCTCATCGCCAGGTGTGCTTTGCATGCTGGGATGCAGATGAACGAATTGAACTAGCCGGAGAATTAAATGAGATCCAAACTCACTGGCGCCGGAAGTAGGGGGGCCAAGGGGCCATTGGCCCCCCCACTTTTCCCTCCTCTCATTCTTTTTAAATTGTATCACTGTCCCCTCAAATGCGCCAATATTGCAACACTTACGGTAAAATGACGTTCCGATCATTCCCCTCAAACGCCCCAATATTACAACACTTACGGTAAAAAGATGTTTCAATCATTCCCGCCTATACAAGCAGACAAACATAAAGCGGGAAGAATATTTACATTGTAATCCAATCAAAGAGGACAAAATCAAATGTATACAGTGTACATTGCAACCAATAAAATTGTTTCAATGCTGTGACGTGTTTTAGCCTATACTTTGTTTACAGTAAATCTGTTTGAACCGTAGCGCTAGCTAACCTTAACTTAATATTGCATATATATTGCATTCTTCTGTAAACATGTCAAAAGAGCCGGTGCATAAGAAAGGAAAATACAGTCAAACAAAACTGAACTTCAACGTTTCATCTCTGATCTCCACAACTCCGTTGGAGCCTGGCCCTTCAACCTCAGAACCAGCGCAGCGACAGCCAGAAGATTCCCAAAGCAGCAGTTCTGTGCCTGCTGATACTGTTGAAGCCACCGGCATTGAACCCAAACAGGCTGGTGCTGGCTCCGTTTGCGTGGAGAGTTGTTGTCGGGACATAGAGACAGGTACAGCTGCACAGCTAATTATAGACAAAAAGGAAACCGCTAGATCATTTGGCCAAAGAGAAAGATACTTTAATGCAGAATGGTACAAAAATAGAGAATGGCTAATTCTCTGTAAAACCAGGAAGCGAGCTTTCTGTGAAATATGCCGTTTTGCTGCTGTCAAACAGCTCATAACTTTCTCAAAATGTGGAGATGACGGCTTTATAAAATCAGGCATTAATAATTGGAAAAAGTGCCCAAGCCTCCTAGACAGCCATGAAAAGTCTCACTTTCACAAAGAGTGTGTCCAAAAAAAGTGCGCTTACTTCAGTCAGGCACCAGTCAATATTCAGCTTGTCAAACAAGAGCGCATTGAGCAGGAGAAAAGAAGGGATGGGATGATGGAGCAACTGCGCTGTCTGCAGTTTCTAACCCGACAGGGTCTGGCGATCAGAGGACATACAGATAAGGAGAGCAATTTTCGAAAGCTAGTCGAACTTGTAGCTGAGAAAAACCCCACGCTGAAAAGCTTTATGCTCACCGGGAAATATGCATCACATGAGACAATCAATGAACTTATACATGAGATGTATCGGGAGTCTCTCACCACTCTCTTAACTGAAATAAAAAGCCAGGCAAAACACTATGCCATCACTGTGGATGAAACCCGCGATTGTGCCGGGCATGAACAGTTGTCTCTGTCTGTACGGTGGGTATCAACTGACTATGTTGTCCACGAAGACTTCATAGGAATGTATGACTGTCCTAATACTGATGCAGGATCAATAACCCTTACGATCAAAGACATTTTACTTAGATGCGGCCTTGACATTGGTGACATGAGAGGGCAAACCTATGATGGCGCATCTGTTTTACAGGGACAAATGTCAGGTGTGGCAAAACGTATTAAAGACATTAATCCAAAAGCAGTCTCAGTGCATTGCACTAATCACAGTTTGAACCTGATACTCCAAGAGGCTGCTTCAAAGTGCAACATTGTACGTAGTGCCTTCAGTTTAGTTCACGACATACATGACATAATAAATAACTCACCAAAACGACTTGCCATTTTTGACACCATCAGCACCGCCTCTTCTCCTGTCACACCCAGTGGCCTCAAACCTCTCTGCCCAACTCGCTGGACAGCCAGAACCAGTGCAATAAAATCCTTGCTGGATAATTACGAAGCAGTGTACGACACTTTGGATGAGATTATAGGAAAGGGGGGAAACACAGACGCATGCAAAAAAGCACCAGGGCTGCAGGCATTAATGACACAATTCAGTGTTTTATTTGGGTTGAAAGTGTCTCTCAAACTCTTCTCTTCTGCGGAGGAAGTTGCTCGAGTGCTCCAGTCCACAGATGTCTCTCCAGAGACAGTTCATTCAGCAGTACACATGCTCAAGACACATTACACAAACCTGAGGTCCACTGAGGCATTCCACAGCATCTTTGAAGATGCACAAAAAACGGTCATTAACGACCTGGTTCAGGCACCGACTCTGCCTCCAAGGCGGCGCGCTCCACGCCGTTATGATGATGGAGATGCACCTCATCAGTGGGAAAATCCAGAGGACTACTACAGGAGCCAGTTCTTTGAGGTAGTCGACCTGCTAACCTCTGAGCTGACTCGCAGGTTTAACCAACCCACTCTGCATCTGCTGATGAGCGTGGAACAGTTACTCCTCACAGCAATAAACAGTCCCCCGGGATTCGGCTGCATCAGCATCCCCCAAAATGTGGCCGACATGTACAGGGGCGATGTTGATATGGAACGTCTTTCCACTCAGCTGTCCATGTTTCCAGCAGTTTTGCAGGCACACAACAGTTCCGCTGTAAGACCTATCACTCAGGTGACGAAGGTGGCCACGATTGCTGACATTCTGGCAGCACAGGGACGAGGCACACAATCCCTCTTTAGTGAGCTCGACAAGCTTCTTCGGCTATATTTGACCGTGCCCATGTCAAATGCGACAGCTGAGCGCAGCTTCTCCAGCCTGCGTCGTTTGAAGACATACCTTCGCTCAACAATGTCTGAACGACGCCTAAATCACCTCCTCTTCCTCCACATCCACAAAGATTTGACCGATGGCCTGGACCTCCAAAAAGTGCTCCGCAGCTTCTGCTTTGCCAGTGAGCGAAGGGAGGCTTACTTCGGCAAAGTCTGAGGGGAAGAAAGATTAACTTTGTCAGGCCTACTTAACAGTTCGTGTCGGTGATATGCCTCAGTTCAGTGGCACTTTTACAGATGCCGTTAGGCTACTTTTCCCCTAAAATATTGTGTCATTAATTAATGTAATTTCCATGTTTCATGCTAGTACACTGTTAGCTTGTTTTTTTTTCAAAGATAAAGTTTGTTGTTAAACACGTTACCTGAATCTTTTTCTTTCTTCGCCATCACCTTCACGACGTGCTGCTGCAACTTTATTCCACAAATTCGTGGATGGGCATTAAATTTCTTCAGGTGGACAGCGACACAGCAGCGCTGTGTCTCGGTGCTGTCCGCGGTGCTGAAATGGACAATGGTGGCGGGCAACTGAAAAAAAAAATCATTCCTCTCTCTCTTTAGAAATATTATACTGCCACCCTGTGGTGCAAACACGCTATACGCCGTTTTCATATATGAACTCCGAAAACACCCGGAGTATTTCCGGAGTTGCCCTTTCACACATGTAGCACACAGCAGGAGATTCCACGTCAGACGCGTTCTCACCTGCTGGAAATACTCCGTTGGGTTTAAACGAGGGAAGCAGGAGGCAGGACATCACTCAGAAAGTATGCTGCGGTTGTAATTCAGCGTTTTAACCTCTTCATCAGATGTAAATCAGCTTTTATTTTACGAGAATCCCAGGAAGTTTTCTCTGATTCTCTCCCATTAGCGCGACCTTTACAGCGGAGCGTCCAATCAAAACAGTAGCCTACAGCTTAGCCAGCCTGCTGAGTTTCTCCAGTGATAGTAACGTGTTAAATAGCAGCTGTAGATGAGAGGGGAGTTGGCTGCTAGAAGTCAAAGATATCATTTATAATTTTATGTTCTGCTTGTTCAACCGTTGTTTGAGAAATTGCTCGTTACTGCCGGATTTTATTGTACTTAGAGCAGCGAGCAGTTGTAGCCCACTCGCTCGCTGTGTTTACACATGGGCTCAATTACACAAACTTTGTACTACAGAACTGGCAGGGTAAAGTCCATTTAATGGCAAGTCAGACTGATCGGGACATCTGCATTCACACATACAGCTCTTCCGGCTAATGTCCGTAAAAATTCAGGGTTGCAGACAGTGCATCTATCAAGCGCAACACACACACACACACACACACACACACACTTTTTGGCCCACCCACTTCTGAAATGAATCCGGCGCCGCTGTCCAAACTGGATTAGCACAACGAAGAAAGTTGTATTTGACCAGATTACCTTCTTCCTTGTGTTTACGTTCTTGCTCCTTCCTCAGACACATTTTTTTATTCAGTGTTTCCCCTGTAATAGTACAGGCCAAATATTCATTCATTCTTAAATCAATAGCGTTTGGGAGCCGCTGAACAGCGCTGTCTCGAAACGTCAGTTAACGGCTGTGTCGTTGCCATGGAAACTGCAGTTAGCGTAACTCCTTAGCCAGTGAGTGGTTAAGCGAGAGAGAGAGAGCGCGTCTGAAATAACGGTTAATGCTAACGGAGCAGAGGAAACGGTTAGCAGCAGCAGTAAGTTGTCAGTCTGGCAGTAAATGTACAGTACAGACTACAGTGTGTCAGTTAATGAACGCTGCAGCTTGTCAACACCATGAAAAGTCACGTCTGTTGTTTCCCCAACTGCTGGAAAAGTGAAGGTTAGCTCCAAAGTTAGCAACAGTGGGTTAGCCTAGCCTGAGATGTTAAACTGATAAATAGAAAAAGTAGAAGTGTGTAGCTGCCTGCTCATTTGTTTTTCCGCATTTTCCCATTATAACTGTGCTTATTGTCCTAATTATCTCTCTATTTTAGGCCTGTCCTTGTTCTGAAAACAGTGGCCAAAACAGTGAGTAGTAGCAGGGAGAAGCAGGGAAAAAAGACTAGAGTGGAGCCTAACAAACCATCCATATCCTCAGCAGCCATCTTGATCTCAAAAAATGATAATCTGACCAATGAATGGCTTATATATGTTTGAAAATGTCTTCAGTCTTGTTTGTGGATTATCCTTAAAAGGTTTAAAAGGCTCTCAGGTTTAAGTTTGAATCTAAAAAACTGTGGATTCTGTGCCAAATGTGCTTCAAATATAAACACGACAAATTGAAATTAATATACGTAAATCTAGTCTGTATCTTTGTGGATCACTTTCATCTCTTTGTCGCTATATTTGGTGGTTTTACTCGCACTTATACCGACGTTGTGGCTGCTTTCTATCATGAAACAAATCCATCTCTGCCCCTTAAAAATCAGCCAAATTAAAGCATTTTGCTCCAGTAAGGATTTTACAAGACGCTGATGAACTTGAAAAGGTGCTACTAGCTGCAAAGGTGTTTTCTAGTTTTTTTGTGTTTGTGCATGTGCATTTCAAATGGATGTTTCTCATAAGTAAAAGAGACTCTAATGTCTTATATCCAATCTGCCACTAATCCATATATATATATAAAAAAAAGACACTTGGCGTTCATCATTTTCGTTGTGAACTTACCTGCTGTGTTCTCCTCTGTGTCAGTTGTGTACCAGGGCACGAACATGACCGTCTGTTACCCATCTGTGGGACAAGATGACATCCAGAAGGAGGGCAACGCCGTCGCCATCATCGGAGCTGCCATCATGTACTGCTGCGTTCTCTTCGCGTGGTAAGAAATCCTTGTTATCCCTCAACAGAACGTCCTGTACGGATGTAAACAAAAAAAAGTACCATGATACGACATAAAATCCACATCAAACTTTCAATGAATTTTGAAGCCTTTAATTAAAAATGACATCCTCAAAAGGAGTAATTAAATTGTAATAAATGTGCTCAAATCATTTTTTTTTTCCTACAGTAATGAAGCTTCCTACCTGGCGGAAGTGTTTGGTCCGTTTTGGATGATCAAAGTTTACCGCTACGAGTTCCAGAAAGCCACCTGCTGCTTCTGCTGCCCCGAGGAAGAGGAAGGTTTGTACCGATGCGAGTTAAAGGGGAACTCCAACAATTTTATAGGTCAATTTTTTTTGACACATCAGAGTCTGTTTCCAGGTGTGTTCGGGGGGAGTACTACGGCACTGCATGTGGAAAAAAGTACCATAAAAAGGTTTTTTTGTGGCTCCAGAGGGAGCTTTGGAAAAAAAAAAGATATTATTATGCCACTTGATTGAAAAAAGAAGACAACTCTGGTTCTGTCGCGTCAATTTTAATCCTTTTTTTTTTTTTTTTTAAATGTCTGACATTGTTAAAGGAGAGCAACACTGTCAGTGAAATCCTCTTTTAACATTACAAATGGACCTTTTAACAGTATTTTTGTGTTTTTACATCAGTGAAGCTCATATTGACTGACATTAAAGACAGAAACAAGACAAGCAGCTTGGTGGGAAAATATGTTGTTTTATAGCAGAAGCAGGAAGAGCCGCAACTCTTGTTTAGATTTCTATTGTTCTCATGTGACAAATATACAGTAAATGGTCTTCATCACTTTTCTTTCCCTTCCTTTTATTTTTGTTTTTACTTTGTAACGTCTTGTGTTTCGTGTTAAACCGAGGAAAACACAAATATAAACTCGGAATAACAAAACGACAAAAGCAGAAACATGTACTGGATGATCAAAGATTTAAAAAAAAAAAGACATAATAAAAAGTAACAGACGGGCAGAAACAGTCTAAAAACTGTGTGCACATGTTGAACAACAGTCTCCCCTAATTTCTATTGTATTAATCTCATTACAATTTAATCAAATTGACTTAATTGTTAGAGCTGTTGGTTGCTCAGCAGCTTTGTTTCTCTGGTCCTTCACTTCATTAATATGTTCTCCATCTGTTGTAAGTTGTCCACAATGATTTTATCACATAGATGTTGGTTTTAATTTGGAGTTTTGGAGACGTTCGCACTTATGAAATTTGTCGTTTTTTGTTTTTTTTTCAGCTGAGGAGGAGTTTGTGATCGACAACGAGAACAAAGGCTGTCAGAAGGTGATTCACAACGAGACGCAGCGAGTCGCTTACAGCTACTTCTTCTTCCATTTTGTCTTCTTCTTGGCCTCGCTGTACGTCATGATGACCCTCACTAACTGGTTCAGGTCAGTCAGTAACACTCCCAAACATAAATTTCGCCCTCATCCGTATTTTTTTCTGATCTCTGAGCAGTTTCTTTTGTGGCTAAACTGTGTTGTCGTCCTCCAGTTATGAGTCCGCGGTGCTGGAGACCACCTTCACCCACGGCAGCTGGTCTACCTTCTGGGTGAAGATGTCGTCCTGCTGGGCCTGTGTGATCCTCTACCTCTGGCTGCTGCTGGGCCCTCTGTGCAGCTGTCAGCACGAATCCAGACCTCGCCGCTCGCGCATCAAACGCCGCTCCGCGTCCTCCCGTCACGTCACCGTCAGCGTCTGACACTCTCTGCGAGGGGGGGGGGGGTCCTGGCAAGGCGGGAGGGTCAGATGACTCTGCAGCCTCCAAGCGGCGCTCCGCAGGAGGGGATTTTCAAGGAATGGAGGTCACGGGGGGGGGGTCACAGGTCAAAGACTCACAGCGCTGTGAGAGGATCAGAAAAGTCGGCGCCCCGTTGATGTGTGAAGAACTGGGTGATGCCCTGATGTCACCGACGTCTCGCCGTGAAGTTAAGCCACTAATGAAGACTTGACTGTGGTTTCGAAACACACTTACAGTATGAATTGCCAAAGGGATCAGGAGGGGTGAACTCTCACTCCGTATATGGAGGGAATTACCGTACGGAGGTGAAAAGGTGGAAACATTTCTGAATTTTTACTTTTTAATTTTAGTATTATTTTAAATTAATGGATGTATTTAGACTTTTAATATTATAACTAAAAAGGAATTGTAGATATTTGCTGTAATATTGCTTCAGAGGCACTCATCCCCGTCACTTTTTCATTTATTTTTGATAAACACTTTTTTTTTCCGCCCCTGAAACAAAACGCCTCCTCTGTCCTCTGATCTTAACCAGGCAGTTGTTGGTTGTGAACAAATCTTTCCCAACTTTGGAAACAGAGAACTGAGTGCTAATAGATCAGCTCCTTACTGACACATATTCAGGACTTTACAAGGAATAACTGCATTTTAAAAAAAAAAATTACATTTACAGAAATTAACTTATTAATTGAGGCCGATTGCAAGTTGTGTCTAGAAGGTTTTCTGCTCAACCAAACACTTACAGCAGATCGGTGGGTGAAGAAGATGAACTTATTGATTGATGTCTTATACTTCATATACAGACTGAAGTGTTTGGTTTGAATGAAAACCTTCATATATTTGGCTTTCTGAAAGGAATAGTTCTACATTTTGGGAAATATGCATTATTTCCATTATCGATTCAGCTGATGATTATTTCCTTAATTCATCGTTTTGTCTATAAAATGTCATAAAACCCAAAGATTACAGCATATTTGCCTTCTCGCTGAGTGTCAGATGAGAAGATCAATACCTCTGTCAGGTCTGCACACTGAATATGAAGCTACCATCAGCAACCAGTTAGCTTAGCTTAGCTTAGCATAAAGACTAGAAACAGTTAGCCTTGCTCTGTCCTATGTGAAAACTCTCTAACCTCTGAATCTCACTAATTAACACAACAAAGTTGTGGTTTATTGTTGTTTTTAAATGTGCTTTATAAATAAATTTGATTTGATTTATTCTGGAACGACTTCTTAGCTTGGTCGGTCAAGAAAATAGTTCCGGCACACAAGCTCATGTAAAACCAAACTTGTGGATTTTACATTTTGGATAAAACGTGGATTTGTGAGCTTTAGAGGAGCTTTGGACAGAGCTAGGCTAGCTATTCCTCCTGTTTCCAGTTGTTATGCTAAGCTAATCGACTGCAGTCTGTAGCTCCGTAGTTGATGCACAGACGTGAGAGTGGTGTCGATCTTCTCTGACTCTCAGAAAAAGAGCAAATAAACATAATTTCCCCCAAAATGTCAAACTGTTCCTTTAACATCTGGCAGGTAGTTTTCAGCCCTCGATAATATTGAACATTCATATTACTACAACAAATTAGTACAAAACTCTGATTTAAAAGCAGCTGCTGGAATGATAATGGATTACAAATCAATGTAGTGAACTTCATTTCATTTAGTGCTAGCACTTACAAACCAGAAAAGTCAGAACCAATTTAATTGTTTTTTTTTTTTTTAATTCATTCACAAACACAAACTTGCAGCTTATGATTCTTATATGGTCCAAAGCCAAAGAAAGGTTTTTTTGTGTATGTGTGTGTTAAAATAAACCTGAATGGTCCACGATAACGGGAAAACCAGATTCTCTTTCAGTATTTTCTCTGAATCATTTCACAGGATTGATTTTTGTTTAAATGCTCAGCTGACAGAAGGTCTGACAAAATGAGTGAGAGGCAGCTAAACTGAAACGTATGATGTTCTTCAAGATTGTTAAACTGGGGGGGCAAAATATAAAAACAAACTTTGCATTTGACTTACAATGAGGAACAAGCTTGTTGCTTTACAGTACATCATTCACTTCTATACTCATTAGTACTGTATATAGATCTAAATGTGACTTTAATGTTTACATGATGTTTTTGCATCTCTTATTTGATTTTGAAAAAAAGCAGAAATTGAAACCTGGAGTGCTCAAAAAAGCAGAAAACAGAAAAAAAGAGAAGAAATCTGAGCTCCAGAAGAGATAGAAGATTTCTATCTCATGCCTTCAGATGAAGTGTCTGCAAGACGCCGAGGTGAACTGTGTTATAAATCTAAAATAGCCCCCCTCTCCCCCTTCCCGTCCTCTAACTGAAAGGAAACTGAGCTGAATGTGTGAAGACTTTTATTACAGTTGATGAGCAGTAATTTGGTTCAGTCAAAATAAAAAATACAAACAGTTGTATTATCTGTACTTTTAGTATCGTGTTTTCCTTTTGTTGTAGATGTGAAGCTTTTCTTTCTCTCTTTTTTTTGTAAATACATTGTTTTTTTCTTACAAACGTTGCTGTTCTCATGTCTGGTTTGTTCAACTGTTTGCTGCCTGATAAATAACGAGAATCACGTCGTCCGAGATTAAAGAGACAATAGCGAATAGCGAGACTTTAGGAGACATTTCGGAACAAACTCTCGTAACGTGACTGCTGCTACGACCCGCGTCTGAAAACCAACCAATCAGAATATGACATGAGATGACGTAGAATAGACTAGCTATGCTTTGCGGGAACAGCACCAGGCTGTGAAGCTTATTTTGCATAGACTGTATAAAAATACGGACGTAGTTACCGTGACGTCACCCGAGCGGTTTCGAAGCTCCGGCCGTTGCCATCTTGGCAGTGCGTGACGCTGCCTAACTCCCAGCCAATCAAAAATAGGCAAACAGGCGGGGCAGAATGGCTGAAACAAGCCTCCTAGCGGCTGGCGCACCTGTCACTCAAAGCAGCCATATCCAACTTTACGGCTTAATAAAATTTAAACAGGTGAGTTATAAAAAAAAATCACTCCCCGTGCAGTTGTCATGAACGAGGAAATTAGCTTTAGAGACCAAAACTGTTTTTTGTACCAGGCTGTAAATATGTTTATTTCTGCTGTAAAGTTGGGTGTTTTAACATGGCGGTCTATGGGGATGACTCGCTTTTGGAGCCTCAAGTGGCCGTTAGAGGAACTGCAGTTTTTGGCGCTTCCACATTGGCTTCATTTTACAGCCTCGGAGGTTTCCGCCTGCTATTTTGACATAGCGGCTAAACCGCGTAATGACAACGTCACGCTACTGGGCCCAGAAAGACTTTTCCCACAGACTTACATTGTGAAAGAGACGTCCGTAAATCAGTGGATCATTTTTTTTAAGCATCACAACTCAGGAAATGACTCGTCTCACTGTCAGAATTTGATCCGATCACAAAGAACCAAATGATTGAATTGTTTTATCCCCGTTCAAGTTAGCCGGCGGGCTAAGCAGGAAGTAGCCGACTTGGAGGAAGTCACTAGCGCGCTCACTCTACGGGCCCAATGATCCTGGGCGCTGAAGTCAAACTTTTTTGGTTTCATGCACAACTGAGCAACTCTCATAGGAATGACGCCGTATCCAGTTCTCTTTATACGTCCATGGGCCGAACTGTTTAATTACATCTTCCGTGTCCATTTGTCACGTGACATACACTGAACCCCCAAAAAAGCATCTTTCCCATATGCAATCATTGGAAAAAGGAGTGACGGTAAAAACAGTGAATACATTTTTCCCAGAGCGTCACAACACAGCTGCAAAATGATTCATTTTATTATCAGGATTTGATCCATTCAGTCGTAGAGGAGTTGTATGGTTAAATTATTTTATCAAGTCTCAGACATGCATACTATTGTGAAGGCCCAAAAAAACATGGCCGACCGCCGAAACATGGCACTTTTTTTTTTCTTTTAACGTAGGAATGAATGGGCGCCATCTTTGAACGTAGTATCCAGTTCTCCTTAATACATCCACGGTACAAACAAACAAACAAAAAAAGGAAACAGAAGTTTGCGTAAACTTGCTACATTTTCAAAAACATAAGAGAGCGGTGAAGACGGATGATGGCGTCGTAGTTGTATCGTGTTTATCTCACAATCTGACAGCCTCAAACTGATATTGAACAGTCAGACACAGATTGTTGTTGCCTTTTTAAATGTGTGTAATCAGCTTTTATACCAAATCTAAATTACGATGGTTTATTTTTGTGAACTTGTATATAAAAACTCCATATTAAGCAGAGCGGATCTTTAATCATCCGAACTCTTTTTGGCACGTTTAGATGAGGTTTGACAGGAAATGTGATATTTCAAAACACATTACACAACAAGCAGACTGCAAGTTCTCAAAAATAATTATAGTCAAATGATACTTTAGTATATTTGTAGCTAATCAGTGCCACACAATAAAATACTGTATATTTCATATTCTCTTTCATGTAAAGCGTCACAAAAACAGACCTGATTTAACACACTAGAAAAAAAAATGAATACCACAAATGAGCAACATAAACACTGTGAAAGACGTTACACAAGTGAGCACAGTAATGTGTTGTGGTTTAAGCTTATTATTATTATTTTTTTTTTATACATAAATACATTGTGGAGCAATATGTTGTTATTATATCTGGAGTTAAAGATAAAAGAAAAATCCACCTTCAACACCTGTAATTCAACATCTGTCTATGATGTTTGGTATTTTTGTGATCGTTTAATTATAATTTTTGGCAAATCCATGTTTCTATTTTTAAACTTTGCTTCCTAGAATAGATTTAAAAAGATGATGATATGTGATACCAGAGTTAGAGTTGAATAGTTGAACATGTGTGTGGTGCAGAAAAAGGCCCAAACAGAGAAAATAATGTAATAAATTTGGTACCAAAACACAGATATTACATTATAGAAACTCAGAGGAGTTCCCTGCATAATTTAATGACACTAAAGGTTTATGTAACTGCCATTGTTTTATTTATTTCCACTTTATTTATGAGAAATCATGCTTTTTCTGTTACTTCAGTGAAGAAAATGGCATAAACACTACATTACCCATGAGCCTCTGCTGCCATCGCTACAGAGAGGAACAGCTGTAGCGAATTCTGAACACTTGATTGTCACGATGAACTCTTTTCGGCAGACATTTTGACTTGTCAAAGCCAGAGCTGGCCCGTGGCATGGCCCACTTAGGCAGTTGCCTAGGGAACCAAATACGTGGGTAGTGTGTTTGTTTTTTGGAAAGTTCTGCCTTGTTAATGTGTTTTTTCTGCGTTTTGCCCCATTAACTTGCATGGATTTTCATCTGATTTGATTTTCCAAACCCTTAATGTTCAGTCAGTTTTCGCACAACAGCCACCAAACTTCATCTCAGACAATGCCATCATGAACTTTGACCCCTGCTTGCCTCTTTCTCTGGAGGACTGGGAGGACTCAGTTGTAGGCACCGTTGTGGTGATTGCTTGCAATGAAAATTCATATCTGAACTAACAAGGCAACTTCTTGGAACTGGAGTTTGCACTTTTTTGGGGGCTCCGATCTAAAACCTTTTGGGGTTTCAATTTAAAATTTCGCCTCGGGCACCAACATAGTCAGAGCCAAAATGGGCGTATCCACTGTGACGTCACCCATTTGGTTTGTGGACTCCTGTTTTGAAGCCATCTTGGATTTTTGGAGCCAGATGAAGTGATGAGAAGTAATCGTATTTGGCCTGCTTGTAAAAATAATAATAATAATAATAATAATAATAATAATAATATCAGTGGCAGACAGCTGGAACCGGCTCACCTAAATGCAGCGCAGCCATCATTAACATTATTAATTCCAGCTGTGATTTTTCCTGCTTTGACGAGACAAAATGTCCACTGTGAAAAACATCCATTAGAAACAAGACACGGCTCTGAATTCATCCAAACAACGGATACTTCTACTCTTCACGCTGCGACGTACATTATATCCAAAGCTCTCTTCTCAGCTGCTATTTCTGTTGTTCAGACAGGGTTTGAAATGCTCGGCCTCCACCTGTCAGGTCTCTCTACCCTCTCGACGAAGTAAAAAAAACATAAAAAACTGACGACGACATTAAGAGCCTGGTTTGTTAGAAATCAAACTTGTGAATGTTGTCTTAACTTGCTGCTCCTGTTTATCTTAAAGCTTTATATGTAACATCCACACTTCACCAGTTCTGTCGTGTTTTTTTATTGACTTTATGCGTCTTAACACCTGTATTTCTTTTTCTCTATGCGGCGCAGGCTCGTTTATATCGGCATACTTTCACCACTTTTATCGTTGATTGTATTTCCATTGCCATTATTCTTCCAACGTTTGCCTGCCGAGGAACAACAGATGAAAATTAGCCTTCCTGGCTAACTCTGGCATGTTTTCAGAAATGTCAAATAAAGTCAAATAAAAACCCTTCCACTAGATGTTTTTCTTTCCCTCGTAGGGATTGATGAGGTCAGATCCTAGATGCCAAAACATCAATGCTGTAATATTCATGATCCGTTCCACATGAGTTGGCTAACCGCAACCGAAACCGACTCGTAGCGCTGAATGATTTATCAGCTTTCTACAAAGTGTAATCCTTAACTTCTGCTCGTCGTTAGCAGTGCAGGTAATGGATACTCGATGTCCATCAAAGACTTGGAAGTGCTCCACCTGTAAGACGCCTACCGGGACTCTGAAAATAACCCTTCCTACTCCTGCAACTTTATCGATCTCTGCAGCTCCTCATTGGTGGATTTTGTGCCTCTGTGATTGGTGAAAAGTCGGAGCTACATGGCAGCTCGAGAAAGAAGACCTCACTCTTTAATTTTGGAGGACGGACAGCAAAATCTGGAGTTGATGTTTTAGATTTCTGAAACATTAAACCTTTCCGAGCTGCTGGAATTCAGGCCATTTATTCCCAGGAATAAGCAGAGAAAAGGTGGATTTTTCCTTTAAAAAAAACAACACACAAAAATTTCATACATATATATAAAAAAAAGTAAATGAGCTGTTGAAAAACAGCAATAATAAAAAGGCCATTTCAGTCAATGTTCTTCTCTTTGGTATGTGTTTAAAGGTGGGCACAAGTGTCCACCTAAAGTGCTCTATATGGTACAGTAAGCTGGTGAGGCTTTTAAATAAAAACTTGGAGTCTTTTTGGTTTTTCTTAATGTGGCGAGTTTCAAAAACGACAGACTGAAAAAGTGTCCGTCGACGGTCCAGTTGTCATCTTCTCTCCAGTGACGCCACTCTGGAATTCATCAGGCGTGGATCGCTTAAGATCCCATGAAGCGTGACGTTTCGAAAGGTCCAGAAATGAAACGCTGGAAGTAAATAAAGCTTCAGTATGAGCTCTATTCTCTCTCTCTCTCTCACACACACACACACACACACACACACACACACACACACACTCATCCCCTCGCTGCTCGCTGTTTGGGTCCTCTGTTGTTGCAGAGCCTTTCGAGCGGGTCGCACCAGTTCGTCCTCTCGAGGCGAGTACGGCACCACGTAGCTGTCCTCCTCCAGCAGGATGCGGTTCAGCGTGTGCTCGTAGTTAATGTGCCGACGCACCATCAGTATGTACTGCTGCCCCTCCTCCATGTGGGGGCAGTCGCACACGTTAGGGACCCAGAGGAACTCCCGGTGCTCCAGGCGGAAGCGGTTCCGGTAGGAGTGCAGGATCTGGACGTCGTAACGCGTCTCCTCGCCTGCGTACAGCTTCCCGAGGACTCTGCCGCGGAAAACTGACGGGACATAAAGATATTTTAATACTTCAATTTAAATGTTATTTAAATTCAGTGAAGCTAAAAGGTTCAGACTTACCGAAGTCCTTCTTGCAATACTGTCTCTGGCGTTCCCTTCGACCTTTAACCCGCAGACATTTCCCGCAATGCCCTGCAGGATAAACAGAGCAGCACGTAAGCTAACAAGTATGGACTTCATCTTTAGGGAAAGATGCTAACTTATTGGGAGTTAGATGAGAAGGTTGACATCAATCTGCCATTTTATCACAGATTTAAATATATCTGTTCTCCTCATGTTTTATTTTGTAACTCAAATTTGTTCCAAATTGTTTCCTTAATTAATAAAACATCCAAGAGAAAATGAAGATTATTTCTATGACAACGAAAACTATATATAAACCTGGTGAGAAACTGTTTTTAACCAAACATTTAAGGTGTTTTTTCCATGTGCTGCGGCACAACACATGACCCGTATATCCACCTGTCACATGACATGCCCCTAATGTCCACAGGACATAAAAAAGAAATCCTAAACAAAACAAAAACACTCTTGGCAATAACCTAGATCATCATAAGCAGAATAAACAATTATTTCAAATGCAGAAATCACTTCAATCATGTTCAACCATTTATATTTAACAGCTGCCACATTCATGTTTCCCTGTTAATGAAAACAAACAAACAAATCTAAATGTTTTGGTTGATATTAAGATTTTTTTTAAACCCAGTTTTAACAACCAAACTTGGGAGTTTCAGCCTTGTCAACATGACAGACGTTAGCCTAGCAACCGTTAGCTGCTAACTGATTCAACGTGGCCTTTAAATTACATCACCAGGATGATCAGTCTCTAACTGTAACCTGTTAAATATGTTAACAAAAACATGAAGTTCGACTTAATAATGAAGTGAGAATCAGGTTTTTAGCTTAGCTTAGCAAGCTAGAAGCTACCGGGGACAAATAGCTAGCATACTGTAGCCCTGTTTGCACATAGTATGTTTGTATTCAGCTCCTGCAGAAACCTGATGTACAAAAATGTAAAAATCAGGTTGTGGTTAGCCGGGAAGTTGTTGACAAGTTGGGATGAGGTGGTGAACGTACTTCCAGGTGAAGGCTGCGGCAGGAGGTTTCTGTGGTTCTCCTCCCGCTCCAGGCGGGGCAGGATGGGCTGGTGAGGGCGCTGCTGGCGGTTGTGGTGGGAAGGTTGGCGCGGCGGCTTCACGGGCTTCAAAACTAGAAAGACACAAATCACCAACTGTCATCGACAAAGTTTTCTTAATATTCATATCCTCGAAGGATTTTAACATCTAGAAGTGTGAGTTAGTGGTAGTTATATTAACTTGATAGGCCATTTTTTGCATTTATACACAAGAAACTGATCCTCTGTAGCATTTTTGAAAAGTAAACGATAGATTAGAATGAGCTTCGAGACAATAAGCCAGTGTTATATGTGAACACTTTGTCCTCTCAAATGCTGTTGAGTAAACACTATGAAAGCAGAATAATTTCAAACAAACTTCTGTTGAAAGAGTTGAAGAAAAAGAAATTCTTTGTTTGGACATATTGGGCTGATGAAACAGCAGACCTCTCTCTAAAAACGCCTGTGGTGTATAAACAGTCTAATTTAACAATAAAATGGTTTCAGTAGACAAATATGTTGTATCGAAAATAAATAAAATCCCAAACTCTGCATTTATAGTTACGATCTCGCGTTAAGATCATCGTAACCTGTCAGAACTTTCTTGAGCCAGTAATAGTTTAATGTATCATTAAGCTGCAAAATCAATATATTTTTTCAATTTATAAAGAGACTGTGTGTTTAGAGTATAAACTGTCACTAACCATGAAATGCATAGGAAACATCTAAGTATGGGAGCGCTACAATAGAGTCTGAATGTTTGGCATTATTGATTAATCTGCAAAAATGTTCTCAATGAATTAATTTGTCTATAAAATGTCAGAAAATAGAGAAAAATACTCGTTATAATTTTAAAGATCTCATGTCGACATCTTCAAATGTCTTGTTTTGTCCGATCAACAGTTTAAAATCCACCCCCCCAAAAAAATCAGTTTCCTGTTGTACATGAGACAGAAAATCTTCAAATCCTCACGTTGAGAAGCTGCTGATTAATTATTCATTGGTTAATTGTCTAACCCTTGCAGCTCTAAAAAAAAAAACTTAGCAAAGCAGAATATCAAAATGTCATATTATTGTCAACGTTTCAACACTCTGATCGCCACAAATTAAATTCAATCAGCCTCCCAATTCTACTAAGAGGAGACAGAAATCTCAGAATACAAAAAAAAAAACAACCTCAGATGAAACCTCAACTATCAGCGGCTCCCAAACGCTATTGATTTGAGTATGAATGGATATTTGGCGTTATTTTTGACATTTAAAAAATATTTTTGGCCTGGCAGGGGTTCATGTTGGCCTTGTACTATTATAGGGGAAACAATGATTTGTATACCTTCCTGCTTATCACTACGCAGCGGTTGGAAATATCACCTTGTTACCTAACAAACAATCAACACACACTATTTCTGGAAGACAACAAGAGTCAATTTCTGTTCGGCATGAATCCGCCAGCTGGAAAATATTTCCAGAGAGGCTACGGTGTTGGATATATTCCAACAGAAGGCACAGGTCCTCGGGCCGTGTGCATATTTCCATGTGAATTTGAGTATTTAAGGAGGTCGGGAGAGATTCAGCACATGTGTACTGCAGGCTTATCATGAGAGATAAACCAACCGCATTCCTCAGCAGCAGCCACCATGTCAAGCCGGCAGATAGACTCCTGTTTTGTGTTTTAATGTGGTCAGAAGACGGGACCGCTCCTGGGCCCTAAACACTTTATCGTCCACCACACAGGTGTTTTCACTTACTGTGCCTGATTGGACTTCTTCTCAGGACTGTGTGGAGCGTCTGCAGACTGTGACTGATTGGCATTTCTCCTCTTTATTCAGTGTCAAATGTTAGTTTTGGACAGCTTACACCTTTATCTTATTAGTGCATGACAGGAAACACCTGTGAGGGAGTGCGTGCATTTCAATTTGATCAAGATGTATCGATTATCATCAAAATAGTTGCTACTTAAAGGAAAAATACATTACGATGCTGCTGCTGCTACAGACTTTGGTGCAAAGTCTCCTCATGTACGGGCAATAAAACAGCTCGTTAGGCTGATAAACTTGGTTTTTTATGGTTCTTACAGAAGTTTCTCACCTTGAATTTAAAGTTCAGTCATTATCTACTTATATGTCAGCTGAAACTCCTCTAAAGGTCTTTGAGCAGCAAAACAGACGAGTTATTTGTTAAAGGTACCCTGTGAAGGGTTTTTAAAATGTTCACTAAATTAAATTTAACACACTTCACATAGAAGTGAAATTTTCAGTGTCATACTAGGTAAAGAATGATAAACAGGTGAGGACAATAAGGCCTACAATTATTTATTAAGTATATGAATTTACTGACATTTACATCATATTTTTGTCACTACTTCCCAGTTGTATTTAACAATAATTCCTGGCAATATAATTAATAAATTAACTTTTTTAACCAGACAATTAGGAGAAAACTGTTGGACGGATTAACCAATTATAAAATAATGAATTTAGGTTGATTTAAATTTTCAGTAGATGAGTTTTTAGCGATGGTAGCTATCGCTAGCTTCCTGCCTCACTTTTAGTTTTTAAATGTAAAAACGTCTCCCAGTCCGCAGGTACAACACGATGTATAAAAACTAAACTACAGCTGGCAGGAAAACATTTTCAAGACCTTTTGTAAATTAAATTTAAGACTTCTTAATACCTTCTAAGTTCTTCTTTTTAAGACCTGCAGATCCTCTACACTAGTAGCGCTACAGATCAATGTTTTTATGATTGAATCCTGATTATTCCTGCTGATGGTTTCACGCTGTCTCTCTGATCTGCAGTTGACAGTAATGTTAGTAACCACAAATATGGATCTGCCAATGCAGGTTTCAGTTTTAAAAAGCAAAAAAAAATCATCTTTGCAAATGTTTTATGAGGAAGGAAATGTTTGTTAGACTTCAAGGATACACCTGATGATGATTGATGATAATACAGAATAACATAAAATGACAGAAACATGTAATCTGTTTACAAAAAAACCCACGAGATGCCTTTTAAATTTATATCTCTGCTTTTTCCCCAAACTACTGATGATAACAGACACATTTATAAAGCTCCAAAATCAGACATAATATGGTCAGATTAATCCAAGCTGCTCTGTGCTCTTGCAGCATAATTCAAGTAGCTAAATTGGCCCCAAATTTCTCTCATTACCTCCTTTTATGCTCCTTTGATGCTGTAGCATGATAGTCAATAGTTTAAATTTAGATGTATGAGAAGTCCTTAAAGTGCTCACAGCTGGGCACAGCTGTCTCTGCTGATGAAGACAGTGAGATACAGTCAAAAGATCCAGAACCGCCTCTAAAGCTGTTTGTTTTCACACATTCAAAACCAACTAAATCTACTAAAAACCAGCTCTGCTTCTCATTAGCGCAGGTAGTCATGCTTTTAATTTGACAAGTTTACAGTATAAATTTCTAATTGACGTGTGTGTGTGTGTAGCTAAAAGCAGCAGCTGTGGATGCTGACGTACTTCACAAATACGTGACGGAAGAGTTTGAATGTCTCAGAGCGGTAGACTAGTGATTGATAAGAGAAGATCATTTCGCTTTAGTAAATCCAGCTCAACGCGATCTTGCAAAGATTACATTTGATTTAATTTATTTTTCGTAGATGGCTGTTGATATAATGCTCACTTATTTATGCTCATATTCGCCGCAGTGGATCTGAGATGCAACTTGAAAATTGCGAATTATACATATGTATTTGTGACGAATCTGCTGATAAAAGCAGAAAACAGCTGCTGCTGTTCAGTACGAAAACCAGTTGGTACATAACACCATGGGTGTATTATAAGAGCTCTTATTATACATCCATGCATAACAGCAGCAAAAAATCAAGGTGTATAGCACATTTCCTGGTAAAAAAAAGACCAACAGTGCACCTAACCAATAAGTGACGAGCTATAGGTACCTACCTTTTCCAGTAGAAGTTAATATCGTTGTGTTTTGTTATTTGTTGTTGTGATGTGCACTTCAGGGCCACCGTAGTTTGTTGTTGTACTGTTGTATGTTTTGATTTTTGCGGGGGGGGGGGGGGGCTGCAGATGTAAATTAGCTTTGAGCTAACTCCAAGCTAATTCATGTTAAAAACTGTACACTGTCCCGATAAATAAATACAATCTGAAGTCTGAAATGTGATGATATTATTTTGTAAACTATCATTTTTCTGTTTGCCTTTTGTTTTAAAATGGTCTCATCGTCCGTCTGCTTGCGTTTCTTGCTCTGTTGGACGCCTCTTTAGTAGTTAATCAACTTATAAATGATGAAAAAAGATATAAAAATAGACATTTTTCTGTGTTTGAAGCTTTTAAACAAAACCTTCATTGGCTTTAGCAGTTTGCTGTGAAGAACTGCTGACATGCAGGTGAGTAAATAACTGATTGATTTAACATCTGGGGAGAGTTTATCCTTTAAACTCTTGCTTTCATCCGTGAATATACTTGAAGGTGGTTAAGTGGGGCTTACACCATTGGGGCCGCGTGGTGACAGGAGGAGGTCGGGCGGTGGTGGTGGTGGTTGTGGTTGTGGTGGGAGTGGTTGTGGTGGTGGGTTGATCCCAGGGGAGGTAGCTGGCAGTGTGGTGAGCCTGACGCAGCGGACTCCTCCTCCCGTGGTAGAGGGCGTACTGGTCTGGTGGCAGCCAGTACTCGTATTCGATCCCCGGGTTCCTGTCTGTCGCCAGAACCTGCGAGCAAGGACCGCAATGTGTATATTTTCACGTCTTATGCATTAATATTTACAAAACACTGAAATTAAATCACATGCAGCATTATATTTACATTGTTTGCCTCTGTTACTTATTAAGCCATCAGACCAGCTCTTTAAAAACATCTTTCATGTTTCTTTTATAACCACATTTTCTCTGTCGTTGACAAAACAATCTCACCACGAACTCCATTTAGTGGCTTTTCTGGAGCTTTCAATTGTGGCTGTTATTGTGTCGGATGTAATGGTGAGATTGTTTTACCAACCGTTGTTTTCAAGGTCAAGAAATAACTTTTAATTTAATTGTTTTTCTCTGTGCGTTACAGAGTCAGGTCCCTGTATCCCTGCTCTGCATCTGCACTATAACTGCATCTTCTATTTGACTTTAAATCATAAATAAATGTGTCTTTTTTACAGTTGTATCTGATCTTAATGCCTTTTATATTTCATGTTGTCGAAACATGCTAAACAAATACACCTTGCCTTGCCTTGTTAATCCTAAATGGGTGGAGTAAGGGTCACAAGATTAACTTAAAAACATGAGTGATGAACAAGAAACTATTGCAGCTAAATGGACCGTACATTCACTGCTTTCCCTGAGCTTTTCTGAGGACTAGTCCTGCGGTTTGATGTTTAAACTTTAGAGAACCTCCTCTACTTAAGGATTAAGTTAACCCTAACCCTGAGGGTTAGCTAAAAGGGCACTACAACACATTATGAGCAATGAATCCCAGGACCGAGCCCTACACAAAAAAAGCTTTGTAAAGGGAAAGCAGCTGAAACTCATGTTCTTAAAGTATCTCAGAAGGAGGCAATAGTTAACAGCTGTTTGGTGGTAAAGCCAGGTTGAAATACCTGCACAGAACCTGAATGGAAACAATCAATTATTTATCCAAACCTGTTTTTTTCTTATTATATGAAATGCTTAAAGATAAGCCAAATAACTTAAGGGGGTTACAATATGTTGCACAATGTTGGAAAGGAGAATGTGTTAATCTTTTACTTGGCGTTGGTGCCTGTCTGGCTGGCTCGACGGTGTCTGGTGAGTAAACAGACTGACGGGCATGCCCTCAATGAAGTAAGCCTGACTTTAATATAAAGCACAGGTCACATGAGAACAGGCGAAACTTTACGATTAAGTTAATTATATGATTTCAGTTCAAATGAACAAAAGGGTGTTAAATGTTAAGAGATTTCCAGAGAGTCTTCAGAGCGTCTCACCATGAGATGCAGGTCTTCCTGGGTGGGTCCCGGCACCTCGAAGCTCTCCCAGGTGTCTGCCGAGCGCCGGTACAGCAGTTTCGTCCCGGCTACGTTGTACTCGCCCGGGACGCTGATCTTCCAGTTACCGTTGATCACAAACTGGGAGCGGCCGTTCTGGAGGGCTGAGGGAGGAGTGAAGGAAGTGTTGACGAGTGAGTTGAATATCTCTTATGACTTAAAGGATAACGTTGCCGATTTTCTATATTCTTCTTATTGTCAACAAACCTCACGTGCAGAGAGCCGAACCAACAATGAACTCATCGTACTAACAAGTGTTGTTTGTGTATCCAAGCCTGATGTGTCTCATTCCTCTGTGCTGTAGACCTCCGTTTTTGTCCAAAAACAATTAAAAACACATCGATGAGTCAAACTGCTGCACCAGGTGACATTTTTCTTCATTACTGTAGTTTGTTTAGAAAGACTAATAACAGCAATCACGTTTTTTAGTCTCCACTACGCATGGTCCGCTTACATCTTTGCTAGCTTGTTGCACTAAAAGAATCTCAACCTCTGGATTTGTACTGAGAAATTTACAGCGTGGTGCAAAGTCAAGAGGTCATGATATGAAGTACAACAAGCTAAATAACCGCACATAACTACTCTCTGGAGAACTTGATGCTTTTATTAGCCTTTGGAGCCTTTTTTAAACAAACTAACGTGACCAAACTCTTCATGATGAAATAACATGTCACCCTAATGCAACAGTGTGACTCACTGGTTTATTTTTAATAGTTTTTGGGAAAACAACAGAGGTCAACATCACAGAGAAATAAGATATACCAGGCTTTGGACACACACACACACACACACACACTCACAATACTTACAAGAAGCTTGAATGTTAGTTTATAGCTCTGCGTATAATATCTGTTGACAAGGGAAATCTAGAAAATTGCCAGGCATATCCTTTAATGCCAAAAATTTGCTCTTCATATCAGTGGCTCATGTTGAGCTGAAGGCATGCGCTGGGAGATAGAAATATGCCATCTGACTATATAAGGCAGCTGTCTCTCCTCAGTACTTAGAGGGGGGATTTTCCATGACATGAACTGGAAACAAGTACTTTCACCTGCTTTGCCCCAGTTGCCAGATAAAGTCTTTACTAGTTTCCCTTTCAAGACCACAGTGTGTGCCATTACAGGGCCTGTTTTATTTTGATCCCATAAACAAAGATGAGAATAGATGCCCTTTGTTATTATGTTACCTGGAAAAAAAAAACACACTGCCGAGCCCCTCCTGTCTCTGGGGAGAGGAAGCAATAGCGAGTCTAGGAATTCATTTCAAGTGTCTGATTCAAGCTGTAACTATGGAGCCAGTGACACAAAGTGCCCTCATCTGCACAGAGCTGAAACTGATATAAACAGCAGACCAGGTGGCCCGTGTTTATACGTGTGTGCGACAGGATGAATCTTACCTAGATAATTCCTGCTGTTATCGGTGACTCGGATGTGAGTGGCTCCAGCTGGTATCATGGCCACTTCGTTGTATCCAAAAGGTCCGCCTGGTCCAACAGAGACACTCAGTTAGAGGCTTGGATCCTAAGTTAAGTCTCCTCTTCTTCTTTCTTTTTTTTAACTACTTTACATGATTAAAGGGAACGTCAGTATTTTTTACAACCTGGGAGACGATCACTGCACCGAAAACAGTTTTACAACAAAGTCAAATGAGGCCAAAGTCAAGTTAATTTAAATCTAAATGAAGGTGAACATTAAAAGTTCAAATTACAGGTTCAGTGTTTCCACTAGGTTGAGTGGTTTGGCCTGGCGGGGGTGGAGGGGAGGGGTAGGGCAGCCTCACATTGCTACGTTTTCTATTTATCAGTTTAGCATCGTCAAGCTAGGCTAACACATTGTTGCTAACTTTGGAGCTAACCCCGTCACTTTTCCAACTGTTGGGAAAACAACAGGCGCGTTTATTAACTGACACACTGTAGTCCGTACTGTACATTTACTGCCAGACTGACAACTTACTGCTGCTGCTAACCGTTTCCTCTGCTCCGTTAGCATTAACCGTTATTTCAGACGCGCTCTCTCTCTCGCTTCACCACTCACTGACTAAGGAGTTACGCTTACTGCAGTTTCCATGGCAACGACACAAACGTTAACTGACGTTTCAAGACAGCGCTGCTCAGCGGCTCCCAAACGCTATAGATTTGAGTATGAATGGATATTTAGCGTTATTTTTGACTTTTTAAAAACATTTTTGGCCTGGCTTGTACTATTATAGGGGAAACATTGAGGTTGACTGTAAACATTTTGTTTACAATGAGACGCTGAGAAGACCTTAAGAGGTCAAACAGGATGAGAAGTCATGTAACGTTATACTGACCCAAAATAAAGAACGACATTGTTGTTTAAGGTGCAAAAGTCAACTTACTAGTCACTCAGAGAATAATATCTTCTGGCTCTGATGGAGCTTTGTTAAGTTTAAAGAAATTAATCTTGTTTTTTTCTTGGAGATGACACATTTTTTAAGAAGAAAGCTTGACTTATAAACTGGGGTGTGTAGTTTAAAAGACTAGTTTTAAGAGCATTTAACAGACAGGGAGGGTTTGATGAAAGACATGATAAAGTTGGTTTATGGGAAGTGCAGCATCTAGTGGTTTTGGAAAAAGACAACGTGAACTCCATTAGACTATAAATCTGTGATGTTCAAAGCATCAAATAAGAAAAATACACCACCAAACCACAAAATGAACCCAAACATGGATCATTAGTGTTTGTCTTCCATTAGCATTAAAGTGATTTATGGTTTTGTCAACAGAAACTGTTTCAAGTGGCTGTAATCCATGTTTTTATCATAACATATATGAATGAGCTGACAGTGTGTAATGTGTATGACTCGTAGTGATGAACCTATCAGCGACTCTGCAGCTCCTCCCCGCTTTACGGAGCTTTAAAGTTGAGTTTCAGCTCTTTGTTTATCTGTCCGGCTGCAACTTTACTGTCCTGGTTCACTCTCAGCGTCTCTCATAGAGCAGAAGACTAGCTGGTGAACATAGTGGAGCATTTAGCAGCTAAAGAGCCAGATATTTCCCTCAGGAGTTGGTAGAGAGCGAAAACAGAAGCTAAAAGAGAATAAATATTGGACTTATATTCACCAGTTGGACAGAAACACGACTCCAAATAAATGATAATGTTGCTCAATAACTGCTGGATGAGGAAATAACCAACTATTTGCCATCAAATATCAATCTCAAGTTAATATGTGATGATATGTCAATGTTGTGTTCACTACTTGTTTCTGCTGAAAACATGTGGCCAAAAAATCAGTTAATGCAGGTTTAAGTGAGTGAACTTGAGTGAACAGCTACTTGTAGTGAGTGGTGAGTATTCATTCAATAATAAATTCAAACGTACACACAGGTTAAAATCGTTAAAATACTAATTAAAACTGTTTTACCTAAAAAAAAAATCAGTGTTTCTCCACCATGTTGGGCGAGCAGCAGACTTCCTGGAGGGGCTGTTAGCCGAGCTGCTGCTAACGTTTGCCCAGTTTATTTCTCTGATAACTTAAGATCCAGGCGTCCAGTGACTAAAATCCTTCTTGCGGCTAAAAGATCAAGTTAAAAACCAGCTAAATTTATAATGAAAATGTGGCTTCAAACTGAATAAAAGTCCATTTCTAACAGTTTGTGTGGAACAAGCACAACAAAGCCCATGTATTATCTTGTATGTGTGTAAGTTACTCTTTGCTAGACGCCATTGTAGCGGACAAACACGGCGCTGACGCATGCATCTTGTGCACTATACTCTTTGGTAGAGGAGGTATGACGCCATTGACAGGCCACCAAATGAAACGGTCTGTTACTTTGATTAAAATGACAGATTTCTCTGGGTTTGAAAACTGTTGGAAACATTTGGGATAATGTAAGAACACAACTCAACAACATATAGAACATAGCTCTAGTTGTTTTTAGACATTTTAATGAGGAATAACTACAGATTATAGCTTTAAAAAAATAAACAGCAGCTGCATGACTCTAAACATTTTACTGTAAAATTATTACAATTGAGTGGTTTGAGAGGTTCAGGCACTTCTGTTTGTACTGCGTACCGACTATATCCTCATCGTCATTTGTCAGTAATCAGTAACTGATCAGTAACCCATAAACAACCTAGATTAGTTATCAGATGAATGTTTTTTAAAGATCTTGCCAAACACAGGCTGTGACAGGTTTTGGTTTGTGTTACAGTCCCAATCAGTCTATAAAACAATCACAATGTATGATGTCAGTTAACGATTAACTGTGATTAATGGTTTACAGGATCAGTTTACGAGCACAAAGACAGACAATTTGTGAATGAGCTGAGATCACAACCATTCATTAGAGAGTGATATTTCACTCCTGAGCCAAAACAAAAAAAAAGAAGGCTTCGACAGCTCTATGGTTCCCCTGCTGTTCTGGAGAGAAAAGCAGCTGCTGGATGAACGGCATTCATCACAGCGTCTGAAGAGCGCGTCACTTCGGTTGCTCCTGCTTACCCATTTAAGACAGAAACTATGCGCAAGGTTTGTCTGCGGAGCCCTCAGCCGTATGAACACAAAATGTCAGAGTTACAGACGGGCGGCGATGAGCGCGAGGCCGTCTTGACCTTGTGAGGAGCGTTTTACTGCCACCGCCACCGCCGCCCTCCATCAGTTCTCCCTACGTTGGGAAACGCAGCTGCAGGAGGAGAGGAAAAAACCTCCCAAGGCTGTTGAGTCGCCCAAACAAAGCAGCCATTATCAGCCTGTTTTCTTCTTGCTCAATCTGAGCCATTATGGCCGGCGCTCCATCTGTCAGCTCTGTTCTGCCGACACACAGAGCCGAGCCCGGAGAGGTGCTGGGTGCTTTCTGTTCCTGTGTGTGTATGTGTGTGTCCTTGATGTGTTAAATCTCACAATTTGATTAAAGACTCAGTAGAGGGCAACACAGGATCTAAATGAAATTTTTGTCCCATTTTGATCAAAGCTAATTTAATTTTCTTTCCCGTCTGTGACTTAAATCACTGCCGACGTTGTTCCATGTTGACGGGTAGAAACCCAAAGACCCCAACCCAAAGATTTGAGAATAATAGACCAGCATCTATAAATATTTAAGGTAAAATGTTGAGCAGTGGCAGAAAATATCTAAGTACATTTACAAAAGTACTGTAATTAAGTACAATTTTGAGGTACATTTACTTTACTTGAGTATTTCCATGTGATGCTACTTTCTACATTTCAGAGGGAAATATTGTATTTTCTACTCCACTACATTTATTTAACAGCTTTAGTTACTTTTCAGATGAAGATTTGACACAATGGATAATATAACACGCTTTTAAAATACTACACTTTGTTAAAGATGAAACCAGTGGTTTCCAACCTTTTTGGGCTTTTGGCGTCTTACAAAAAGCAGTGTGTAGTCAGGGTCACATTTCACATGTCTATGAGTTGTTAACAGCTCCACCAAATAGTGATTTTTCCCTCTAAACTTCTCACATGCTTTCATTTCAATTAATGTTCAAATGATCCAATATTTCACCAAAAATTAAAAGATTAGAGAAAAAGTCCAAAAACTGAAAACAGATCTGCGTATCAGAACTTTGTTTTTTCTTCTTTCCTCTCCCATTAATCATCTCACGACCCCTCAGATTTATCTGCTGACCCTTTGGAGGGGCCAAACCCCTATGTTGGGAATCAGTGGACTAAACTAGCTAACTGTATATAAAGTAGTTGAAACTAGCTCCACCTCCAGCAGCTACAACAGTAACATGCACACAGCAGCTCTCTTAGATGGGAGGGGTTGGACTTCAGAGCTGAGGCCAGAGAAGCACAGCTGATCTCTGACAAACTGCAGTCACCAAATGTGAATAAAGAATAAATTATGCAGATAAATTGTAATTTATAGTCCAACTATGTCCTCATCAACGAGCCACTGCAACCAGTGGACTAAACTAGCTAACTGTATATAAAGTAGCGTAAACTAGCTCCACCTCCAGCAGCTACAACAGTAACATGCTGCTCTAACACTGATGCTTCAGTATTAATAATCTAATGATGTCATATATAATAATATATCAGTCAGAGGGACCAAACCACTACTTTTACTGCAATACTTTAACTACATCAAGCTCATAATACTGATGTACTTTCACTAAAGTAGGATATTTCACGCAGGACTTTTACTTGTAACAGCATTCTCAGTCTATCCAGATTGTTTATCTGTATCAGCATATTTGGCGCATGTTTCTGACCTGTCAGGGTGATTCACTTGTGTTTGTTTGGGTTAATGTATATATTTATCTTCCATTTTGTTTCTTGATGTATATACTGCACTGATTGTAAATACTTTATCTAGAAGGCACATCCTGTTCTCTGACCAGCATCAACAGTTTGCTGCTAACAGCATCATCATCATAGTTTAGTCATAGTGATTTGACTTCAATAAGTTTGAATGTTCATGTCAGTGTTTGTTATTGGCGTTTAGTTATCCTGGAATAATCCACTTTAAATTCTTTTAAAAAAGCTACAAACAACAGCTGTGAAGGTTAGGATAGACCGAAGTGACCACGACTGAGTTGGCTCATAGTTTGTGGAACTTTACATAAGTAGACTGGAAAATAGAAAGTGAACAAATCGTAACAAAACATCTCGTCTTCGCCTCTTTCCACTTGCTGCTACAGGTGTTTAAACATGAACAATGTGTCCAGTAGCTCAAACTGTTTTGCGCCAAGCAGCATTTTGAGTTAATTTGTATCTATAATCTTGAGGAACTACAATATTGATCTTTATCTGCTGCAGGTAAAGACGAAACTTCCTGTTTCACCTCAAAGAACAGAGGCTTTTCTTTCAACTTTGACTGTACAACACTTTGCTCTGATAATCAACGCCTTGACAGCAATGTCTCAAACTGAACCGTAAGACGGAGTAAATGCAGTCAAGTCAGGTTTATTCATACAGCACATTTCATACGTCAGGCGTAAACTCAATGTGCTCCAGTCAGAAGAAGTTCTCGTCTATCATGATGGATATGTTTTTTGCACTGGAACAAAGATGTGCACTCGCCAGCCTGCTGCATATTTATAATCTTTCGGTTACCATGAAACAGATGCAGAACAGTCCACATTTGCATGGATCCTCCTGTCATCACTTGGTGCAGTAACATACTTTCTTATATATTGGACTACATGTGTGTTTATTAGGATGTTTGCTTAACACTGAACAGCTCGTCTTCTTTAGTCTTTGGTTTATTCTGCACATTTCCAAGCAAAATAAAAGTCACATGGACCCAGAAGAAGACTTTTCATTGGCCTGTATCTTTGGTAACTTATAATCCAATTCAATAAAAATGATCTATTCAAAGGTGCCGACATATTTCTTCTACTTTTCTTTTTTTTTTCTTTCTAATGGAAACAAAACCAGTGAAAATATGCAGTCAGACCCACTGTTAGCGTCTGTACTGCAGGTACCGATGAAGGTACAAAATGTTTTGTTGGCGACGAGCCAGAGTGTCATTTGGAGCCTTAACTTTGGCCCGAAGAACTCCGCGTTCTTCCTCCTCCTTCCTGAAAACTTAACGACTGTAATTTCTCAGGACCCGTTGTTAGTTCAGTTTCTTCACGTCGAGGTCAGCCAACTGCTTTTGTTTGGCCGAACTTTCGCCGTGGTTAATGTTCACTTTATCAGAGAACAATAACCTCTTGACTAAACGTGAATGACTAATAACACCTGGGAGGGAAAAACACGAGGAGTGCCTGGAATTATCCTGGAAACTGCCCGCAATTGATTCCTGGTGGAGATAATGTATAATAGAGTGTGTGTGTGTGTGTGTATCCTACCTGCCTCCAGACCGTTGCTCTGGTACACGCTCTTGTGGTGCAGGCAGGTGGAGTTTTGTCCTCCACACACCATGCAGGCGTCCTCCTGTGTCTTTGAACCCAAGATGGAGTCACAGCCGGGTTTCTGTATGACACACACAAACATGCACCGTTCAAGGAAGTTCAATGTCTCTGCTGAAACCTGTTTTTTTTTATCTCACAGCATGTTGAGAAGCAGCATTTTCTGACGAGAGCCCTGGCAACTCTTTAACCTTTCTCTTTTTTTTTGTTTTGTCTTTGCTGTACAGTCAACCTTAAACCTTCCGCAATGACTCACACTCTCTCTCGCTCCTTCTCTTATTTGCTTCTTCTCCCCGTCATTTCTCCTCCTCACAAACATTTACTTTGGGGGTAAGGGCCTCAAGAGGGGAGGACGGGTAGGAGCGATGTCTCTGTAAACGTTAAAATGCCAAAAGCAAAGAGCACGGAGGAAGAGCTGGATGGTTTATGACGTGTGGAGAATCTCGTTGCTGGATAGATTACAGTGGCTGCTTTCTTCCAAGGCCTTCATCTGCCGCTCCGCAGAGCAAACCAATCAAGGAGGAGGTTCCCAGGCAAAGAGAGCAACAATCTAGGGAACCTATAATTAAGCCCCTTAAAAACACAAAAACACTCCGAGCATCCTGTGTGCACAACAGGAAATGAATCCTTGGTGACAAGGTAACAGAGTGCACAAGGGCCCCACTGAGGGAGCGACCTCAGTCCTGCAAAACATCAGAAAAAAAAAACCGAAAGCATGCAAGAAACAACATCTGTATTAGTGTGAGACTGTCAAAAAGGTTTGGTGTCGGTGATTCTTTTCAGTCTGCAGCTTTAATCTTTACTTTAGGTGGTTTTGAGCAGCTGATGCACTCACATTTTTGTCATGTGATTGGACAAACGCTAAAGCAATTATCCGATTTATCAATTCAATCAACGGAATAACGACTGACTACAATTCTGAGCATTTTTATTAATTCATTAAGTCATTCATCAAGAAAAAAAAAATACAAAACATTCTCTCATATGTGAGGATTGCTGCTTTTTAGCTACACTAGCGGCGTGGCGTCATTGGTCAGTCAGTCAAACACTTCAAGCTGAAATATCTCAACAACTATTGGATGGATTAACACAACATTTGGTGCAGACACTCAAGCTCCCTAGAAGATAAATTATAAACTCTTTGGTGACTTTTCATCTAGTGCACTCATTCGCTGTCGATCCTTGGTAGACGACTGGTGGTTAATTTGAGTTGTGGAGATGTGTGAACTTGGCAAACTTGTTTTTTTTTCTGTTGTCATTTTCAGCCGTAACTGTAACGTCTGAAGATATAAAGTTAAACACGGTGGTCCGAGGACGTCTCTGCTGGCTTTATTTTATGTACTGTGCTGCTTTGGGAGTGTGTTTCGTTTGTTTTGTTTAGGTCGTTACTAAGGGTTGGTCTACTTGCTGGAGCTAAGCGTCATTACATAAGACTCTACTGGTGTGAGTGATTGTTTTCCAGGAATTAGTCATACCCCATGTCTTTACATGGAAACGGAGATAACAAGCAAAACTTTTTTTTAAGCGAACTGCCTCACAATAAAAAACATAAAAATAAATTATGTTTATATCCTTTATATTATTGGTAAATGTTGTATAATCACAATATTACACTTGACTATTGACTTGTCTTTTTCCGTCATGTTTTGTTTTGTGTATTTTTTCATTTATTCGGGAAGGTGGTCCTCGAAAGTTTTTTAACAATCAGACATGGGCCTTGAGCTACAAAAGGTTGAGAACCCCTGATCCAGTGCATTCCCCATCCAAACATCTGCAAAACTAATTACATTTAGTGCTAGTTAGCAAATGTTAGCATGTTAAACTGAGACAGTGAACGTGGTAAATGTCAACCCTGCTGATATTGGCACTGTGAGCATGTTAGCTTTCAGCATTTAGCTCAAATCACCGCTATGCCGGCTGGATGGGAAGGACCGGATAGATTCTGTCTTTGTGTTAAGGACTCGAGAGTGTTCACGTCACCTGGCTGAGTTGTCAGATGACATGGACGCGATCTTGTATAATAACAGAGTTGGTTGTATGAGAGTTTGAAATACTGTGCAGCGGCAAAATTACAGTCTAGCCATTAAATTTGGTTTTAATTACATTGAACAACGGACTATAATTCAGTGTCAAGACAGATATATCGGAGCTGTCAGAAAACTGACAGGTTCGCAGTCATAACTATGGAAGTTGATGCAAACACAATTTGAAAGTAGGAAACTTGTAAATAGCTAACTTATGGTAACTTCAATATGACACTAATAGTACTATTAGTTCATTATTAGTATGATCTCAGAACAGAGTTTCTAGTACGGCTGTAAACTCTTAACGTCTTATTTTGATAACAAAAAATCTAAACCATGTGTGTTTTGGACAGAAGACATCCTCTTGGGTTCTGGCAACTTGTGCAGAACATTTCTCATTATTTCTGACAATATCATAGATTACACAAGAGGTGTGATCAAGCCAAGGCAATTTAATTTGTACCTTGCCGTCACAAATCACAAAGCACATCTGCCTCAGCGGGCTTTACAGTCTGTACAGCAATAAAACACTTTCTATTCTTAAACCCTTGATTTGGACGAGGGGGAAAAACTCCCCAAAATACCTTTTTAAGTGGGAAAAAATGGAATAAACCTCAGGAAGAGCAACAGAGGACAGACGTGTAATAGATGTTGTGTGTACGGAATAAACGAGGTAGCAAAAATACAGTTTAGAAAAACAGGAAAACACAATTATCGGTAAAAGAATGTCAAAATAAATAGACGTATTCATTGATATTCATTGCAAAATCAGTCGAGAAGCAGCATCTACACAGGTTACACACACACACACACACACTTGCACTGTGTCCAAACCAGACATGTGTTCTGCAGTCTGATCTCAATTTGAGACCTGCAGCCCTCTACACCAGCTGCAGGCAGCATCTGCTTCCTGTTTCAGGTCCTGTGTTGCTCTGACCTTGGTCCATGGCCCATAAATCTACTTATTTACACCACAGGCTGCACGTTAGCATGCACACACATACACATACAGTACATATATATATATGTATGTATAGACGTACGGTATGTAAACATAGACGCATGTTAATCCTATTGATGTAAAAATAACTTTGCCTGCGAGTGCACCCTCACGCAGCAGATGTGTCTACTAAGTATTATGTATGTGTGCCGTTTTCTCCGCGTTTGCTGCAAGACCCCGAGGACACAAATTTATTTTCAATCGCCCCCATCTGTGTGAGAGCGTGAGGGGCGTCAGGGGACGGGCTGGATGTGGAAGCAGCTCTGGACTGCGTGCTGAGCAGAGCTGTAACGCTAACTGAAGGTTGCAGTCCACTCTGCGTGAGTGGACCCTAACGCACAGCGCGGAGTTCACATCTCCAGAGTGTCACTTATACCTCGACAGATGGAGAGAGGAGAGAGAGAGAGAGAGAGAGAGAGAGAGAGAGAGAGTGGAAATTTAGTTCAACCCAGCTTAATTTTTAAAGGTCAACAGAGTTATTAACTGAAAGGGAGACTTGCAGAGATCCTAAAGGCAAGGCAAGGCAAGGCAGGTTTATTTATCTAGTACATTTCAGCGACAAGGTGATTCAGTGCTTTAGTAAAGTTAAAGAACAAACAAAAGAGAAAAGATCACCTGTGTTTGAAAATGTCTGGGTCATTGATTAAAAAGTCAAAAGGAACAAGTCTGTGTACATAAAAGCTTAAGGAGACAAATTAACTGCAAGTCTGTGCGTTTCAGTTAGAAACATTCAGCAGTTAAAATCTGTTCAGATGCGTCTGGATCCATTTTCGATTAATTCAGCACCTACAGATTTATATGGCAGTTCAGACTCATGAGTGTTGTGGCATTCAGATCCATCCGCCAGACCAAAGTGTCAGAAGAACCCTGATTAAAATGATTCAAACTAAACTAAATGGCCAAAACATAAGTTTCTGTGTTGAAGAACACAGATGATAAAACTGAAATAAAACTGGAAAACTACTTTTATAACCAGTAGTTCTAAAAGTTCAGACTTTGAAACTCTATACTTTAAAGCAGCCAAAGTTCTTGTGGTCCAATCATGTCATCAAATTACCACCAAACATCAACTTTGACTAAATAAATTAGTCCAAATCTGGCAAGATTTTGATTTTAACTACCACACATCAGATGACATTTTTCAATATTTAATGTTGAATACTGAATTTAAATTTTTCAATATTTAATTAATATCCAAAATTGCAATATTTCAAATTTGTCATTTAACAATTTCATGCTACACTCTTCAACCATCACCGAAAAACTACAACTCGAAACCAAAAATGAAATTCTTACAGGGTCTACTGGATGAGACGTCGATCCAATCCAATATGTTTCAGTGTTTCCACTAGGTTGAGTGGTTTGGCCTGAGGGAGGGATTAGCAGGCAGCTACACATTTCTCCGTTTTCCATTTATCGGTTTAGCATCGTCAAGCTAGGCTAACCCATTGTTGCTAACTTTGGAGCTAACCATTTTCCAGCAGTTGGGGAAACAACAGACGTGACTTTTCATGGTGTTGACAAGCTGCAGCGTTTATTAACTGACACACTGTAGTCTGTACTGTACATTTACTGCCAGACTGACAACTTACTGCTGCTGCTAACCGTTTCCTCTGCTCCGTTAGCATTCACCGTTATTTCAGACGCTCTCTCTCGCTTAACCACTCACTGGCTAAGGAGTTACGCTAACTGCAGTTTCCATGGCAACGACACAGACGTTTACTCCTGTTTCGGCTCCCAAACACTATTGATTTAAGAATGAATGGATATTTGGCGTTATATTTGGCATTAAAAAATAAACAAAATAACAAAGACAAACTCAGAGAATTATCAGGAAACTCTGCACTACTACAAAGCTTTTTTCTTTAGCTTTGAGGTTTAGCTCAGTTTTAGTTTTATGTTGCATTTCCTGTATTTAAATATTCACCGTTTTCATAAAAACTGTCTCCAGCAGCAGCTAACAGAAACTCCACATGAACGATAATGTTGCTCTGTGTCGTTCTAGATGTAAAAAGAAGCGATTGTTTGCCAACTTGTTATCCGTAACAAGACAATAATACGTCAGGAGTGTGCGCCTGTTGAGTTCTGCTGCCCGCTAGTGGCCAAATATCAATAACAGTTAAAGCTGCATTATCTTAAATTATGTATTACAGTTGAATGGACACAGTGAGTTAAAAAAAAAAAACACATATTATTTCCACTCACCAGGCAACGTCCGTTGACACACACCGCTCCAGGGTCTTTGTCGCAGGCTGTGCCGTCGAGCACACGGCCGAAGTTGTAGTAGAAGTTGTGACCCAGGGCCAGGCAGCTGAGTTCACAGGGGTTAGAGCCTGGCGGGGAAGATCTTCAGTCAGTGCCTCGTTAGTTTATTATGGGGGGGGGGGGGCAAAGAGGCAAAGTGACAGGGGAGGGAGGTGGCAGAGAAACAGAAACAGGCAGGAGGTGAGGAGAAGGGAACTGGGACAGAAGAACGGGTAGGGGAGGGGGAGGCAAAAAAATTCATAACACAGGTGGGATTAAACACCCAGCAGGCCTCACAGAGAGGACAAGAGAGCCACATGACTGCCACCAACACAAAAAAACTACAGTTACACAAACACACTGTTAACCTCAGCTGGTATTTTTCAGATCTGTGCAACCAAAAAAGAACAGAGGGGCATGTTTGCTGTTTTAAGCTTTCTCCAGCTGGTAGAGGCGTTATATCACATTCACGTCCGTACAGGATGGACGGTAGACATGCATAAAGTTCAAGGTGATCTTTAAATGTCTTGTTTTGTTGCTGATTCATTTTCCGTCGTTGCGGCTGTACAATCGACCGCTTTGTAACGAATCTCTGCATCCCTCTGACGCCAATTTGGCAGCAGGCTAGAAGGCGTTTGTCGTGGACTGACCTCCGTGAAACGTGGTCCATCTGAAGGAGTTTCCAGCCACTAACGGTCTGTCATTGAAGGCGGCGCACTGCATCTCTCGGAAATCCTCCGAACCAGAGGGACACTCCTGCACGCACACACACACACACACACACACAATGTGAGGATGTTGCGTTCAGCCTCTGGAGGTTAAACTTAAGTCATAACCAACAACATGACTAACCTCAACCCAGTTATAGCTCTAATCTCAAGCATGAAAGCGAGTCTTAAACCCTAAAATAAAATGGTTAACCTTGTGGGGATGCCACAGTGTGAACAAAAAAGTCTTTATTTATATAGCACCTTTTTAAAAACAATAACAGATCTGACCTTAAAAAGATGGCGGTCGGAGACAAAGAGAGACAATAAAGAAATGATAAAAAGTTTAAAATAAAGATGAAAAGTTGTAAAAAAGTTTAAAAGAAAGATGATTAAAAGACAACATCACATAAAAGCAAGTCTGTAGAAACGGGTTTTAAGAAGTGATTTAAAAGAAGTCACTGATTCTGCGAGCCTTATCTCCTCGGGCGGGTCGCTCCAAAGTCGAGGGTCACCTTTAGATTGAAGCCTCGACTTTGGAACGACCAGAAGGAAACAACCACCTGAGGATCCGAGGCTGTGGGCTGGTTCGTACGAGGTTAACATATCCGTTATGTAGCTTCAGACCCAGACGTGCTATTCTAAAACGAACAGGGAGCCGATGCTGCTACGTTCTGAACTAGTTGGAGGCGAAACAGGAATTTTTGTGTGATGCCGGAAAGGAGTGAGTTACAGTAATCTAATCTGGAGAAATTAAAAGCATGGATGATTTTTTCGAGGAAAGCATTGGCTTGATTCTGGAGATGGTTCTGATTTGGAGGACAACTTTGTTGATGTGTGGTTTGAAACTTAAACCGGAATCAAACAGTAGTCCATTCAACAGAAGCTTAGAGTTAATCACACTGAACAAACTGCCACACACACACACACACACACACACACACACACACACACACACTCGAGCGTGCTTCAACAGGCCGCGACTCATCTGCGTTTCTTCCCTTAATCAATAGGAGCCACGGTGGTTGCCTGTCCAAACACACACACACACACACCCCGACATGTCTGACACACCGCCGCTGACCTCAACGCACAATAGCTACGTCTGATACCTGACTGCAGCATGACTGTGTGAAACCGCAGATGAAGACTGCGGGTTAATATGTATGTCGGTGAAATTCCAGATCACACCCTGAGCAAACATCAGCCGTTGTTCTTAAAACGTTTGGAGAAAAAAAAAAAAAAACCCTTCATGTTGAAATGACCTTGGTGTTGCAGATCTTGTACTGTCTGGGTTCTCCTCCACATGGTCCGCCCACCGGGTTCCTGTGACACAGACAAACAGAAAGAGATTTATTATAATGTAAATATGACGGTCTTTTATTAATCCTACAGTGGAAAAATCTGCAGTAAAGGGGGGAGATTGTGTAACAGCAAGAGGAGGATGGCAGCTCAGCCACCACCTCCGCTGAGTCTCGGGTTAAACCAGGACACGGGACTTCAGGAGTATCGCAAACACAATCCAGCTGCAGTGATTGGGCTTTTAATTAATTAGATGGTTGACTAAACAAATCAGCAACTATTTTAATCATCTAATAATCACTTTAGTCGTTTTCTTTAGATGTAAAAAAGTCAAACATTTGCTGCTTTCAGCTTCTCATACATGATAATTTAATGCTTTATTGGTTAAACATGATCGCAGACTGATTATCTTTGGCCTCAGGACTGTTGTCAATTAAAAATCAAAGACTTAATGATTATAATCAGTAATGAAAATAAATTGTTAGTCGCTGCAGGCTGCTGTGACGGGTTAAAAAAGTCTCACTTCTTACATTTAGAAAGCAAATATAGATTTGTATATATACAATTATATCAATGTGTTGTTTTTACTTTAATTTAAATGGGAATTTACAGTCAATGAAGTTTTCTCGTGATGTTAAATACCTATATCTGATCTGCTGTTACATTACGAACCATCTAGACCTCTCAGGTGGTCTGGGATAAGGTCTACTTTCTGTCTGCAGAGTCAGAACTAAACATGGAGAAGCAGCTTTCAGTTTTTATGCTCCACATATCTGGAACAAACTCCCAGAAAACTGCAGGTCTGTAGCGACTCTCAGTTATTTTAAATCACAGCTGAAGACTTTTCTGTTTAAACCACATTGAGAGTTAATATTTTACGCTGCACTGCTACTTTTATTCTCTTCTTTTATCCTTTTTATTTCCTTTTTAGCTTCTTTTTAATTTCCAAATGAACACTTTTAATTGTCTTTTTTACCTGCCTTGCTTTTAAATTCTGTTTTAATGCCTTTTATGATCAATCTAAAGCACTTTGAATCACCTTGTTGCTGAAATGTGCTCTACAAATAAACTTACCTTGCCTTAAATTACAAAGTTAAATCAGATTTTCACCTGTTTTTGAATACTCAAAACAAACTCTGTTAAACTGTCTCCAGTATCTTCTTGCAGCAGGAAACGTGCAGTAACTCCAGGGTGCACAGAGATATAAAACACAATCCTTTTAGTCAGTAGCTCCAGGACTTTGTGACCCGTGTAACCCTTTAAAACAAGTTCATGTGTACTAGACATGAACTGTGAGAAGTCAAAAGAGTGATTTTTCCTTCTCAGATTGTTTAATTTGAAGGAATTTTAGACGTCTAAATAGATTAGAGTATCCAATATTTCATAAGAAGTAAAAAAAAAAAAGCAAAGAATAAAGAAAAAGCTGGAAAAAAATGATTTTCTATCTTTCTCATCCCTTTAATCATCTCGTGATCCTTCAGATTTACCATGAACCTCTCAAACCCCAGACTGGGAACCACTGTGTTTATTTATTTAAAATTAAAACAGTGTATATTAAAATCAAAAGATTGCTTTAGGCTAAAATGAAACTCTTAATGTAGAAATTAAAAATACACATTAAACTTTAAATCACATTTTTGAAGTTAACTCTTCAGATCATCGGGAATCAATCTGAAACGCAACATGCCTACATACATTTTTCTTTTCCGTAAACACTGAGCGTCGTTAACCCTGCAGGACGCGGCTGTTGTTTACCTGGTGATGCAGGTGCGTGTCCGTACCGAGGCTCCGGCCCCGCAGCTCCGTGAGCACATGGACCAGCCGCTCCAGCTCCCCCACTCGTTCTTGAAGTGCAGCTGCCGTCGGGCTCGTGCCGGACGCCCCGACGAGGCCTCACCGGTGGGACCCCACGCAGAAACCCCGGAGGACTGAGACAGAAGGAGACAAACAAAGACATTTAACACAGACAGTCAGAAAAAGGCCAGTCAGTCACTACAAAAACACCACAAATACACACAACTACTGATCCTTAAAGCCTTAAAACAACAACTGACATGCCCACATGTGCATCGACAGAGTGATTGTTTGCTGTAATGGTTCCTGTAGTTACTAAAAAGGACCAGTAACTTACTGGGATACCTTCATGATTTGTATGCTGAAGCCTCATATTTGCTGCATATTTATTATGATTTTTCCATAAAGGTACAAAAACAAACACTACAGACAAACAAAAATGACCCATCTTGCTAAACATATACATCCATTACAGTTGACAGTGATACAACAGCTAGCAGTCTTAAGATAATCACAAATTAAAGTACTTAAAATTTCCAACAACTTTAGTAAAACAAGAGAATAATAATAACAATAATAAATACCTGACATTTGATCACCAAGCTAATGGGAATCTGACCTTATGACCCAAAGATGTCATTTTGCCTATTGATAAATAAATATTGTTGCTATAAATAACAGTGACACATAATGAAGAAGATAATAAAGAAGTATTAGCTTTTACAGAATAATCCTACAATTTAAATGGTCGTTAACGCAAAAAAAGTTCAGAGTATTAACACCTTTCTATTCAACAGATCACACTGAGCGGTTTCTACGTTTTCTATTTATTATATAACACGTTTGGAGTCGAGCGCCGTCAGCTGAGACAGTAGTGAACGCTAACAACAACAATGCCGCACGCAGGACTCTCGGCTCTCCGCTGTAATCACTCTGCAGCATCACTCTGCAGCGTTGTCCTGCATGTTCAAAGCTGTCAGGTGGCAACTGGCAACTGTCAGCGCCTCACAAACCCCAGTGAGTGTGTGTGTGAGTGTGTGTGTGTGTGTTTGTTTGAGTGTGTGTGTGTGTGTGAGAGAGAGAGCAGTATTGGCAGAGCTGCAGGATATCATTTGTGAAAGGGAAAATGTCTGTTGAGGGGAGTTATTTGCGACACCTAAACTAAACCCTACACCTCTATTTATAGCCAAGAATCCAACATGCAGTAAAAAAAAATCTGTTCAAAGTGGATGTTATTCTACGAAGGGACTGACATCTGCTATCTATATCATCTTAAATAATAATCTGCCAGCATATAAAAGGAATGATAAAAAAAGTTAAATGGATTGTAATTATGAGGATGCTGATTGGTGCAACATCTTAAAACTCTCTCAAACTACTAGTGCTGCAGTCTGCTGGTCGACTAGTCGATTAGTTGGTCGATATGCTCTCATCCGACTAAATTCTCATTGGTTGAATAATCTCCGTGTTACTTTCATAAAGAGAAAAGTGCTACATCAGCAGCTTTCTAGGATTAATCCATTATTTCCTGCAGTGGGAGAGAAAGACCAACAAACTATCTGTAAAAACAGCAGGGGTGTATTCACAAAACCCCCGCTGTTTTCACAACTTTGGACTCGCCCAAACTAACGGAGACTTCTGGGTCTAACTGTTCTCAACGGTTACTGAACGTTTACTGAATCAGTGTTTCTCCTACAATTATATCAACAAGAACCTCCGCCAGGCCCTAAAATATATGTTTTAATGCCAGAATTAACGCCACTCATTCAGAAATATTTAGCGTTTGGGAGTCTGTGCAGCGCTGTTCAGAACGCTGTGTCGTTGCCCGGGAAACGAGCAACTCTGTTAAGTTATACAGCATCGTGTAATATGTTTGCATAGCAAGTCGGACACAGAGAAAGTGACGGTGGATACGAGCAGAGCAGAGGAAAAGGTTAGCGGTAAGTTGTCAGTATGGCAGTAAATGTACAGCACAGACTACAGTGTGTCAGTTAAACGATGAAAAGTCACGTCTGTTGTTTCTCCAAGTGCTGGAAAAGTGAAGGGAGTTAGCTCCAAAGTTAGCAACGATGGGTTAGCCTAGCCTGAAGACGCTAAACAGAGAAATAGAAAATTGGGAAATGTTTGGCTGCCTGCTAATAACTTAACCCCCCCCTCCCCCGCCAGGCCAAACCACTCAACCTAGGGGAAACACTGAAGTGGATGTTATAAAAAAACAAAGACACAACCTTGTGAGCCTTATGGATCAGGATCATCAGCTAAACAATAAAAGTGATTAGAGAAATCTCAATGGCGCTCCTCAAACACATTCCACAGGTTGTTTTTTTTTTTGCCCCGGAGGAGGACTGAAACTGGCAGCGCTCCCACCGGCTGACTCACACACACACACACACACACACACACACACTTTTAACTCTTTACACACACCTTCAACAACTGCATCAGCTGCTTCTCTATCTTTGACCTACTTTCATGGACTCGAGCCAAAAGCCATGCCAGGAGTATCATAGTTGTGCAAATTGCTCAAAATCGAGCAGATGTGAACAAAAAAAACAACAGAACTCTTGTTGTTCTCACGTCTCGCCGCTTTTCCCCCTCGTTAATATGCAAATGTATGCAGCGAGATTGTCCACGGTGTAATCAGATCATCCACTGTAATGGAGGAAGCAGTGTGGTGTGAGTAGGATGTCTCCATCATGTTGTGCGCTTGATTTATTGTGTTGACAACAGCTAAAACATCAGATTCTTATGTCTTTTTGGTTTTGAAAAATGTGCAATAAACAAATGCAAATAAGACAGAAACATATAAATCCTGTAAATCTTTATGATGTGTAAGGAATAAACAGGTTTTTGCAGTGTTCCCAACATTTTTTAATGCGACTTTAATACATTTTCCACACTCATCACCAGTCAAACCAGTTTTATGCTAAACTTTTTAGCTGCAGTAGTGACAGTGTTTGCTGCAGGTCTGATGCTGCTGACTGAAACTCCACAAAAAAAGGATTAAAGAGCTTCCTGCAGCACAACCGGTCTCATTACAGTAACTCAGCCACACACACAAAAAAGCTACAACTATGGCAGGAAGTAAAAAATGATCCATGATTTTTGTAAATTAAATTTTATACTTTGTAATAACCGTACAGGGAACTGAATTTAATGCTTTTTACAGATCCCCTCCAAACTTAACATCCTCTTTAACTCTTCCTTCTTCCTCTACAAATATGCGTCACATTTTGGTACCAGCTCTGCTTTTTTGGAACCTCGACGGAGGTGATACCAAAAAAAGTTGGTACCAGGTACTTTTTCGTCATGGAAAACCAAAAAAGTTGAGTTTAGTTGAGGTGAGCTGGTACCATGTGATGGAAATGCGCCAAAGATGTGACGTCAGAACACTGCAGGCCACTGATTGGTCAGAGAGGATCGTCACTGCGTCATCAATGTGCAGCAAAACCAAACCCGCCATTTTTAAATAGCCAAGCTCCGGCCATAGTCGTTTAATCATTCAAGCACACATCTACTATTAACGTGACGGTCACTATGGCAACCCGCAATTCCACGCCATGGTCAGTTGACGAGGTGCAGACGTTCCTCTGTTTGGTTGCCGACAAACGGATCCATGAAGCTGAAGATGACGTCATGGCAGATTCATGCGCCGTTGCTACTGACAACCAGGTACCTTGAGGAGGTACTAGCTTGTAATGGAAAACAACACTCAGAAAAGTACCAGAGGCGAGTTGGGTTGAGTTGAGCCGGTACCATGTGATGGAAATGCGCCATTTGGTACCATTTTTGGAACCTCGACGGAGGTGATACCAAAAACATTGGTACCACTTTTACTACTTTTTCGTAATGGAAAACCAAAAAAGGTGAGTCGAGTTGAGCCGGTACCATGTGATGAAAATACGACAAAAGTAGATCTATCTGTGGACTCACGCTACTCTAAATGACACTTTACTACATGACACATGCACTTGGTCAGGTTTAGGCAGGAGGAGTGAGATGGTTAGGGGTCTGGGTAAGGAAATCTGGGGGAGGAGGGGGGGTCCTGTAAATCTGTGAGATTGCGGCTAGACCCTCCTCACCTCGCTGCGTGCTGTTCTGTAGCCCTTGCTGTGTTGTTCTCGTTATTCACATGCATATTTCAGATCAGATTTCAGCTTGAACATGTAGAGATGCATAACGAGAAGATGACTTTTTGAATAAAGAACGAGAAAAAGGAGTGACGCAGCTTTCTGAAGCTGACCAATCAGAAGAGAGTGAGGTCATGAGGAGGCGGGGCCTTAAAGAGACAGGAGCTAAAACTGCCTGTTACAAACAGAGGCTGAACTGAGTGGCTGAATAAAAGGGTCAGTATAAGTTAAATAAGGAGTTTTTAACTGTAAATCATGCAAAAATATTCCAGTAGAGCCCCAGAATATTAATATAGAGGCTGGAAATGTGCAGAACACGTCCGATTTAACTGTTAACCTCTGTCTGACCAAGCTGACAAGAAGAAAAAAAAGCCTGAGATTGACTGAGGCTGTTTGACTTTGTGACTCCTCGTATGATAGAATTGGTCAGACATGCACACACACACACACACACAGCTGAGAGTGACCTGTGCTATGACTCATTTTTCATGGCAGGGTCACGTGAGGTTGCCCTCATTAGTGTAACCGCCGGTCAAATTAGCGTTGATAACAGTTGGAGATGGGGTGGGCTGCATTCTAGATTAATGAAAGCGAACTTTGACCTTTACAATTCGCCACCCCCCTCCCCTCCCCCCTCTTCCCTCCCCCCTTTCACATGAGGAGAAAAAAAAGTTCTCATGTGTGAAAAGAAAACTGCATACAGTCAGAGAGACAGGTAGAAACAAGGACCTGAAGAGTCCCTCAACTCTGCAGACTAACAAGAGAGACGGAGTACCTTATTAATCCAAAAGAGATTAATTAAATCAAAATACAAAAACGAGGTAGGGAAAAGAAACAAATATAATATAATAACAAATAGAATAACTAAAAAGAGACTAGAGATATAACCGCAACTATGAAATAAAACAAAGAGCCTGTACAGACTTATTAAATATAATATCGCCTGACTTTCCCATCATGCCTCTGATTTGTCAGCTGACCAGCACTCCCGCTCTCGAGGAGACAGTCCGGGTCTGACAGACACCACCGTGGAAAAACTTTCCATCCCGAAGGCAGCGAGAGGACAACAGACAAAGACCGAGACGACATTTACAGTCAGAATTAAAATAATCTGATTATCTACAAAATATGTCCGTGTTAGCTCGACTGAATTACTGTTAACACTGTGCCTGAAAATAACTTATAACTTCATATTAGACACTGAAAAACACTTCTTCATCTTGTCCCTTGGTGTGTTTCACTCAAAAACTGTGTAATATGTCACTTAAATGTTGTTTTGTTTCAATAATTATTATAATTCAAACCTTAATCCAGTCCTGTTTGATGATTTGTTTCCTTGTCTGCTTGTTTTGTGAAGAGAATACACATTTGTTAACAAATCTTAATGTAGATTTTATTTATATATAATGTTTATATTCTGAGGCTCTACTGGAATATCTTTGCATAATTTCCAGTCAAATATTCCTTATTTATTATTTTATTCAGCCCCTCAGTTCAGCTGCTGTCTGAAACAGGCCGTTTTAGCTTTAAGGCCCCGCCTCCTGATGAGCCTGCTCTGTTCTGATTGGTCGATACTTCCCAGCTCACTTCCTGCCACTCCGGAGGCAAACCACGAAACAAACTATAGTTGTAGGATTTCGCCTCTTTCTCTCGTCCCTTCATAAAGCACCTTTAATTATTTTTTTAAAAACTTTTGCGAGAACTTCTAAAACATTTTATACAAATTTCTCTTGAATAAAACTAATCTAACACATGTATCTCATTTGTTTCAGTACAAGCGCTGATTTATAATACTCAGAAAATGTTTGTCAACAACTTTTTTTTCTACCAAACCAATTTCCAGAAACTAAAATATACTCAAATACTAAAAAAAACAAACATTTTAATCAATACATTTGTGATTAAAGAATAATTAAACAACAACTTTCTGTTCCTGACAAATTTTTTTAACAGTCGGTGCTACAGACATTTCAATCAGTAACATTTTATATTGTGATTCAACACACACTGCCCTGATTGTTTTCATGTTTTCTGTTATTATACTTTGTGGCGCCTTGACTATGATATACTGCAAACCAAATGCTCCCCTCCCTTGGGAACGAGTAAATGTTACTTTTTGAAACTAGGGCAGTAATATCTCTATCTGTTCATTTAGTCATGAGTTGCTCTGTCTTCTTGTCTTGTTGTTGTGTGTTTCTTTGGCTGAACGTTGCCAACAGAAACGTTGCCAGTGCAGCTGCAACAATGACCGAATGAAGAAAATGTTCCAGCAATCAAATCAAAACATCTAAAACAACGTTTTTAAATGTGGAAAGGTTTTGTCTCCTCCAGAGTGTCATTATGTCTGTATAAATGACACCAGTGTGAAACTGACTTACTGTTTTTCTAACAACATATAATAAAAAAAAAAAAAAAAGGCTTCCTAGATGTGTTGACCCTTCGCTACATTCTTGTGTTTGATGTGACAGAGCGGGCTGGAGGTTTAGACTATCTCAGTGTCTGGTTATTCCAGCTGGGCCTGGGGGGAGGGTTTGGGGGGAGGGAGGGAGGAGGGGGGGGGGGTTGTCTGCCTGACAACAAGACAAACAGTGATGATGATGATGGACGCTGCAGTCAGAGCAGAAACGGTGGTGCAGCAGCAATCAGAGCACGGAGACACCATGAGGACGCAGTTCACCATTACCGAGACAAAACACCATCAGAAGACAAACACGCTGCAAAAACAATCCAATCAGCGCGCTCCCAGACCTCAGCGACCTGCCCGCACGGTCGAAGGGCTGTGATTGGTTTATTATCTGAAATGAGCTGGACTTTCCTCTTTTGGAACCTGAGAGCAGCACAAAATTAAGCTTAATAGCAACATTTAACTCTGTCAAATGTTTGAAAAAGACGACGAAAAGGTCAGGAAAAAAAGTGGAGAAGCTGGAAGGGAGACGGAGCGAGTTGCGCGACCCCGTGTGTAAATGCAGCGCGGTGCCACTTGTTGAAACACTGTCATCCAGCTATTAGCTTTGTATATTTGCACAACACAGCACAAAGGTTGAGATTATGGCTGCCAACTGGCTTCCTGTGTACAAATGAACGCCTTAAAAATGTATGAAAGTGCTCTTAAAGGAGGAATTAAGCTCCATTAAACTTTAATTAATTAAATATAATTTAATAAACACCATGTTTCATATTAACAATTAATAAAAATGACTATGTGTAATGTAATAAAACATTTTGAGAATCACTATGAAAGAAAAGTGTGGTAATAATTCAATGTATTATTATTGTTATTATTATTAATGTGAAAGAGACTGTCCTCTGTGATGAACCTACAGAAGAAAATTATCTCTAATTCTGCCGCTTGATGGATTTTTTAAGCCTCTTTTAGCTCAAAGTTTTGGTTTTATGGTACATTAACTGTTTGGTTCAGTCTCAGCACTCTCATGTAGGGCTACACCTAACAATTATTGTATTTTTTGATTGTTTTTGTCTATAAAATGTCTGTAAGTGAAAAGAAAAATCACTATATTTTCCCAAAGTCAAAGACAAGTGTGTACGAGCGAAGACTTTTCTGATAAATCACTAGTTTTAAACTAGTTGGTGGTTACTGAGAGCTTGGGAGGAACTTTACACATAAACTAAGTGATGGATTTAAAAACAGCTGCAGGCATTTTTCTCAGGAGTTGTCAGAGACTGAAAGAGGAGGGTGAATTTTGGACTTATACGGATCAGGTGGACAGAAACATGACTCGACTGGGATGCTCGGTGTCTGCCGGGTGGGTGAATAGGCGACTGTTTGCGAACATGTTAGCCATAAGTCATGATATGAATGTTCTTCTGCTCCAAATTATCGAATACAGCATTAAATTTAGTTTGATTAAATCTTAACTTATTGGTTTAAAAACCTATTTTCAGTAGTTTTGGACAATTTAATGCACAGCTGCACTGACTGACTGATAAGAAAGCTTCAACTCCACTCGCAGGCTCATACGTCATTTGATAATCAACCCAGATTCACTATCGTAAGAGGCGTAAAACTGAGCAGAGGCTCGTTCCTGCAGTGACTTGTGTTGATGTGGGCGAGTCGGACTTACGCTCTGCAGGGAGGACAGGCAGACGGGAGCGACCAGCAGCAGGACAAAGGTCAGGGCCTGGCACAGAGTCAGCTTCCTGTAGACACAGAGAGTAACAAACACCGTCAGTCGGTTTGTGGCGTTACCGTCGCTGTTTTACACACATCGCAATACACACAATAACGCCCAGAAGTGAAGATGTAGAAGTTGTTACGGCAGAGGTGGGAGGACTAGAGGAAGACAAAGACAGACAAGACTGACATTTCAAATCGCCTCGCAGGCTCAGAGGTCTTTAGGTCGATGATAATATCCACAAATAAGCCGCCACACTACTGCGAACCCCTGTGGGTAGGAGCCAAGGTCAAGAATGCCCCCCCATCCAGCCAGTATCATTAATTCCCCCTGCCCAGTCCCCCCACCTCAACTGTGTCTTATTAACTCCCACACAGCCCGAGAGGGAGGGAACCGCCTGCATGACTGGACTCCCCCCCCTCATCCAACCCTGTCCAACTGTTGACCCACGTTACATAAAAGGATGCTAGAAGACTTGTATCACCTGCTGCGTTTACATGAAGCCTTTTTATTTCACTTATAATCTGAATAAGAGGTCAGTTAGAAGAAATGCTCCTTGGGAATTCAAATTTAGCTTTATTGTGTGTTTATCAAGTGGAGATTTACGTAAATCTTTAAAATAAAACTGTTTGCACCACACAAAATCAGTGATGAATGATTTTATGAGGAGGTTAGTTTTCATAAAATATCTATAACTAGTAACTTCCAGGTGTGGCTGTTACGCAGCTAACTGAACAAACTGTCAAAGCTAACATTAGCTTGCTAATATATGACCAGTTTAGAGAGTAAAATCAATATAAAATGTGGTTGAAATATCTGACCGACACTTTATAATGATGTATACTTGGAAGATTTTAACATTTTAATTCACAAAAATAACAAAATGTTGTGCTAACAATAGACTAAATAGCCTAGCTAAGATTGATAACATTAGCTAGGTTAGCAATATCAGATATTTCCCCCCTCATCCAACCCTGTCAAACTGTTGACCCACGTTACATAAAAGGACGTTAGAAGACTTGTATCACCTGCAGCGTTTACATGAAGCCTTTTTATTCACTTATAATTTGAATAAGAGGTCAGTTAGAATAAATGCTCCTTGGAAATTCAAATTTAGCTTTATTATGTGTTTATCAAGTGGAGATTTACGTAAATCTTGTTGTTCATGAGGAGATTAGTTTTTCATAAAATATCTACAACTAGTAACTTCCAGGTGTGGCTGTTACGCAGCTAACCGAACAAACCGACAAAGCTAACATTAGCTTGCTAATATACGACCAGTTTAGAGAGTAAAATCAACAGGAAATGTGGTTGAAATATCTGACCTGACACTTTATAATGACGTATACTTAACTTTAATTGTATATTTTAAAATTTTATATCACAAAAATAACAAAACATCGCGCTAACAATAGCCTAGCCAAGATTGATAACATTAGCTAGGTTAGCAAAATCAGATATTTCCCTGTCATTTTAAGCTGCATGAATGCTACTAACTCTGAAAACATACTTCTACACATATACAAATAAGCTAAAGTTATACCTAAAAGGTTACCAGTTAAATTTTATCTTTTTTTGTAAAGCTGCAACAATTAGTTGATTCATCAGTCGATCAACAGCAAATTAATTGTCGGCTACTTCGATAATCTGCCTCTCAAATGAATATAATCTAACATGAATGACTATTTCCTTGCTTCTTTTATTCTTTACATTTTATAGACCAAACAACTTCTCAATTAATTGATAAAAATCTTTAGTTGCAGCTCTAGCACACCACCAACGCTGTAAGCCACTTCTCATGGCGCTGCCAGATAAGACCTTGAGTGTCTCTTGTGTTTGCTTTGTTACCTCGAGGGCAAACACGGCGAGGCAACTGTGAGTCGCCGATCCTCCGTCTCTTTTTCTCTCCCTCTGACTCATCAAAGGACAAGTGCTTTTTCCCGAGAAGTGCTTGTGATTCTTGGAAAGCCCCCCCCTTCTCTCTCTCTCTCTCTCTCTCTCTGTTGCTTCCTGGCAGTGCTTTTCTCTGACAGCTGCAGTGTGTCATACGTTTAAGGGTTCTGGTTCGTGATGGGACGCGTCATTTTCAAAGCTAAAAAAAAAAAAGATAGAAGAAATTTGGAAAGTTCTCTGTTTCCCTTCCCTTATCTTCCACGTCCCTCTTCATCCTCCAACAGCCTCCAGCTTGTCTGTTGTTGTCTTTTATCTCTCTCCTGGGCCCATAAACAGAAAATCAGTCCAGATCCTTTTGGAGTTGACTTTTTTTTTGGCTCAGTCCCAGGTCAGTAGTTGCCCTTGTCTAATTAAACGATACACATCTCCCTCACACTCGGCTGAGCAGCCCTTCCCTTCAGAGCCCTTCAGCTCCCCGTCTTGGCCTTACATGGGGGAATTCATATCAGAGGGAACGAGGAAGGTCGCGTTGACCGAAAGAGGCAAGGAGCACATAATCATGATTGATGTAAGGGGGCCTTTTCATTTTCCCACCAGACTTTTATTTTACTTCCAGCATCTGAGCCGCATCACTCAAGGCCGCATGTGTGTGTAGTACGGTTTAGCTATAAACTACAAATTATTACAATGTGTGCTTTCAACTGTACACATTTGCTGGTTATTTCCAAATACAGACAATACAGTTTAAATGTTTTGTTTTTTTGGGGGGGAGCCACTCATTTTGGGTATAAAACACCAAAAGGCAAAACTCTTCAAAAAACCTGCTTGAGACGTGTAATCCATCACAGCGAACATCAAATCTGCCGAGTGATGACACAGTTTAAGTCCAGACTGATTTGAAAAGCGTGCATTGCATTACCTCTAAAGCTGCAACACTTAAAAGCTTATATGAAGGCTGTTTCTGTCTCAAAGGGATTCAGTATGAAGGGGAGTTGGAAGGGCTGTAAGCCAATGATGTCCGTGCCTGGTGCGGTCCATTGTGCGGTTGGGGAATCTGGCAATGAAATTAATCGCCAACTATTTTGATAATCGATTGATGGTTTTGAGTCAATCTCTGGTTCAAGCTTCTCAAATGTAAATATTCAATTAAATCTGTGATAATTAATTGAATATCTGTTAGTTGGGACAAAACAAGACATTTGAGGGAGTCACTGTAGGGTTTAGGAAACAGTAATCAACATTGGACAAACAACTATTAGACTAATTGAGAAAATAATTAACAGTTAGTTGCACTTCTAATTACATCATAGTGTAACTTTGATTAAACTAAAAGTGTTCTTGATGTTGTTTTGTTTGCTGTTTTCACTCCGGTTCAGTTTCAGCCGGACCAAGACCACCACCTCTTTAACGTCGGGCCGTGGTTTGGCTGTTTGGTCCGGACTGTGGGAGGTTCGCGCCTGTAATTTTGTCCCGAAGGTCCGGACCAATCAAACAAGCTAGGTGTTTCAAGGGCCGTAGATCTGCTGTAATCACAAATATTTATATTATAAATGGATAAAATGACGACGTGTTATGTGAGAGAGGTTGCTCGTAGTGACAAAATCAAGAATTAAGGTGTTTTAGCATCTTTCAGCTCATTGTTTTGTTTTTGTTTTCTTCAGTCTGATCGCTCTCATCGACCTCATACACAAGCTCTGACGTTACACTGCCGGCCCGGCGCCAAACGCTGCGAGCGTTTAGCAGCTAAAGAGCCAGATAATTCTGTCTAAACAAGAAGCTGCAAGAAGAGCGAAAGCTGGACAGAAACACAACTCCAAATGATGTTAATGTTTCTCTCTTTCTGACGTAAATAAGCAAAATGTTTGTCTAACGGGACATTACAACTTCATAAAGTGATAATATGTCGACGCTATGTTTACAGCTACCTACCCTGAGAGATGACCAGCACTTAATTAATAGGATAAAATAAAATCATGAGCTCTAAAGGAGGCACGCCGTAGCCGAAACATCAGCTTAAAGAGTAAAATAAATGCTTGTTGGCTGTTTACAAACCAACACTTCATGTTTTGTTTGATATTTTGTTTAATTTTCATGAAAGATGTTCCAGGATTTATATAAAAAAGGAGAAGAAGTCATTTCTCTCTCAGTTTGATCTTTGGTTTCACTTTTTTGAAACACGAAAAGACAGCAGTTCTGGTCACTGACTGATTGGCCCCTTATCCGCAGGGGCCCTGGCAGAGGTGAGCAGGGGTCAGCCCGCCTCCTCCTGCTCTCATTAAGATTATAGCAGCACATTAGTGAATAGCTCCGGGGCAGGGAGAGGGAAAGGGCTTTAATCAATACGAGACTAGTTGTTTATTTTCACTGATATTAGTCGCACACATGACGGAGGAAGAAGAGAAAACACCCCACCCAAACAACACCCGACTACATCATTAAGTGTGTTAGACGAGAAAATGAGGCAGAGACGCTCAAACATCCGCTAACGCCAAACTGTCTCGCCCCATGTGAAAATATCACATGAACGCAGCATCGCATCAGTGAACAAAGACTTAGAAAACCCTGAAGCTGAAATGATTAAATTTGGATAATCGATTAATTATCGAGTCTTCTTTGAGCTTTGATTTTCTGATTTTCTCCATGTTATATAATTATAAACTAGAGATCTTTGGGGACAAAAATAATCAATGAAAATAACTGTCACTTGCAGGATGTGATGTTTTCCCATCAACCCTTGAACGCAGCATCTCTACAGCTGCAACAGTTAGTCGATTAATCGATTAATTGGTCAACAGAAAGTTAATCAGCAACTATTTTTTGAATCATTTGATTGTTTTTTTCAAACAAAACTGAAAAATATTACTACTAATAATAATAATGTGTTGATTTGGTGTTAAATGAATGTCATAAATTTCATATCTTACCATTTTAAAAGCAAAAAAAAGCAAAGTGAAGATGTCACTGTGTCCTCTGAGAGATTGTGAACGGTGCGTTTTCTTTTTAACTTTTTAACATTTCATACAATAAATGATTTATTGATTCATAAAGACAATAATCTGCAGATTAATCCATAATGAGAATAATGATTATTTGCAGACCCAGATATAAAATATATTAACATATTTTACAGATATTGGCAACATTTTTGTGAAACTTTGACCCCCAAAAGATTTTTGTTAGATCTGAAATGATTAGTCCGTTAATTTATTAGTCGATCGACAAAATTAATCAGCAACTTTTTGATGGTTTGAGTACTTTTATGAGCAAAAATGACAAATATTTACTTGTACTGGATCTGGAAGATGATTAGTTTTAGTTAAATTTAGTGTTTCTTGACACTAGCGTTGAAAAAAAAACATGCTTTTTCCTCATTAAACACTCGCTACGTGTACTTTTTGACGCAGATCTGGATTTAAAATTTTAAACAAATGTCAAAGATGATGCATCTCCAGCAGGAACAAACACTCTCAGCTCAAACTCTGATCGTCTAATAATTAAAAAAAGTTCCCAAAAGTCGCCACCAAAATCCAGCGAACTGACACATGAACGATCTGACTGTCAGACAAGCGACGACAGCTTCGCCAGCAGAGGAAAAGCTCTCCCCGCCTTCGCTTTTAATACCTCTGTAATGACTGAACTCGCTTAAACACACCCTGAAACAGACAGGTAGCTCTCACATTCCCACCCTGCACAAATAAACAACATCTCCACGCCGTTATCGTCCAATTACATTGAAACTATATAGCGGTGCTGCTGCAGGTGAGAATGTGTCCTTTGACCTGCGGGGAAGGTGTGAGTCAGACACCTGACTGCAGAGCCGTCCTCTTTCGGGTTTCTTTGTGTGGGATCTCGCTTTAAGTCTTTCTGTATGCTGACCTGCAGGCGTCCCTTTTTTTTTTTTTACAATTGTCTGCTCACCCACCGAGTTTGGAGAAGCAATACATCTTCCAACCGGGGGCCAGTCTTGACCTTTGACCCCTCTTGAGATTTAGCTGTGACCCACCCAGTGTTTAGGGAAGCCCGGTGGAGGGTCTGATGGTTATATGGAGCACGCTGCTGAATGAATTGACACAACCTTACAACCTCTAACAGATGTTCAGACTGGAGGCTCGGCGGTCAGCTCTGACCTCCGGATCCGCGCCGACTATGAATGAGGCTGGCAACAATCGAGCGCTCGGCGGGCTCGGCCTGCCGCGCATTCATGGAGAGAGTTTCTTTGAGCGCTCGTGGGGCGTCTTTGTGCTTCAGCATCTGCTCCACTTAAAGATGTAGTAAAACATTTCAGAGAAAAGAAATGAAACGCTATTGTATGTCGGGACAAAAAAAAAAAAAAACACCCACAGACGTTTGTGGTAAACGACTGAATGAAAGACAGATCGTGTTGTTGGTTTTGTTGTTGCCAAAATGTCTAGACTCAGACTGTTGCTCAACTAGGGTCCCTTCCCTTCCCTTCCCTTCATTTCGCTTCACATCACTTCACTCGCTCCTTCCACGACAGGGAGAACAAACTTGGTACACCGTCATACCTCAGGGATTATGAGATTATCTTTTCACAGCCACTCTGACTGAAGCAGAGCCTCCCGGGTCATCTACAGTCACGGTCTCACAACACGAGTAACACGAAGAGATGCATGCAGAAAAAAAAAAAACAAAAGAAAACACATCGAGCAGCGAGCCAAAACCACCTCGAAACTTTTAAATATTAACAATCACAGCTGACATGTCAACAATGAAGCCTGTCAACATCACTGCACCCACTTCACTTCTAAATAAAAACTGTTTTCTCGAAGCTGCAAAATGTTCCTGCAGGATTAGGAGTCAAGTTTCTGTCTCCATCAGCTTAAACACTAATGGTCCAATGGCAGAAATCCCAGATTTGGATCACCACCAAATCCAAATCAATTGTTCCTTGGCCCGCAGCCGATACGTCCATCAAAATCTCATGGAATTTTTTTTTTTTTCACTGGGTTTTAAGACGTTCTGCTGACAGACGAAGAGACACAGCAACTGGGTAAAAAACACAGCAGTAAAGCTCCGTGTTTGTGCAAAGACACACAAACACAGAGCAGTAAAAGTCTTATCCGACTGAACCTTGAGACCAGACAGCGTCCGTCAGGAATATCGTCGCCTGGCTTCATTATTTCCTCTGACAGAGAACAGACACTCAGAGTGAACTGGGAACAGTGTTTGGATGAGCAGGACGCTGTGGCAGAAACACGGACGTGGACGGACTGTTTAAAAGTTTTCACAAGTTCAAAATGTTTTCATATTTTTCTGGGACACTTCTGTGGAAACCATTTAGTTTAACTTGTTATTTTAAAAGGTGTGAAAATGCAGGATTTTATGTGTTTTTAACAAATTTTTGACTGGACTAAGGCTGTAACCAACCATTATTTTCTTTATCTATTAATCTACTGATTACTTCTTTGATTAACTGTTTAGTTTATAAAACTGTCTTCAAATATCTTGATTTGTCCAACTAACAGTCCAAAACTCAAAGATATTTATATTTATATGGATATAAAACAGAAAAAAACACTTTTAAAAAGATTATTTATTAGCCGATTATTTTTTCCTTCAAACCGATCGATTAATCAACCGATCGTTTCACCTCTTGATTGGATGACGAGTGTTTCCAGACTGTTTTAAGGGACAGAAATGTTATAATCTCTTTCTTGCAAATCAAATGTTTAGACTATTTCCATTTGTACCTTGAATAGAATAACATGATATATACCCAAAGTGACAATAAGGAGACATTTTGACTTGTCATCGTAGGAAAAGTGTTACTATTAATATTAATGAGTCAGCAAACACAATACGAAGACACTGAAGCTGCTGAATGGATTTAAACACCTGTGATTTCCCTGCTGTGACACCTCGAGATGTCCACCATGAAAATATAAAAATAACGACTATATTTGACAGCGTTTTTCTTTCAATTGGTAAAAGCAAACGTCTTCAGTCTATGCAGCTGTTAGCGCTCATTATCTGCATTTCACATTCTTCATGATTAATAAAGTGGGATGCATCTGTAAGTTATGTGTTATGTGTGATTTTGGTGAACATAGTGGAGCATTTAGCAGCTCTGAGTTGGCAGAGAGCACTTAAAACATGTGTTTGCAGCATGATGTAAAGTTTTTCTGAGCTTAAATCTCAAGTTTAAAGCGTTTACGTACGAGCGGGATTTGTGACATCACAGCTAATTTGGAGCCAATCGTGATCCGGTATCCAACTTACACAAGTGTAATGAGGAAACTTGAAGGTGCACATCTGAAAATGGACTTGACAGCGATGAAGGAGACATCTTATATCCAGCATTTAAACTTTTAAAAGGAAATATATTTGCGTATTTATAGATTCTACCTTTTCAAAGAGGAAGAGATGTCATTTTTTAATATTTTAATGAGGAAACTGAACTTATTGAAACAACTCTGGAGGAACTAAGAGTCTCTCTCTTTCTTTTTTTTTAAATACTGTTGTCCTTCTGCTCGCAGTCCGCATCCACGAGGAAGAAAGGGATTGAAATTCCTCCCCACAGGAGAGAGTGACATCACCGCGTGTAACACCAAATTAGAGTCCTCGTTTTGAAGCTATATGCTCACTGTTCCATGGTAAGTAGATTAAATCTGTTCACGGGGCTGGTGGCTCCTTCCCAAACAAACATTCTTCCAAAGAGTTATCAGAGAGACAGAAAATGTGCCCTGAGCTAAAAAAAAAAAAAAAATCTCCCTCTTTCTGCAGACCATGTCCGTCCGACAGACAGCCTGCACATTACATCAGATGCAGATCATAAGAGAAATTGCACATTAACGTCTTTTGTGTGCAAAGTGGACCAACAAAGTTTTAAAAAGACAAATTAAAGACACAAAAAAAAGGGTTCAGACCCTCCGCAGTCCCCCCCTGTGTTTGTGCTCTCTGTTGCAGGGATGGGATTAGATAAAATATGAGCAGGGTATTTATAGTCGGTGACATTTAAGAGATAAGCAGAATGAGAGGAATGTAGAGCCAAGAGTGGCAATATCACAGATCCAGCAAGAGGAGGAGGAGGAGGAGGAGGAGGAGGAGGAGGAGGAGGATTACCTCACCCACCGGCGGGAAGGATATAGCTTACAGCGGAGTGAATCTGCCCGTCAGAGGAAACACACTGTACGAGCTGCATCTCAGCTGCTGCTTCGAGTCCAAGTTTGCTTTGATGCACAAGTCAAATAACAGACAGGAGAAGTGTCTTAATTGACCAAAACACACACACACACACATCTTTTCAATCATGTATGCCAGAGCTACCTGCTCCTCTAATCTTGTATCTAACAATCAGCAAATAAGTTTTATTTGACACCATCACCTGCTGCTCTGATTTCTTTTTCAAGTGAGGAATGTGACAAATTTCTTTCTTTGTTCTTTGTAGGCAAGATTAAAGACATCAGTTTGAACGTTTTCCCCTCACCTTCCCCTTACTAACATCCTCTTTCCCCCCTTTGACGTCTCACCAATGTCTCTATTATACCTGCTGTGTTCTCCATAATCAACAACTCTCTATTATCTGCTCGTCTTGCTGCTCAGTCCAAACAATATCAAGCGTTGATGCCAATGAAATTACAGGCTCAATTACAATTTTCGTAGCCAAAACTGTAGGAAAAACGGTTGCTAAGCAGCTCACAACTGCAACAGATGAGCATAATCTCATTAATAAAGCTTCAGCGTGGCGTCTGCTGGTCGCACTCACCGCAAACGGCTCTTCTCGGTGGTGTCTCGAATCATATCTTGACGCACGGGCGACTCAGCAAAAATGTTCAGTGTTGTTGGATCTCAGTGCAGCTTTTGACACTGCGGACCGGCGGATCGTATGGTGGAAAGACTCCAGGCGGTGGGTGGGTGGGTATATCTGGGTCGGCCCTGCCCTGGTTCCCCTCCTACCTCCCTGATAGGAGTTTTCCTCATTGCGGAGTTCCCCAAGGTTCAGCCCTAGGTCCTTTTCTGTTTGCCTTGTTATAGTAAATGCTTCCTTTTGGATAGATAATGAGGGACTTTAAAGGTTTCTCCTATCACTGCTATGTGGTTGATGTTCACTTATATGTTTCTTTTAAACTCCAAACTGCCTGAATGCTAAAAAACTGGATGGCGGGTCATTTTTTTTACAGTTCAATACAGACATAAAACAACAGAAATCATTAATTCTGCCCTTTCTGGGGTTGGTGGAGGGGGTGAGGGATGGTCTTGGGTCTCTTCCTTCAATGGTTAAATGCTCCATAAGAAATCTAGGTGTGACTCTGGAACCAGCTCTGAATCTGGACCAATATGTCAAGAGTCTGATTCGCTCTCCAGCTGAGAAACATTGCAAAACTCAGGCCCATCGTGTCTCAAGCGGAGACGAAAATGTTACTCCATACCGTCCCGTCTCGACTACTGTAACTCCCCCTTTCACCCACATCAGCACGGCATCTCTGGATTGTTTACGAGTGGTTCAAAATGCTGCTGCTGCTGCTAAACTCTTGACCGGATCCTCCTGAAAAGGTCTCATGTGACACTGGCTCCCAATCAAATATCAGAATCCAGTTCTCGTGATCACCTTTGAGAGCTCTGCGTAGTCCGGCTCCTGCCTACATTGAGCAGCCCTACATGTCACCAGCAGGTCTCTGGGGTCATCTGATCAGGGTTTGCTGGAGGTTTTTGACTGTAAAAAGCAGCTGAACACCAATTTGTTTACACTCTCCATTGTGAAAGTGTTTTTTATTGTGTTTTATGCCTGTGTTTATGCTTTGTGAAGCACTTTGTGACGTCTCTGCTCTCCAAAAAAAGAGCTTATTCTCTTACTTATTTACTTACTTCCCCTCTGCAATTCTTGTGATGAAGTGAGAACAAAACAAACAGCTTCCTAACTGGAGGAGGGGGAGAAAAAAAACTCAACTGTCCCAGGAATTTATCACCTCCCATCCTTCACTGTACTGCAAAAAAACATCTAAGGCTTTGCAGTTCATTATAAGCAAAATAACTCAAGGTAAATATTGAAGGACGCCACATATTTCTCCCTCTGTGAACCCTTCACATCTTAGAAAAGAGGAAAAAAAAAAAAACCTAAACCTGTCTCTGGAATTTATCACCTCACATCAAGGCTGGACACTCACGCTTATAAATCATCTTCATTGTGTTCTCATGCAAATCCTCCGCACTCCGCACACAGCCAACCACAAAAAAAAGCTCAAGAGTCTTACCTCGACATAGTGGATCCTTGTGGATTGGGTCTCAGGTGTGTTACATTCGCGGTCAGGTGCAGTTCTGTCCCCCTATCATGGTGTGAAACGTCGCGGCTCAGATGCGCAGAGCATCCCGACGCACGGACGGACTCCAAACTCAACACCATCCATGACAGCACATACTGTCTCCTGAGCTTCTTCTTCTTCTTCTGTTTTCTGTTTTGTTTTGTTTTTTTTAAAGGGGGGGACTTTAAAAAGAACTTCCTCTTTCAGCTGCAGAGCTTGTCCATCCAAACAGCTGTCAGTTCCCAAAACGCATCACATCAGTCTTTCGGGGCACGCAAAGTGTAAAAAAATAAACATAAAAAAGACGCATCTTCTGCTGCGCTTCAAGGCTTCAAGTGCAGAAATTAAAGGGAAATCCTTTCCTGAGTTTCTATGTTATATTAGAAACTATTAGCTGAGAGCCACATATGAATTATTCCAAAATGGGAAACAATTTAAATGTAGTCTCTGGAGTGTGTCTAACAGTCTTACCGTCGCCTCCAGGCAGGTGATTTTCACTTGCGCGCAGTTCCCTGCCTGATAAAAAAAAAAAACCTCTCCTGTAGCAATAAGTAGCTCCAATAGTTGTTTTCTCCTCTTTTCTTTTTTTGACTTTCCTCTCAGTCCAAACCAAACAGTCTGTGGTCCAAGCAGAGTGTGGCAGAAAAGCCCGGTAAACGCACACAAAGAGCCACCGGCAGCGCTCCTCCACCACTCCACCGCCCTCGTTGGCAGTGTGAGCGCAGTGCTGCTCTCTCTCTCTCTCTCTCTCTCTCTCTGTCTCTCTCTGTGTGTGTGTCTCTCTCTCCACCTGAGAGCCGCATTCCTGCAGTGAACACGCCTCTCTCTCTCCAATCACAGCCCAGCAGCTCCTCTGAAGTCAGAGGTGACAAGATGTTTCCTACAGAAAGAAATCCTGCTGCAGGTGAAAAGCTGCTGCTGCTGCACAAAGGCTGCATGACAAACTGAAAGATCCCCTCCAAGTCATGCAGACGTTTAAAAATACTCTGCTTTGAATAATAAACTGTGTCTCATGACTTTTCCAAACACAAAGGCACCGTTTTCATATCAGACTTATTTATGTCGCCTATTGGACCACTAAATATTTGTGATAATGTCACAAACTGTGTCTTAAAATTAGTTTTAAAGAAGCTTAAAGAAACTTTCCTCCTCCAGCAGCTGAAAACAAACAACACTGTGCAGTAAAATATAAGAGATAACATGTATTAAGTGGACTTTAAAACTTTAAAAGATCATCTTCAGACATGTTTGTGTGGAGAAAAAAAGAGTGCTTTGACTGATAATTTGTTTTATTTTCTCTCAAATGAAGATGATTAATAGCGTCTCCTTCGTCTCCCTCATTGAAAAATCCTGAATGTGTAAATATTTTTTTCATTTCAAAAGAACAGAAGATGTTTCTACTTCACTTCAAGTAGACTGAAGGAACAAGAAGAAAAGCACTTTAAATAGAAGAAGAAGAACAAATATCACAATACAACGATCATTCATTGTAAATAAAAGACCTTTATTCATCATTTTAAAGTGTTGTACCTTCAGTATTCATATATATATACATATTCATATATATATATATATATATATATATATATATATATATATATATATATATATATATATATGAACTTCCTGTTAGGCTCAATGACAGAGGAAGTACTCAGAGTGCTTAAGTAAAAATACTATATAATATACAAATACTCAATAACTGTGCACAAAAATACATAAATATTTGCAGCTACATTTACTTAAAAGTATTAAAAGTGAAAGAAAAACCTGTTCCCCTCTGACTAATATATCAAATAACCACTTTCTAATAAGGAACCCTTTATAAACACTTACTAATGCTTAACAGATGAGTTATAATCCAATAATTAAAATATATTTTGGGACATCCAGGTTCTTGTTGGTGTTTGTCATCTCTGTTTGGTAATAATGCAAATAAAATGTTGGAAATTCATTAATAAATGTGGAATAAGTTAAGAATAAATTGATTTTTGGCTCTTTTCCAGAAGGTACATTCAACCAATCAACAGGCAAAGTGGTTCTTAATAATGACTTTAAATTGGATCCATAAAACACTAATAAATTATTTATTAATCATTAATAACTCTTTCTAAAAGGCACCTTATTAGAAAGTGGAACCAATACATTTAATAAAATACAGTTGATACTGATGCATCCACATGTAAGCAGCATTATACTGAATATAATAAAATGCTTTATATAGAATTAATGGTTCTCAACCTAGGGGTCAGGACCCTCTAAAGGGTCAGCAGATAAATCTGAGAGGTCGTTGATGATTAACGGGAAAGGAAAGAAGAAAAAGTTCTGATAAACAAACATGTTTTCATAGTTTTGACATTAACAGTTACTGAAATGAAAACATGTGAGAATTTAAACATCTCGCTGGTGAAACTGTTCATCTTTAACAATGTGCTGTCATTTACATGCTTACATGTAATCTGATGTAAAAATTTAATCCTGAAATGTAACTACAGTTGTCAAATATGTATAATGGAGTAAAAAGATCAATATTTCCCTCTGAAATGTAGCAGTGTAGCTGTCTGAGAGATATTTGAGTGTTTATTTTATATTTATTTGTAATAATGTAACTCATAGATGAATTCATAGAATCATTCAAATGTGTTAAAATGTAAGAAATAGGTTGTTTAAAAGAGTTAATTTAATTTAAAACTGACACACATACATTATGTCAAAAATATGGGTTTTGGTTAAAAGATCTGATGACATTGAATCCAACTTGTTGTGGGTCGAGTGGCCGGAGTTCAGTGAAGCGCACACCTGAAGCATTGTGGGACATGAACATAGCGCGACAGAGAGGCAGAGAAAGAGAGAGGCTATAGATGCATGTCTGCGAGAAGAGAGCCAAACGTTCTGCATGGTTCAAGATAGCGCACACGGTAATGCACCTTTTTTTAGTTGGGTCACATTTTTGCATATTTTATGTTAAAAGTGACTTTTTGTTTGTGCTTTTTTTGTATATTTGGTTGTTTTTTGTATTTTATTTTGTAGTTTTCACAGTGTTTATGATGTCAGAGATGATTTCTAAGAGAGTTTAAAGAGAAATTTGAAGATAAATCATCATAAAAGACATCTGTATGATGCGTGGCCATATTCATTGCACCGGTGCAGCTACAAGCGGAGTGGAAATATATAACAGCATAAAACAGAATTACTCAAGTAAAATACAATAAAATATAAGAAAAACCTTTATTTTGTTCTTTAAAAATCACTATAAATAATAAAAAATAATAAAAAAAAGTGACAGCTGAACTGTAGCTGAGTGCTTATATAACCATAATATGATGAACGGATGTCAAACACACACACACACACCTCTCCTTCCAGCTCCTGCCATCTCTGTCTCTTCCATCCTTTCACCATCACATCTTTCACCACAATCTTACTCACTGTTTCATAATTTCTTCCCATTCTTCCTCTACTTTTTTTTTCTTCCCCCCCCCCACCCCATCACCTTCTCCTCACCTTCCTCCTGCTCTCACTGTTTTTTTTCACCAGGTGAGTGCTTTAGGGAGACAAACCCCATCTGCATCTACATGTCAGGACGCCTGTCTGTGTTAATCACTTCATACCTGCTCTTGTATTATAAGTACGTGAAACTGTATCCCGCGGGCATTTCCTTTGTCTCTCATTGTGCTTTTTACATTTTGAAGTGCCACATCCTCTTCTAGCAGGTTTTTGTTGGAGCCCATCTTGTGATGTATGAGTCTCTAACGTGCAAGTCATCTCCAGTTTCCTGCAGCGGCATGAACGGGGGGGGGACGACTTGAGTGATGATGAAGCAACCGCATAGCCCTCCCGGTGAACTCGGAGAACTGTCTCCGCCTCGGTGTGTCACACGGTTCAACATGCGACCTTGAACTATCATCTGGATGCCGTTGCAGACATAACAAAGGAAACAGGAGAGCGTTGGGGTTTTTTTTTTCCACATGGAGCTGCAGGGATGTTAAAGCGTTCTTACATGTCTCAAGGTCTTTAAAAGAGTACTCAGCATTTGTTACTCATGTTACACTCAGACTCATGATGGTCATATGCAAGTCTGTACTTTACTTACTGAGGCTCTGCTGGAATATCTTTGCATGATTTACAGTTCAAAAGACTCCTTATTTATCTTCTACTGCTCCTTTATGCAGCCCCCTCAGTTCAGCCTCTGTTAGAAACAGGCAGTTTTAGCTCCTGTCTCTTTAAGGCCCCGCCTCCTGATGAGCCTGCTCTGTTCTGATTGGTCAGCTTATGACATTCGACTTTCTCTGACAGTGGTAGACAGTTCTTTACTTGAAAACGTAAACTTTTCAAATACAACTGCACATCTGATCTGAAATATGCGACCAGCAAAGACTACAGGATGCACGGCTGTTTGTGGGCATGTGCGAACAATCTGATGTCATCAAGAGGAGGAAGTAGAGTGTGAGGACGAGGAAGGGACACACTGGTTTGGGTTGGACAATGATGGAGAGAATCGGCTCAGAGCGGGTACTTTACACAACAGTGAATAGCAGTCAAATCACAAAGGAGAAGTAAGAAAGGAGTTAATTGTCCCTGCTGAGCGTAAATGAAGTGTTTGTCATTATTCTGAAGCTGGCGATGGTGATGGTGATGGCGATGCATGGGTCCTATGAGTTCCTGACATGCGTGACAATCATCTGCGAGCGCACAAAGGAGTTTTTCTACATGAGGTAACTTTGCAAACGAAGCATTCAGAGCAGGTTGATGCTCTGAGATTTTGATTTTCAGATTTTCTCTACATACATTCACCGCAACTTTGGGAACTTTAACCTTGTTTAACATCAACACCTGACATTATAAAAGTATAAAAAGAACAGAATATCGCAAAAAGCCAGCCTGAGTAAACTTTGGCATTGTACGTTTCTACACACCACAGAAATGTTGAATATCTACATTTCAACATGTGAAATATGTAGCATATTAACATTTCAACAAAACGTATCATCTAAACATTTCTAAAGTGACGTAGTTCACATGTGATCTATATGAGCTGACCTCCTCCTCCTAATAGGAAGGAGGAGGAGGGGTCGGTGGATGGTTAGTAAGTTGGAAGTCAGCAGAGAACACGGTTCGAGACCACCTCGAAACCAACGTCTGCTTCCCGTTACAACCGACAAAAGCAGGTGTTTTTGTTTTTAGCGAGACGTCAGGACATTTACAGCTGTTTTCCTGGCGAGAAAACCATTTTAACCCAAACCATGATCTTTCTCTAACCCTAACCAAGTGGTCTTTGTGCCTAAACCTAACCAGATCTTAACCACAGCGTTGTCACACCATAAAACGTCATTATTCAACAGATAGAAATGTTAATATGATATGTATTACATGTGTTGAAACGTAAATATCAGAGTTTCTGTGGTTTGCAGAAATGTTCAATGCCAACATTTTCTTCTTGTGACTGTGTTGCATATGTCCCCTTTAAAAAAAAAAGGCTAAACATAGATGAATTTTCAATTCCAAAAATTGTTCTTCCCTGTCAAAACCTGTTGCCTACATTACCCACAATGCAACTCAACCACCAACATGTTTGTCTGATGTAGCCTGGAGCTGTTAGCCTCCAGCAGAGATGAGGATCTACAGACGTCTGGTAGATTTTTCTCATTTTTCTCAAACTTGTCTCCAGCTTCTACTGACGCTGACTCAAGTGACATCACTTGAGGTAATTTATCAGCTCCCTGTGGAGACACAAAAGGCTTCGAAGTGCACTACTTTATTCAGATATGCAGCTAGTAGTCCCCAACACCTGTAAACAGACTCTAATGTGTGGAGTTCCCCTTTAACCGTGAGCTTGACTGTCAGTTTCCTTTTCCACTTGTTGGGTTGTTTGCGACCACACAAGGTGCTGAATCCAGTGTAAACACTAAGCTGAGTCAGACCACTTACCGGTAAACATGCACAACGTCATAAATATATAGAGGCATGAGTTAGGCAACCAGCAGCCACCCAGTCTGACTGTTAAGATCTGAGTTATTCTTTGTCTTATCTGCTTGTATCACTTAACGTCTGCTTTGATTAGCAGATGATAAAAAGGACTAAAAGATTCCTCTTAAGGAAAAGCGCTGTTAGTTGACCTAAATGTATTTGCTTAGATCAAAAGATTACTTGTGTTGAAAGCTGAAGTAAAAATATTGTTATAAACCTGCAGTTGAACTCTCAATGACAAAGTATCTCAAAAACAATTTGCTGTGGATATTCTGGTCTCCACAGGATGAATCCCGGCGTTCCCCTCGCAGCAACATGCACTTGTTTGCAAGAAATACCAAAATCTACTCTGAGATGCATGAATGATAAACCTTTTGGACTTTATTGTTGCCCTTGTTGCACCCTGCAGGACAAACCTTATCTTGTCAGATCCGCCCTGGAGTCACACACTCGTAGCCACACCTGAGCTGTCATCGTGGTTACTTCATCTCTCCCATTCTGAAAGCTTACTGGTTAAGGTTAAGACCCATCTCTCTCTCTCCCTTTTTTCCTGTCATCTCTTCAAACTTTACGTTCAAATCATATTCAGTGTTGAGTGGTTTGGCCTGGCGGAGGGGTCGTAATCGATGTCTTTGTGTGTGTGTGTGTGTGTGTGTGTGTTAGCAGGCAGCTAAGCATTTCTCCGTTTTCTTTTTATCTGTTTAGCATCGCCAAGCTAGGCTAACCCACTGTTGCTAACATTGGAGCTAACCCCTTCACTTTTCCTGCAGCTGTGGAAACAACAGACGTGACTTTTCATGGTGTTGACAAGCTGCAGCGTTTATTAACTGACACACTGTAGTCTGTACTGTACATTTACTGCCAGACTGACAACTTACTGCTGCTGCTGCTAACCGTTTCCTCTGCTCCGTTAGCATTAGCCGTTATTTCAGACGGTCTCTCTCTCTCTCGCTTAACCACTCACTGGCTACGCTAACTGCAGTTTCCATGGCAACGACACGGCCGTTAACTCCGGTTTCGAGACAGCGCTGCTGTTATTTTTGACATTTAAAAAATATTTCTGAACTGATATAGGGGAAACACTGACACTACTGGTGAGATTGTTCTCCCCTCTGACAGACTCCATGCGACCTCTCAAGACTCCACGTCTATTTTTTCTCCGCTTCTGTGCTAAAGGTCACTATTGAGTATTTGACTTTGAGCCTCTTGAGTGCACAGCAGCTCTATATGGTTAAACGGAGACAAGGTGTTTGTGTGCTTTTTTTAAGCCCCCCTTTGATCATTTCTTCCTCTCAGAAGTGTAATTTCACAGTTTTCCTCACATTTTGCGTGAAGATGTTCCTCACCGTCACGGTTAAAGAGGACTTTACAGATGTGTGGCTGTAACTTTTTATGACACCGAAGTCCATGAAGTCAGATGAAAGTTGGAATTTTTAAGCTTTTAGTCTTAAATGACTATAAAATGATTCAACCAGGACAGCAACCGAGCGCTTTAACTCAACACTCAGTTCATAAATTTTATAGAAATGTTTCCGGCAGCAGCGAGCGGCTCCTCCGTACCTCCACATATAATGATTAGTTAAGTGCTCTGAGGTCTCTGTTCTTGTCTCAGCTTGTAGAGAGTTTTTCCTCCGCCCTCCCTATAGTCCCCGTCCCCTCCACCACCACCACCACCACCACCTCCCCATCATTACTGAACACACTTCACTGTTTAGTGCTGAGACAGCAGCAGATAGCCCAGTGTTTACAGTAATCATCACATTCATACACCTACGCTCTCTCTTTCTTTGTGTGTGCATTTAGCTGCCTGCTCTGTAATAAGAGGTTCCTGAGCCCGGAGAGGCACTTCAGCGCTCCTCAAAGACATTAGTGGGGGAGTCAGAGCTCCACTCCCACCCTCCCATCCACCCTCCCACCTCCTCTCCTCTCCTCTCTCTCTCTTTCAGGTTTATACTGAGGTTGGCAGCCTGCCAGTGTGAATGGGGAAACTTGATGAGTGGACTGAGTTTCACACACCAGCAGCTGATGAAAGACTCTGCTAGTGTTGGTGTGAAAAGTCATATACATTACATATATATAGCCTTAACACAGCTGCAGCTTGGATGTAGCGTTTAGTTGCTGTTTGGTTAAAAGGAAACAGACTTCTAGTTTGAATTTTACTGTCTTTATTTACTTAATTTACTTATTTTAACATATACATAACTAAACATGGCGCTGTATTACAAATTACTGTATTGTTAAAGTTTTTATTATTTATTATTTTCAATTAATTAATTCATTAATTTCTTTTTTAAAATGTGTTTTTCCTCTGACCTTTTGGACGTTATGTTTGTTTATATGAAGAGGAAGCGTGGCGACATCATGTTTTGATGCTTGACAAACATTTGAAATCGACAGTGACGAGCTTGTTGACACTCGAAGTGTTCAGCTGGATCGTTAAAAGCGGAGAAAGTTTCACCGCTGTGTTGATCTTTTTAAACAGAATAAAGATTTATTGCTGTGTTTCTTCTTTTGACTTAAACCGTCTCCTGTTGATCATAAATAGTACAGATAGTTCTGGCTGCCGGACTCCTACAGTTTTCCTACAGTAGAAGAAGAAAAATACAACACAACAGTATGAGAATGATAAATAGGTAGTCAAATAGGACGATTAAATGCAGAACTTTACATTTAGAACAAAAGCAGAGCACAAAATAATACCAATAAAATAAAATAAAACAGCCAAAAACAGGTGATTAGATGTTTTCTGGTGGAAAGAAAATGTGTGCATGATGTTTGTATAACAGCTGTAAACATGCTGATACACATTCGTCATCTTCAGCCTGAATTTAAAGCTCATTATAGAAGTAGATTGAGTTGTAATATTACATTAATTGTTCCATAACTAAGCTCCCATGAATCTGATCCAATGTTGAGAGTTATTCTTCATCTTGAACGATGCAACAGTTTTGTTTGTTTGTTTGTTTTGGTGTATTTATCGATGAATGAAATGATAGAGGAGCTAATTCTGACTGATGGACACACATATAAATAAAAATGCATGTTTGAAAAACATTAATGTACGTTAAATGTATGTTAAATATATATATACACTTCAGCTTGGAAGCAGTATTTTGTTGATTCCTGGTAAAAACATTCAATTTGAATATTACTTATTGTGTTCCTGAAGGATTAAAAAGTGTAGTGTATCCTTTGTTTGACTTTTTTCATGTTTTCCCAGCAGACTAAAACTGTAACTAGATAAGATGCAAGTCCAGGCAGCACAGACAGACAGGTGATTAAGATTTTGACAAGTGTCATAAAGCATTGAAATTGAAAAACAAAAACAACAAAAAAAAATGAATCATCTTGAGAAGAAGCATGAATTTAAAGTGAATTTAATGAACTGAAAGTGCCTGTGGATGCCAGAACAGCAACTCAAGCTGAGTGAAAAATAAAACAAGTCATAATGAGAATCTCCTGAGATTCATTTCATTTTATTGCAAACATGTTTCATCCAAGAAAAAATAAAGATGAAAAGGATGTAAGCGTATGAGAATACTCTGGTTGTCTATGTATGCAGCAAAATGCAAAGTCTACCTGAAACTCGGGTGTCATGATTGATAACCCACTAACCTTTAACGTTTTTGTGGCGTGTCGATTCGCCCTGTACAACATGATGAAGATCAGACCCTACCTGTCTGAGCTTGCAGCACAACTCCTGGTACAGGTTCCCGTAATGTCACACATTAAGTGCTGCAACTCCTTACCGGCAGGCCTCCCTGCATGTACGTTCAAACCCCGGCAGATGATCCAGAACGCAGCAGAGGCAGCGGCAACGGCACGGCTGGTCTTCAACCAGCCCGAAACAGCACGTGTCAGAACGCTGTTGATCTCCCTCCACTGGCATTAAATTAAAAACACTGACACTCACTTATAAAAACAGCGACTAAAACAACTCCCGCCCACCTGGACTCCCTCATTCAGATCTGCATCCCCTCCTGCTCACTACGCTCTGCCAATAAAAGGCGCCTGGTACCACCACCACCACCACCACCACAGCATGGTTGGTGGTGGAGCGAGTTACCATCCAATCCGCAGAGTCCCTCTTAATCTTTAAGAAAAAGTTAAAGACCCAGCTCTTTCGTGAATATCTCCACAGCTGATGGACCGAAAAAAATAAACAAATTTACGCTTCTATGCACTCTGTTGGCACCTACATCCTATCAGAGTTGAACTTAGCTTTATAACACTCACTCACATTGTTCTCTCCTCACTAAATCCCTGCTTGTGTTGTACCAGCTCTCAGATAAATGTCACTTTGGATTAAAGAGTCTGCTAAATGAACTTGTAACACTGTAATTGTAAAAAAAAAAAAAGGCACCATCCCATCCTGCATCCTGGGTGGTATTTAAAGTGGAGGTATATGTGCCCGTTGGATGACATGACAGGAGGACCCCGCAGGCACTTCCTGCTTTTCATCTCAAAGCTGTCCTCCGTCACCTGGGCAACACGTTGCCGTATACATGGATGTGATGTTATGACATGTTTTTTGGACGTGGCGCTGGCTTAATGGCTGTAGCGGGATTATGTAGTGAGAAGGAGCTCTCAGAGACCGTGAAGGTTTGACGTGTGGAGTTCATAAAGTTCATAAAAATAAAAGGAGGAGGAACAAAGAGAACAACAAGTTTGATTTACTGCTGGCAGGGAGGTATCGGAGGGGGTATTACACACTCGTCTGTAACACTCAAGTAAGAAACTCTCAAGAACAGGGTGCAGTCGAGCTCGTGAGTCAGTCAGTGAAGGTGTGTGTTGTCCAAACTCATCATAACAAGAACTATTTATTACACGCAACCACCGCCATACCACTTTCCCATAGGACAAAATAACACGTGAGGATTAAAAGCCACTTAAAACCTCCAGTAAATACCGTCCACTACATTTACTGGACTGTTTGAATACTGTGAAACAGGCTGAACATCTGCAAGGAGAGGTTATGTACCAAACACTTACACGCTGCTCTCCGCTGGCTGGATGAATAAATCAGTACCCTATGTGCAAAAAAAAAAACACAAAAAAAAAAAGTTCAACACCAGTGTGTGCAGAGTTAAAATATGTGATGAACATTTGGGACACACATTTAGCTGTACAAAAAATGTGCATTGTCTATTTTAGTATGTAGTCTTTTGATCTCCAGTGCAATCTAAGAAAAATATGTTTTGAGGATCTAATCTAAAGACTCAAATGTTGTGTTGTGTTCATGGTGTCATTGAGGACATTTGGATTCTTTTAAAGGTTTTTTTTGTTGTTGTTGGACTTGTGGTTGTTTGTCCCAGAAGAATTAACAACACTCTGAGGACATTACATGTCAAGGACATGCTTCACGAGGACTCTGGGAAGACAGCCACACTGTGAGGACGTTCAAATGTGAGAGCATGAACGGTGAGAACATGTGCTGCAAAGACATTAAGAATATATAAGAACATTCACTTATATGAGGACATTCACTGAGAAATTTCACTATGAAGACATTCACTATGAGTGTGTTCACTATAATGACGTTTACTATAAGTATGTTCACGATGAAGACATTCATTATTTTATGTTCGCCATGAAGACATTCACTGAGTATGTTCACTATGATGATGTTTACTATGAGGACATTCAGTATAAGTATGTTCACTATAAGTATGTTCACTATGATGTTTACTATGAGTATGTTCACTATAAGTATGTTCACTATGATGATGGTTACTATGATGTTTACTATGAGGACATTCAGTATAAGTATGTTCACTATGATGATGTTTACTATGAGGACATTCAGTATAAGTATGTTCACTATGATGATGTTTACTATGAGGACATTCAGTATAAGTATGTTCACTATAAGTATGTTCACTATGATGTTTACTATGAGTATGTTCACTATAAGTATGTTCACTATGATGATGTTTACTATGAGGACATTCAGTATAAGTATGTTCACTATAAGTATGTTCACTATGATGTTTACTATGAGTATGTTCACTATAAGTATGTTCACTATGATGATGTTTACTATGAGTATGTTCACTATGAGGACATTCGCTATTTTATGTTCACTATGATGATGTTTACTGTAAGTATGTTCACTATTAGGACATTCACTATAAGTATGTTCACTATGAGGACATTCACTATAAGTATGTTCATTATGATGATGTTTACTATGAGTATGTTCACTATGAGGACACTCACTATAAGTGTGTTCACTATGATGATGTTTACTATAAGTATGTTCACTATGAGGATATTCACTACAAGTATGTTCACTATGAGGACATTCACTATAAGTATGTTCACTATGATGATGTTTACTATGAGTATGTTCACTATGAGGACACTCACTATAAGTATGCTCACTATGATTATGTTTACTATGAGTATGTTCACTATGAGGACATTCACTATAAGTGTGTTCACTATGATGATGTTTACTATAAGTATGTTCACTATGAGGATATTCACTATAAGTATGTTCACTATGATGATGTTTACTATGAGTGTGTTTACTATAAGTATGTTCACTATGAGGATATTCACTATAAGTATGTTCACTATGATGATGTTTACTATGAGTGTGTTCACTATGGGGACATTCACTCGAAGTATGTTCACTATGAGGACATTTACTATCAGTATGTTCACTATGATGATGTTTACCATGAGGATGTTTATTATGGGTGTGTTTACTATGAGGACATTCACTATAAGTATGTTCATGATGACAATGTTTCCTATATGTATGTTCACTATGAAGACATTCATTATTGTATGTTCACCATGAGGACATTCACTATGAGTATGTTCACTATGATGATGTTTACTATGAGTATGTTCACTATGATGATGTTTACTATGAGTATGTTCACCATGAGGATGTTTACTATGAGTGTGTTCACTATGAGGACATTCACTATAAGTATGTTTACTATGAGTATATTCACTATGAGGACATTCACTATAAGTGTGTTCACTATGAGGACATTCATTATTTTATGTTCACTATGAGGACATTCACTGGTATGAGGACATTCACTATCAGTATTTTTACTATGAGTATGTTCATCAATTCACATTAATGACACCAACTTTAAGGACAGTGAGGACATTCAAGATGAACAAACATTTGAAAATTATTGGAAATTATTGCAAGTTATAACTTTTACACAAAACATCAGGTGTTAGTGAGTGTGAGGTGATATATATAGTTTGCACATTCAAGAATGAAAAACTCAGAAAGTCGTAATTGTCTGTTGTGTCTGTCTGTCTGTTTGTGAAACTAACTCATAAACCTGGATATACACACCTCCGGGAGGAGTGACGTTTGAGGACACTTACACTCTGAGGTAAAACAGTGCAGCTTCTTCTCGTAAATCCACACCGACCTGTAAACCAGAGTCAGAGCTGCTCTAAACAGGGAATCTGGATGGGAAACATCTGCCGCATCTGTCCAGCCCGACGTTATCTCAGTGTCTCTCTTTCGCATGTGAAGTCCAATAAAGCACATGCCTCAGTGCACAGTATGTAGCACGCTCAATGTTCCTGCAAGCACAATAAATCACACACTCATAAAGACCAATCTTCTCGGAGTAAGGTAGCGCAAGGAATAAATTGTGTTTATGTCAGCGGCACAGTAGTCTGACAGAGAGATCTCAACTTCTCGAGACAAACATCTATAGGGGGCCAAACACAGCTGCACCAGTGTGTGTGTGTGTGTGTGTGTGCATGTAAACTTCATACTAACCGAGTGAAAATCACAAACACACAGTAAACAAAATCATCCCTGATTTGCTTATTGCCAACAGATGGTCCCACAGAGAAGAAATGTGGTATGAACTTGTTGGCTGAGAATAACGCACGTAAGCATGTAAACAAAAGCCAAAACCAGCACAGACCACATCCAAGCCTCCATTCACAAAGCAGACCGCAGATCAGATGCTGCCGCTCCTCCTGTTCTGGGAATGAGGTTTTATTTGAGCCTGTTCAGCTCTGATCCTGCTCCTGTTGTGTGTGGGATTAGGTTATTTCAGTCACTCGCAACCACACAACACCAGAGGTGTGACCGCGCCGCCATCTGAGGCCCAACATGCTAAATATACAGATCATGGGATTCTAAACAGGATGGCAACTGAGGTGTTTATTAGTTGTTGCAGCAATCAATCATTTTTCACTTGATGGATGACACCGTGGTTCGACTCCAGGATGGATTTAACTCCGGTTTGTGCCTCTCAGGTATCAGTACACGTGGAGGTCACAGAGGTAATGTGTTAAAAAAAAAAAAAAAAACCTCAGTGTTGGGTCGTTTTTTTAAACATGTCAATCAAGCAAAAAAAAATCAGCAGGAGACAAAAGTCTGAGCAGCAAAGTTGTACTTTTAATGTTGACAATTAAAAAGAGAACAGCTACAGCGTCAAAAAGCAACACCTAACATGTTCTGGCTAGTTTCGGACTGGGCGTGGCTTATATACATTTGGCTAGTGTAACCGCTGTCTGCGTCGTGTTGTGATTTTTTTTTGATGAAGGCCGACACTCACTTATGTATCTGAATGCACTTTACTGTCTGTAAAAACAGCGAGGAAACACACACTGGTCGGTCACGGTCACATTCAGCAGTCACTCGGCACAGCTTCGTGGAAAAGAAGTTAGCAGATGTTAGCTTAGCATTTGAGCTAAGTTGCTAACTATGGTGTAATAACAAAACAACCAATTTAACTCATTCAGTTCCGTGTGATGTGTTTGCCGCCTTCTTCAGCATAACATCACTTTAGTTGTGTTATTACATGACATGATTTTCACATGTTCAGTGCAGTGCTGTGCATTGAGTGACCTACCGATGGGCTCAAACCTCTCTTACTGGCGCTGAGGTAACATCACAGCCAGTATTTATAAGCTGAGGAGAGCCGTGCCAACCGGTGTGTGTCCCTGATACATAGACTGTTGTGTGTAGAACGACAAATCTGATTGTCTATTTGGTGTTAAGTCGAATCAACTGGAGCAGTGTAGAGATGACAAACTGAAATTCTTGATTAAATTATAATAATCCCAGTACAATACCATACGATACTGTAAAAACTATAACGAATGTCCATAACTTACTCAAAGAATGCATCTGATACACAGTCGACAGGAGAATGAACCGACATACAGCTCACCACGCTGCAGCAGACGAAGGAAAGGGACTGAACCAGGCCTCTTATCAGCTCAGGTGTGTCTTGTTGGCTAGTGTCTCGCCCACCAAGGTCTGGGCAGGAAGGAGGATTTTTCTACAGATACGATAAACTTTATTGTCCCACTCAGGGAAATTTGTCTTGGACTCTGTAGCTGCACCATGAACGTCTTGACGGCCACAAACAACCTCAGCCATACCGACACCAACAGTGAAATGACAATATTGCACATAACCCGTAGAAAACACACACATCCCACAATGTAGTACATACACACATCTCTCTCAGTAACGATACTTTGACGTTCTGGTTGTGTCAGGATGCTGAGGTGTGGAGGAACAGATGCAAAGCTACATTCAGGCAGTATGTGATGCGGTGAATTTTATTCTTAAGATGACGTGGTAACGTACATAACATGGGGAACATACACAGAACCAGGGAATAAACAAGGGAAGCACAACCAGAAGAATAACAGACGACTCGACCAGGACTGAACTGGAAACAGGACTATAAATACACAGGCAGTGATTGCAACCGAAACACAGGTGAGGGGAACAAGACACAGGTGAGACACATGAACTAATGAAACACAGGAAGTAAGCAGAGAATTTCAAAATAAAACACGAACTACAAGAAAACCAGGTACACGAACACAGAGGAATACAGGGGAAAGAGAAAACCAAAATCAGGCACACATAAGACAGGGTAGGTAAAACATGGGAGACAAGAGGGCAGGAACAGAAACTAAGGAGGTCCAGCAATTCAAAAGTCCTGATTGGGCCACGACAGATTGACTCGTCTACACCAGGAGGTTTGTTGGGAGGAAGTCCTGTTTTGTGAGCATGTAATCCACGCTCCAGGAGACATGGAGTGGACATTCCAGCTACACTTGAAAACACTCTTGTGGGTAAACTTCCCACTCGCTTGCCTTCAAAGAGTGTGGATGAGCCCGTCCCCAAAGGAGAGCCCGCGGTAGGAGGGTCCATGTCAGGCCCCCGCGAGCGAAACCAGAAAAGGATGTTGTGGATTTTGTCTTTAATGGGAATTGTTTAAAACTTCAATAGGCTTTTTCGTTGCTCTCTCACATTTGTTTTACGGACAGTATGTGTTGATGTTTAGCAGATATTTACGCCGCAAAATCGAATTACATGTAGATTTTTCTTTCTTCTCTCATGTACACAAACACAAACACACACATACAAGTGACGCCAGAAGGGCAACAAGAGTGACAGAGTATTAAATAACTTCACTGTATGTTTTGTGTCTGAAACCACACACACACACACACACACACAAAAAGAAGAATCAAGCCGCTCTGTTGTGAGGCTTTCTTTCTGCTGCGTATAAGCATCTAGGCCATCACAACACGTGGGCCGCTCCCCCTGACTTTCATTTCATGCCAGCACTGTTTGAACCCTTTAAATGGAAAAAAACGGGACAAAGCGTTCAAAACACATTTCTATCTCCTCTTTTATCAATATTGCAACCACCTGAAGAAATCCAATCTGGAGACATTTTTGGTCGCAGCTTATAATTTTTTTTTTTTCTTTTTCTACGGGGTCTGGCTGGAATTAGCTGCCAAACAGCACACACACACACACACACACAGAGCTGCGTTCACTCTGTCACATAAACATAAGCAAAACACGTGTGTTGAAAGCAGCGTCGGGCCAGTAAAAGGATGCTTCTCCATGCAAACAGTGAAAGAGGAATGACATGAAAACAGTCGACTGTAAACAAATGAAAGAAGAAAGAACGAGAACGTATGAAGCAACAAACAGCAGGAAGAAATGTGGAGATAACAGACACAAGAGACTAAGTTATATTTAGATATTAGGGGGGAAAAAAATATGGTTCAGTAATTGATTGATAATGAGCTGGATCCTGTTGAACAGCTGTCTGCTGAAATGATGCAGATGAGAACGAACCAAAATAACAAAAGCTGCGGGCTTGAAAGAGCCAAAACAATGAAGTAAAGACGTTAAAATGTTCCTCAGAGTTGAGGAAAAGAGTGATAGTGATAATGAGAGTGATAATTCTCCGTGGGTTCTTTTCCATGAAAAACTCCTCTCATAATGTATGTAGTCATTTGATCCACTGTCAATATAAAAATATCAATTTGTGCTGCTTTAATGGAAAAACAGCATTTTAGTTGTTCGGCAGGCGTATTTCATAGTTATGTTTACAAAAAATACACTGAAAACTTTAAGCTAAAACTAAAGTTTTTATATGAAAAACAAACCTATATAAACGATATTTTGTGTCATTAATAACTGATATTTACATTTTCTCTAGATTTCATCTGCATATGAAAGCAAAATAAGAGCCTACAGCCATGCTAGCAGCTCTGTGAGGTTGCGCTAAATGCTAATGTATGCTAACACTCATAATCACAACGCTAACATGTTGATATTTAGCAAATACAACGTTTACCATGTTCACCACGGTTGGTTTAGCATGCTAACATTTGCTAATTAGCACTAAACACAAAGTACAGTTGAGGTTGAAGGGAATGCCAGGAATCAGTGTTTCTCCTACAATTATATCAACGAGAACCCCCGCCAGGTCAAAAAAATATGTTTTAATGCCAGAATTAACGCTAAATATCCACTCATTCAGATATATTTAGCGTTTGGGAGTCTGTGCAGCGCTGTTCTGTAAGCCAGTGAACCTTTGTGTCGTTGCCTGGGAAACGAGCAACTCTGTTAAGTAATACGCACAGAGAAAGTGACGGTGGATACGAGTGGAGCAGAGGAAAAGGTTGGCGGTGAGTTGTCAGTCTGGCAGTAAATGTACAGCACAGACCACAGTGTGTCAGTTAAATGATGAAAAGTCACGTCTGCTGTTTCTCCAAGTGCTGGAAAAGTGAAGGGAGTTAGCTCCAAAATTAGCAACGATAGATTAGCCTAACCTGAAGATGCTAAACAGAAATACAGACTGCTGAATTCACTGTGCATTGTGTGGTTGATTAGAGCCTTAATTTATATGTTTAACATTGTCAAAGTCCCAAAACTTGAGTTGAAAATATCCCTGAAAGTCTAAAGCAAGACCTGCCCTGAACACTTTGTTTGCTAAGTTGCCTCTATTTCCTCCTCAAACTGATGTCAGATTATCTATAATAAATCCATTCTGTAATTTTTGTCGCTAAAATGGTTTGCTCATCTTATCCGCTCACTTCTATCTGATTGAATATCAGCTCGAAACATGTACAGATGTATTTCATAAGTTTGGCTAAAGAAGGAGAAAAAATAGTGAAATCCTCCCACTAATGTTTTTTAATGTCATGAACTGGATCCAGCATCAGGAGCTCCGTATATTTCTACAAAAGTTGCCAAAAAAAAATGTGACATCTGGGTATAAAATTACCTGAATCTTCTGCATCTGTATCTAAATTTTTACAGCTACGTGTATTAATAAATGACTAAAAAGTCAACCTGATGGTGGCGCTACAGGAAAAGTCAGATGAGCACCAGTACGTCATCTATTAATAAATCACTGACGGACTTAAAGGCAATTCATCCAGTAGTTTTCAAGATATTTCACTCTCAACCACAAATGTCAACCTCATGGTGGCACAAGAGGAAAAGATTCAGAGTATGAATATCTGTTAAAAAACACATCATGTCAATCCATCAAACAGTCGTTGAGATATTTTAATCTGATCCAAAGTGGACCGACAGACCAGCAGACGTCCAGCTAGGCCGGCTAAAAGCTGTCAATCAAGTCGGAGGTGATTAATTCCCCGACACGTTTTTGTATGTGAGCGGGTCAGTTAAAATTTGTTCTTAATTGACTTTTACTGCTTGAAGAAAAGTGAACAACAATAAAAAAGCAGTTTGCTACACAGTTATTCTGCCAGCAGCTTAACAGACTTCATTAATTACTTTCAGCCAGCAGCTCAGTTCAGAGCTCCTCCAGGTTCCCACCAGCTGGACGGTACACACACACACACACACACACACACACACACACACACACACACACAAACATCATCCTCGGAGGAATTTGAGGCTGGCATCATGACCTGCCCAGACTCACTTTGTGGACCGACTCCAGCTCTCTTGACTGATGACTGTGATTATCTGTTCAGCTCTCTCGACTCTGTGTGTTGTTTTGGGAACTCGCTCCCAGATTGCATTCTGTTTATCAGGTTTGGCTTTTTTCCAGGAACCCACACCATCCATCTGCCAGACTTACTGTCCCCACACACTCCTATGCACACTATATACTGCTTGTATATATGTGAATGTGTGTGTGTGTGTGTGCTGTTTCTTCTAAGGGACTGTGATTCCCACCTGCAGGGCAACAAACGTCAGTGTTAAACAATCCGTAACCATAAATCTGCTGTATAGACTGTGACGGAAGTGAGCTATTTCTTAGTAAAGATTCACTGAACACAGTTAATCCCAAAAGAAGAAGAGACACACTGTGTGTCGCAAACATTAAAGGACGGTTTCACAGTTTTTCCAAGTGTCTTAAAACAACAGTGAGGTTCCCAGAAGAACACCGGAAGAGGTTTTCCTCGCTGTCAAATGGACAAAATCCACAGTGTGTCATTTAAAAGTCGACGTGAAGCTTCATCAGTCTGAGTTTAGTCATATCAAGTGGATATCTGACACATTTACAGTCTTTTTTAGCATCAAATTCTCCTCTTTGTGTTTCCCTGTTGAGCTGCAGGTAGAAGTTTAGTAACAAAAAGAGGGACTTTGGCACTAAAAAGACTGTAACGTTGAAAGATATCTACTGGATTTGACTCATTTGGACGCTGAAGCTTCATATTAGCTTCACATAAACATCATGAAGGGATCTTCTAATGGTCAGTATGAACAGGAGGGATGATTACAGCAAGAAAAACCATGTTTTAAATGTTCATTTAGGCTCCTGACTGTTGTTTTAAGACACTTGGAAAAATTGTGAAGCCGTTCCTTTAACTTAGCCTGAGAGGAGAATGTGGTGGGCTTTAAGTAAAAGCCGCATGACGTCATCTTCTAAAAGTTAAAGTCACATCATACACATGTAGAAATCTTGTGTTTGAGAAGAAGAAGAAGAAGAAACTCTCTGAAAGATTAATGATGTAGTCCAGTGAGTGATGGCAGAAGAAGAATGAAAACTAACAGCAGACATGAGGGAAGAGATTATATGTTGGGCTTAATTAGATTTGAAATCACAGTCTGGCTCACAGTCGCCGCTTGTATCACATTTGGAAATGTTTAACAGAGCTTCCCACTAAATCCCGACACAAAAGAAATCAATAAGAAAAAAAAAAAAAAAAAAGCTTAATATGTTTTGAGATCATTTGTCAGGATTAATGGGTGCAGAGAGTATTTGGATATTCTGCCAAACCAACAACAGAGATGTTGTGTGTTTGTGTGAAAGTGTTGGACGTTGAACGACGTGACGCTGCTGCCGCCTACTGGCAGCAACGCTAACAGCATCCTAGAGACCACATCACTTAATACACAGTATAGAGTTTTATTGTTTATATTAAATCAGAAAGGATAGCACTATAACATACGTTACAAACCAAGAAAATTTTATATCTTGGGGGGGAGAAAAAAAAAAAGTAGTAACACTAGTGGACATAAACATTCTTTAAATAACAGAACTGTACATTTTAATATGCAACTAAAAAAAAAAAAGAAAAAAAAAAGTAAGACACCAAAAACAAAATTAAAAAAAACAACAACATCAAAAGAAACAGTGAGACTAAGTGACAGAAAAAAAAGATCCATGAGCAAGTTGGTACCAAACAGAACTAAAAGCTTAAAAGAGAAGGAGGAAGTTATTACTAGCTGGAATATGAAAAAAAAAAAAAAAAAAAAAAAGTCCAAATACGACAAAGTAAGGCAGCAGAAGGCAGGCGTTTAGACAGCAGGAAACAGGCGGGAAGCTGGAGGGGACAGGAAGAGAGAGGGAAACGTCATTCAGACGACAAACAAGAGAGAAAAAAAAAGGAGGGAAAAATTAAAAACAGTAAAGTGGCTCCATCACTCGCCCCACAGAGTTTATAAGAAAGAGAGAAAGAGAGAGCAGGTAAAAACGTATAATAGCTGAATATAAACTCTTTATAAAACAACCTCATGATACCCAAACACCCCTCTTCATTTTGTATTTGACAAATAGAATCACACTGAATCTCTTTCATACACTCAACAACAACAACAACAAAACTGAACCCACAGTCCACACAGTGCAGGTTTGACACCTTCTGACTGAGAAGTACAAAAAAAAACAAACAAATAAAAATAAAAACACAAACAGTGCCATGCAGCATTTTTTTTTTTTGCCTGCAATCCAAAAAAAAAATGTCGCGAGTTCCTTTTTTACGTCGTTCGCTACTCTTGTTCTCCGACTGTTGATCAGATCGCGCAGGAGGAGCAGACGCTCTTCTGATTGAACAACATACATCTGTGGACACTGGACACATGTAATATTGTGATTTTTTTTTTCTCCTTTCATTTAATTTTTCTTGTTTTTTGGTATTTTTTTGTTGTTTTTAAATCAAATTTGATCCCCCACATTGTGTACATTAGGAACTTACAAGCTGTGTTTACACTGCATAACGTACAAAGACGCACCTGTTCAACAGGTTTCACTCATCAATGGACAAAAAAAAAAAAAAAAAAAAAAAAAAGTTGCATAGCTAAAAGAGCAAAGTCAGAACATTGCTCTAAATCTTTTATTTTATTTTTGTTTTAATATAAACAATATTAAAAAATAGCTCTTTGAATTGCAGTAATTGTATTTTAATCACGATACAAAACAGGGGACGCTTCGAGCCCTAAACGGCCGAGTCATTACATCATCAACTGGAAATAATGAGCTGGTTACAAAAAGACATTTCTAGAGGACGACAAGGTCAAAGCCCAGAAAATATATATATATTTATATATTTTAATAAATTCTCTTACATCAAAATGTAACATCTGCTGCTGGTACTTTGAAATGTGTGTATGTGCACTGACTGTACATGTTTTAGTCACTTTCTTTGTATAATGGCTTCATTCAGCTTCTTCTTTGGGTTCTCAGGTAAAAAAAACAAAACAAAAACAGTCTTATCATCTTACCAGGGGTAAAAAAAAAAAAAAAATCATCACAATGTGAACCAATTAGTGCAAAAGAGGTTAAGTGCAATGTTACATGATGTCCGATGTCCACGTGATTTTTACAGTCTGCTCTCTGGATGAGTCACTTTTGACTTTTTTCAGCCACAGAGGAGGGGTGGAGGGGGGGGTTAGGGGTGAGGTTAGGGGTGAGGAGGGGAGGGGGGGGGGTTACTGTACTGCCGCAACACGAGGACAGAAAGCCGGATGCAAACAGATACTCAGGGGGACATAATCGATCCACAGTAGCACAGCGCATGCCCTTATTCACAACAAAGATTTAAAGTACAGTACAAGCGCCATTACAATTCAGTACAAAAAAAAAAAGTAAAATAAAACATATGCAATGAATGTACATAGAAGTATTTTTTTAAAAACAAACAAACAAAAACATGTCAAAAAATGTTAAGTTCCATTTTTTTTTTTTTTTTGGTAAAATTTTTTTTTTTTTTTTTTTTTTTTTTTTTAATTTAAATGGATTTGTACGGCGTCCCAGTGCTGCCAGAAGAAATCACAGCCGACTCATCTGTGTCCGAGGAGAAGGGGAGATCCATCCAATCACAATCAGGAAAAAAAAAATATAGCATTTACTCTGCACATCTTTTATATTTCTTAATTAGAAATTCAAAAAAAAAAAAAAATCTATACTCTTTAGTAATATTTACTTTATTAAAATCTCATCTTTGTAAACAGTTTGCCCTTTTTTGTCTCTAGTTTGAAAATATATTCTAATCAGACTGAAATTGAGGCCATAAATCTGCGGCAAACATCTTTTAAAAATAATCTGATACTGTATGCAAGAAAAAAAAAAAAAAAAAGCTTCAATCCCTCTAAAGTCTTCATTTCTACCATGATTGTTCCAAGAGCCTGAAGTAGCCACGGCACGGCACGGCACGGCACGGCTGGCTTTTCTTTTTGTTTTGTTTTGTTTTAAACATCACTGCCAGATGTTTTTTTTTTTTACCAGCAACACGTTATCACCGCTCCCAGCTGTGCGAGCTCTCTGATGGGCTTCCCGGTCGCTCACGATGTTAAAAAAACAAACAAACAAACAAACAACAAAAAAAAAAAACTGTTGTGTTGGCATTTTCTTTCTGCTGCTCTTCAGCAATGTGATGGGGTTGCTATGGTGCGTAACCATGGCGACGAGGTTGCCACAGCTTCGGGGGGGGGGGGCGAGGGACTGTGAGCTGATGATGATGATGATGATGATGAGAGAGAGAGTGAGAGAGAGAGAAGCGGGAGGACTCGGGGCTCCTCGCTGGATTGTGTTTTTTTTTTTTTTGGTTGGAGGAGGTGCAGAGTCTCAGAGCTGATTTCTATCTTTCTTTCTCTTTTTTTTTGCCTCATTAGAAATAACGTCTGAGGAAAAAAATATGTTTTATTCAAAAGTGTCCTCCTTAGAAAGTGTGTGCATGGTGGTGTCTTTCACATTTAATGAATCTTAGTGGCAGTGGATGCATGCACAGTGGCCCTATAAAGAAAATGTCTGCATGCATATTCGGATTTGTACACTCTATACACTGCAAATTCATCTGTGTGTGTGTGTGTGTGTGTTCAGGAGAGAGGGGAAGAGAGACAGAGAGAGAGAGAGAGAGAGAAAAAAAACATAAAAAAAAAAAACACGTCTCTTTCTTTTGAAACCTGTGACGCTCTCGTTAAATCGCTCAGAGTCTGTCACTGCGGAAAGTATCCTCCACCGACGGGTCCGGCAGCACCATGTCGGGGTCGCTGAGCATGCTCAGACCGTCCAGGCTGAGAGGTTCGATGCGTAGCGCGTCCTCCAGCGGGAAGCCTCCCTCCGAGTCGAAACATTCGGGCACCGTGGAGAGCGCGCTGCTGATGTCCTTTGACAGGCTGGGGTTGGAGTCATCTGCGGAGAAGGAGGAGGAGGAGGAGGAGGTGAATGTTTATTACAGTCTGGGACAACACTTCCTCTTTTCTGGCTGTTAGTCATGACCGCTCTCTTTAAAAACAAACAACAAACAAACCAACAACTCTCTTCTCAGTACCACTGTTTAAAGATCTGAAGCTGCACCTTTGTTCGCTTCTCTGTTGAGAGAAATCACAACCTGCTCTCTTTAATTCCTGATAAACTCACTGATCAGTGAAACAGCACAGTGTGAATAATTCTGCTCTGACTGGAGTCACTCTTATCTTCTCACGCTGCTCCCGTCACGTCCTTCATGCTCTCTTGATGCTGGTTATCTATTTCTGGACGAATCTTTCTGTATGATCTCACCAGTATGTTTGTTTATGTTTATATTACTGTATTTTCCAGACTATATGGTGCACTTAAAAGCCTGCTCTCTGTCAAAATGTTTTAGTACGACGGGATTAGCAGGCAGCTACACACTCTCTGTTTTCTATTTATCTGTTTAGCATCGTCAGGCTAGGCTAACCCACTGTTGCTAACTTTGGAGCTAACCTTCACTTTTCCAGCAGTTGGGGAAACAACAGACGTGACTTTTCATGGTGTTGACAAGCTGCAGCGTTTATTAACTGACACACTGTAGTCTGTACTGCACATTTACTGCCAGACTGACAACTTACTGTTGCTGCTAACCGTTTCCTCTGCTCCGCTAGCATCGTTAGCATTCACCGTTATTTCAGACGCTCTCTCTCTCTCTCTCGCTTAACCACTCACTGGCTAAGGAGTTACGCTAACTGCAGTTTCCATGGCAACGACACAAACGTTAACTCACGTTTCAAGACAGCGCTGCTCAACGGCTCCCAAACTCTATTGATTTAAGAATGAATGGATATTTAGCGTTATTTTTGACATTTAAAAAAATATTTTTGGCCTGTAGTATTATAGGGTAAACTCTGGCTAACGTTTGATTTAACGGTTTACAGACTGCGTTTTTTTTACTTGTTACAACTGAACAATGCTGAGAGTTATTGTGAATGTGTTTAATAAAGTTTGACTGACTGACTTATCTGACCATTCATTGACAGTGTTATTATTATCCAGTGCGGAAAATACAGTAAATATCCTACAAAGTCAGCAGAGACTCGTCGTGTTGAACCTGATGTGTAGAAACACACATCTGTTCAACTAGAGGAGAGAAAATAATCTATTACAGCAGATCTCATCATCATTATGTGTTATAATCTTTAACATTAAACTCTCATTTTTAATAATAAGTATTAAAGTATAGCTTTTAATATTTTATATTAAAGTGTCGCTTTTATGGTTTATTACTATCCTATTGTGTCCTCCTTCGTTTTATTGTGTCTTTTATCTTGCTGTGCAGCACTTTGGAAACCTTGTGTTTGTTCAAATCATAAATATAATATAAATAAAGTGGATTGGATTTAAATTAAATTAAATGTTGCCCCATGGTCTTCATTACAACACGACCTCTTTCCTACTTTTATTTCATTGGTAATTCAATTTTTCTCATTTTCTAGTTAATGTCTTCTGTTTTAAATATATTTATGTTATATTATAATTTCTCTTTTGTTTGATGTTTGCTTACATTCCTGTGTCTGTTTAAAATTCAATAAAGTGTCTCTGCGTAGCTTTTAGCCTCTTTTAGCTGATTGTTTTGTTTCTGCTGTTCATTTCCTGTTTCTGTTAAGTCTCCGACAGCAGCAGCAGCAGCGGTCAGCTGTTTTCATAAACAAGGATCGATACCATCATTTGTACTTGAAGTAGTCCACATGCCGTGTGAGTGTGTGTCAACTTGCGTATGCTTCGTCTACCCTCTAGAGGCTAAACTCAATTAATGCAGCTTTAAATAAACAAACAAAAACATTTTTTTTTCTCTTCATACTACATATTTGCTTTTTCTTCAATAAAAAACACACAGTTCCTCCCAGAATGCACCACAGCCTCTCCTCCAGATCACCTCCCACCCTACCGCTCACCAGTGAGTATGATGTTGGGCAGTCCTCCGCTGCAGTTGGAGTACAGCATGTTAGACCTCATGTGCATGGGGTCCTGCAGGTTGCCATGGCTGCCGCCCAGCCCCGCGAGGGCCGCCTGGGAGTAGTAGAGAGAGGAGGAAGAGGAAGGGTCGAAGCAAGAACCCCCCGCTGTGGAGCTCATGGCGTTTTCCAACAGACTGAACTGGTCCAACTGGTCGGCAGATGGCGGGAGAGAAGAAAATGGCAAACGAAAGAAAAAAACGTCGTCACGGTTACCGCGGGCAGCTTGTTCGATGTGATGTGTTCAAGTGTTTTGTCTCATAACATGTAGAGTTCACAGAGAAGATTAGTCACACTACAACCGACGGCGATGACACGTTTAATGAGCGTCCATTCATAAAATATGTAACATTTATCCTTACAGAGCAAAAACTGGTGTTAAATAAGATAAAACATTTCAACAAGTCTTTCTTCTGTCTTTGAACTTGCTTGTGTGTAGAGAGAGAGGAAAAAAATGAATGTTGTAAGAAGAAGATCCTGCTTTGAGTCACAGTTTATTGCAGTGATTTTTTTTTTTTTTTCCCATAACAAATGTTGCAGATTTTCACATCCCCATTTACTTCATCTGTTGGCGTCACGGCGCTCGCTCGATGAGGAAACTCTACACCGAGGATTACACCGAGCCAACTAAAGTTTTGCAACATGAAAACATTCACAAAGCCTTTTTTTTTCCTCCGGTTTTTTCATGTAGAGTTTATATTACTGGGTAGAAAACCCGACTGAAAGCTTGAGCAAGAATAATATACATTTACTTAAAATGTTACGGATCTCTGGGCTTTTGAGACTCAAATTATAGTAGCAGAAATCACTGCCATGCGTCCGAAGACTGAGAGGAAACAACGATTATAAAGAGAGAATTTAGATTTACATGATAAAAGATGATGGAAAAATGGTTTAATTATGAAAATAAACCTATAAAATTAACGTGTATCAGACTTTTTTCTCCCCTTTGTATTTGTTTTTCAGTTTTTCTTTCTCGCCTTAATATTTTATATTTTCATAAAAAGCTTTCGTCTCCTTCTGAAATAAATGTGTGTGTGTGTTTGTTTCTGGACGTGAGCTCGTACCTGATAGGCGGAGGTCTTGCTCTGGCGGTTGGAGTACTGCGGCTCCATGAAGGGGTCGTTGAAGAGCGTCGCCATGTTGTTGTGCTGTCGAGGAAGAAAAGCAGACGATCTGTGAGCTCTCTCTCTTCTCCTCTCTCTTCTCTCTGAGGTGAACTATGACGTAAATAAAACAATTCCTACCAACGGTTCATCGAGGTGAAACAGACCGGGGTTCATTTATAAGTCGAAACCGTCTGTGACTACGTGGGACTATAATTGAAATCACATTATAACCTTTTTAAAAGAGTCACACAAACACTTTTCCTGTTACACTTTACTGGCCTCGATACCTGCGAATGATTACAGGTCACCCAGTCCAACATGTGATTGAAGTTTAATAGTTTCATGAAGGTATTAACGTCTTTTTTCCACATTTGCAGGTTATTTTTTGATGTTGTTTTGGTTTATTTAGTAAGAAAACAACCACACAGTGAAGGTGATCGCTCCAGTTAATGCCAGTTAACAGTTAATCTAATCTTCTCTGCTAATTTCTGCTCTGAAGGGGGAAAAAAAAAAAATCAACAATGCATGGAGCAACACAAACACTGCTGCGGACGCCGTCACTTACTTGGCTCGCGTTGAAGTCCAGCGGGATGCTCTGAAGAGGAGAAACAGGCTGCTGTTGCTGCTGCTGTTGCTGTTGTTGTTGTTGTTGTTGTTGTTGTTGTTGTTGCTGCTGCTGCTGCTGCTGCTGCTGCTGGTGCTGATGCTGGCACTGTCGGCTCTGGTCCACTGCATGCTGGGATTGCTGGTAGAGCGGATAGGGCGGGGGCGGCTCCCTCGGCATGTTGCTGGTATCCAAAGCAACTCCCTGCACAGGAACGGAGAAAAAGCCAGCAGGAGTCACTAAAGACTGACGACCGGTTTTGAAAAACGGAGGCTCGGGAGTTGAAGTTTATTCGTTGTGATTGTCGTGTCATTACTCAAAAACATTCTCTCAATCAAAACGAGTAAAAACAAAAGCACCAGTGTGTGTTTTTGGCAGCGGCGGAGATTTCTACTCAGAGGTTGGATTCTTTCATATTATTGCACATTTCCTCTTGTTACTAAAGTTTTTTTTTTTTTTTTTTACAGATTTAGTTCTGGTTTTAGTATTTTTGACATAATAAGAGGTTCTTCTCCTCCAAAATATTACTTTGCAAATTCGCAACGACACCGGAGACGCTCGGAAAGCAACAAATCAACTAAGTTACACACAAAACGCCCCGAAAATAAAACGTCTTTGTCAACATTTCAGAGCTCGCATAAAAACAAACAAAGTGTGTGAGGTGTGTGTACCTGCGTGATGGGGGACAGCGAGGGGGACATGGTGGGAGACAGCTGCTTGGCCAGACCTCTGCGTTGCTCGGCACCGGGAGACAGGGTGAGGGGGCTGATGGGAGCCGGCCGTCGCCGCGGGGAGTTGCTGGACAGACGCAGGGACGAGTTGATGGAGGGATTGCTGAGCGATGACTGCAGTTGGCAGTTGTTGAGGGACGCCTGAAGTGAGGGGTTGCTCAAAGAGGAGGAGAGACCTGCGGGAGGAGAGGGGGGAGGAAGGGGGGGGTGAAAAGACAAGGGATGGACGCGGTTTGTTCCGCTTGATCAGTCGGATTTATAAAAAAAAGAGCGTGATTGCATGTTACAATGAAACAAAGTGAGGCAGCTGTGAATCCAGAGCAGATACGGGCCCTTTGAAACCGAGGAGAACATGTGGAAGTTATGATGCATTATATACTCAATTTTCCAGCATGCTCTCCAGTCCCCCCCCCCTCTCCCTCCCCGTCCCCGACCCCTCCTCCTCCTCCTCCACCAACCCCCAACCCAAAACACTAGACTTTATTGTGTGGCTGGGGAGAGAAACAGAGAGAGAGAGAGTGGAAGGAAAATGAGAGGACAGAGAGAAACTGAGGGAAAAGAACAGAGCTGATTGTAGCGAGCCAGAACAGGGTCAAAGTTCCCGTGTCACTTTGGTGCTCGGCCAAGCTGAACTGTGCTCGACATGAGAGCCCGACCACACATACACTCACGAAACACAGAGAGAGAGAGAGAGAGAGAGAGAGGAGGAGAGGAGGGGGGGAGAGAGAGGGAGTGGCGGTGGCGGGTGTGATCGGATCGGATCAGATCACAGGCAGAGAGTTCAGAGCGAGGAAGTCGGACACACAGAGAGATTCATTCAACGATGTTATCCGTAATGTATGGTCGACCGGCAAGTCTGGAAGCTGCGACTGGTTCCCAGCATCGCAGTCCACGAATGAAAACAGAGCTGCAGAGAGATCGTAACTCACTTCTACTGACATATCCACGACTTTTACAGTGTCGGCCGGTCCAGAGTTGGCTTCACGAGGAGGCAACAGATCCCAACTTCATTCACTGTGCTCCCTCGCTTGTATAAAAGCAGATGTTTTCTCACATCAGTGTAACTATAGCGATGACTGAAATACATTATAAATGACTGAAACTCTAAGATTTATTGTAAATATTCAGCCTTACGTCGCTACGGTTACGCCTTCAGTTGAGCAGGAACTAAAAACGTGTCATCACCGGAGGAGGTTAGTTTAGGTTAGAGAGCTGAATATTTTCATGGATTTAAGAAAGTTATTGATTATTATTATTATTATTATTATTATTATTATTATTATTACCTTTGAGTCAAACATTTTCAGGCCTTTATTTACACTGAAGTGATTTCTCATTGTGTTTTTTTGTTAGATTATTAGGAAAGTGATGCACTATTTTTGTGATTTGTTTTAACTTTGCACGACTACGTTGACACTTGTCAGTAATTTGGTGCCCCTCCTGCTGTGAGCCTCTCCCCCCCCCGGATATTTGTTCTAGCTGCGACACTGGACCAGTCAGAAGAGAAGGGGAGGAGGGACGGGACACATGTTGAATGCTCCGATACAGACGCCGCACTCAACAGCAGGTAGACTGTTAGAGATGTGTTGCTAGGTAACGACCCAAATCCTACAAGAACTCTTAATCAAAGCAGTGAAATAAAAACTGCGTCTTATTAGCGTCCAGTGTGACGAATTATGTGATAAAAAAGGCAGAAATGAAAAGAAAAGAGGAGGACGAGAGATGAAAGTAAGAACTGCAGAGAGAAGAGGAGGAGGAGGAGGAGGAGGAGGAGGAGGAGGAGGAGGAGGAGGAGGAGGAAGTGAGGATCAGATGACACGATAACATTCGTGACACAATTTTCTCCCATATTTGTTTTAATTATCGTCTCTCCTGCTCGTGTGACGTCACCAGCCTCGATTCTAGATTATAAAAATAAAACTTAAATGTTCGAATTAATCTGAGAACCCTTAAACACTGGGTGACGTGATGTCCTGGTGGTTAAAGGACGAGTTCTTCTTCTTCTTCATCGTCTTAAAACAACAGTCATGAGCCTTTAAGTCCAACTGAAACATGTGTTTTTCTTGCTGTAATCATCCCTCCTGTTCATACTGACCCTTCATAATCTGCACTTATAATGTAAGAAACAGGAGATGAAACCCACACCCTTTGTTCTGAGAAAGAAAAAAAGTATTTTAAAGTTTATCTGAAAGATAATACGAGGCTTTAACTGTCTTGGGTTAGTCAAAACAAAGAGGATATCTTCCATCTTTGTGTTTGTGAAGTCGAGTCAATTTTTTATTTATATAGCCCAAAATCACAAATTTGCCTCAGGGGGGCTTCGCAGTCTGTGCAGCGATACAACATCCTCTCCATTCCAATAAGGGAAAAACTCCCTAAAAAAAAACCCCCGTCTGTTTCCCTGGACGGAGTTTCTCTGCTGAGCTTAGCTGGAAAGATCGAAAAGAAAAAAGGAATTTGGCACTAAAATGACTTTGAAACATATCAACATAATTTGTCTAATATGGACAGCTGAAGGTTCCTGTGAGCTTCAGATAAACTTTTAAATGTACTTTGGCACTAAATGACAGTGTGGACTTTGGCCTCCATCACTCACATTTGAAGGAGGGTCTTTTAAAAAGGTATAATCTGTAATTATTCCTCATTAAAATGTCTAAAAACAACTAGATCTATGTTCTATGTGTTGTTGACTTGTGTACTTACATTATCCCAAATGAGAAATCTGTCATTTAATAAAAGTAACGGACCGTTTCATAGAAACAAACGTTAGCAGCAGCTCAGCTAACAGCTAACAGCCCCTCCAGGAAACAAACAGCTGCAGAAATATTGATTTTTTTTAGATGAAACAGCTTTAAGTAGTATTTTTTAACTATTTTAATCTGCATGTACGTTTGATTTTGGAGAAGAGGAGACTTCTGCGGATAATTTGGCTGCCAGCAGAAACCGGACAAACGTCTGGATCTTATGTTAAAAGAGAAATAAAGTGTTAGCAGCAGCTCAGCTAACAGGCTAACAGCCGTCTGGTGGTCACCAAACATCGTTGGAGAAACACTGGTTTTTAAAGGTAAAACAGCTTTAATTAATATTTTAATGATTTTAATCTGCGTGTACGTTTGTTTTTGGAGAAGAGGAGACTTCTGCGGCTCCAGGAGAAACCGGACAAACGTCTACATTCAAAGTTATAAGAAATAAACCAAACAAGTGTTAGCAGCAGCTCAGCTAACGTCCGTGGGTCGCCGTACATCGTCGGAGAAACACCGATCTTTTAGGTGAAACAGCTTTATTCAGTGTTTTTACCTGTAATCAGCGGGTCTGTTTGTCCTGGAGAGGAGGAGACCTCTGTGAGTAAAAACATCCTGAACCATGAACACCGGAGTGTCCGCGATGAAGCTGATTATTTAACTACAAAGACAACAACTCCCATGATCCCTTGCTACTTCACACCGTCATCACACTCCATCTTTTTGTTATTGTTTTGATCGAGAGACTCCTAGCGGCTGAAATGACATGTTGTGCATTTAATATCCAGCATGAACAGGAGGAATAATTACAGCTCACATGGTCACCTGACTGTTGTTTCAGGACGCTGGAAACAGTTTGAACTGCTCCTTTAAAACGTGCACTTTGTGATCAAAACCGCCCCACTTTGAAACCTGGTCTTGGATCTTTGCTGGGTATCAAGTTCACCTTTTCTTTCCTGTCGTCTGATCAGCTGTGTCACCCAAATTTTAAATTATAAATCGTCACAAAAATCATCGCACGAGACTTTAAAGTTTGTTAATTTGGATAAAAATAATAAGTTTAGTTGTGAATCTTCTTTACAGAGAGCAGTTTGAGAGATGAGGGATTATTTTATTGCATCTTTGGCATCACAATATGATTATCAGGATAAAAAAAAAAAACACCTTCTAGATCTGTGTTGAAACGTGTTGTGAAGTCACATGCCGTAAACACACACCTGTGCTCCACTCACCCTGTGAGTTACCGATGCCGAGGTGCATCATGGCGGCCGGCAGGTTTCCAGTGCTGCTGCCCCCGCTGAGGTTGGGGTACCCTCCGTTGTCCTCGGGGTCCAGCGGGGTGGAGAGCGGGGAGGGGAAGTGCAGGTTGCTGAGGTCGGGCAGCGAGCCGCCGGTGTTTAACGAGCTCTGGTAGTGGGACAGACCGGGGTTCTGCTCCGGAGACGGGAATATGCTGCAGAGATAGAAAACCTGGTTTGACACCGATGCTCGAAAAATCCGTTTGTTTCATATAAATGTCGTGTTTGATTAAAAGGCGGCGTCGTTAAAACAGGCCGTCATCGCCATTTTCAAAATTGACGAGACGTTTTCTTTGACTCCCGTCCGCCCACTCGCCATTTTCTGGATTATTTCTCTAATTTTCTGCTTTAACAGCATATGAGCAGCAACAACTGTGACTCATTGTTGTCTCCCCCCCTCCTCCTCCCTCCCCTGCCCCTCCCCCTCCTCTCTCCTCTCCTCTCGATGCACACAAACTGACACATCACAAAACAATGAACTTGCCTCCACAAACAAACACACACACGTGTCTTTGCTGTCAGAAAACAAGAGGCCGAGGCTGCTCGGGCGCCCGCTGTGCAGGTCATAGCGTTCTGCCTTTATTCATCACTCTGTACGTCAATCACTTATTTCCAACATGGAGGCCGTCTTTCTAGGAATCTCACTTCTCTTAAGGCTATTTTAAAAGGGCCGCATCGCAACGACAGACGCACTGAACTACGCTTTGATCCACATCGTCCACTAATAAACACGTTACAGGAAAACCGCTGCCTCTAAAAAGCGCAAAAATCAGCCCCGTAAAACATTAAAAAAAAAAAAAACAACGTGAGACATCCGCTCGCCTGGAAACCATGACATGACACCGGAGGTCATCTGCAAACGGCAAGACAATGGTATTTGCAAACCGCTGTGAAACAATGCCAGAGGAATCCGATTGTAATAACAAACTCTGTTCCCCTCTTGTTTTAAAAAAAGGCGCTGGAGGTGTAAAGAGGAACACAGACATCCTGTTTGATGAGGTGGGGATGTGCGGCATTTCATTTCTAGGATTCCATTGTGTCTCTTGACGGGCCGCGGACGATGGAAAACACCTGTATCCTATTTCGAGCGGCAGAATCTGATTCGGAGGAGGAGGAGGAGGAGGAGGAGGGAGACAGTGGCAATAAAATAAAAAAAAAAAATGTTTTGTGTGATGTTACATTAATGATCCAAGTGCAACTGAATAACATACATGTTGACCTTTTGACCCCCACCCCCCTCACTTACTTGATTCCAGGCACTTCGCAGGATTTAGGCCTTGATGCCAAAGTCTGGACCTGAAACACAAACACAATTATATCAGAAACTCATTGAAGGATTTAATAAATATATTCTAACTTTTTTTCCTTTTTGCTTTCCGGCGTTTCAAAGATATAAAAAGGGGGGCAGGATCGGCAACAAGTGGAGAGCGTCGTGGCTGCCGCTGGGATTTGTGCCGGCTCGTTTATTAGCACTGGTCCGACTTTTTCCCTCCAGATATCTCAACGCAATATCAGCCAATATATAAAAGATTCAATTAGACAGCAGAGCTCTCTGTTGGAACTTCATTAATCTGATTTCATGAGGTAATACGAGGCCGGGGGGATTGCTGCGGAAGCCCGATGTGACCGATTCTTATTATGAGATAGACGAATCGATCCTCTAACGGCTGATTAATGTGGTCACTATCAGCGCCGATACTGATTCTAAGTATCAGATGGCTGCATCCATCCATGCATATGAGTAACGGCCTCCTTTAAGGATTGGCTGAGCAAAGATGAGCCTGAACCGCTGGCGCATCCTGGTAGGATGTTTTTAAGTCTCACCGCCGGGGTTCCACCGGGAGCGTGTGCGCCGCTTTCCGGCTCCGACGCGGTTTTGCTCCGACCTCTGCACGGCGCCCGATTCCACCGGGAGCGTGTCAGAAGCGGAGCGCCTTCACGGCGGGGAAGCCATCCGCCATTTAAAGCCAGTAGCACTCCTACTACAGTAATTACAGCAGCTTAGTCAAAGCTGATAAAGTGCCTAAAGGTTACCGTAATTACTGCAGTAGCAGGGCAACTAAACTACCCATTTTTTTTAACTTCCTCAGGTTTCGTTGGTCATTTTCATTGATTTTTGTGCTTCTGCTGTGGTTAAATAGGCTACGTAGTTAAATGGTTTCTTTACCCGTCTGTTTTAATTGTGTTTATTGTTGATCTACGGTGTTTTATTTTGAAAATTGACCGGATGCTCAACACTGTTTCTGTGTTTGACTTCCTCGATCTGCTCTGTGCTGCTTGACGCGGCCTCTTTAAAAAATAGACTAGGCGCCTATCTTTAGCGCAGTGGTGCAGAGAGCCGCTTCTGGGACGCACCCGGTGGAATAGGGTGCACTGACTTTGGATGTCGTTGTTGTTGTTTGATGTTACTGATTTCCAAAAACCTGTCTCCGGCCTGGCCCGTCCTTACTGATCACCTTTCTATGGTCATGCAGGAAATACTGGTTCAACATGTCGTCCGATGACCTTCGACCGAATCACAGCAGCCACAATCGTCTAATCTGACACAGTGACCATTAAAAGCTTTTCTTATTGTCAACAAATCTCATATCAAAACAAAAAGTATTGTGTGTCTGATGCATCTAAATCCTCTGTTGACCTCCATTGTACTAAAAACACACATCAGTTAATTAGTTTGTTAAGAAACGACTCCAAAAGACGAATAACGGCGACTGCAGGTGCTAACGTGGCGTTTATATAGGATGCATGTTTTTTTATGAATCACTTGTCACATACGGGGGGGATATACGTCAGGTGGTGAAGGTGTTACATCAGCGATGGTATCACCAGCTGCTCTCCCGGCGGGGTTTTTAAATGAGAGGGTGGGGGGGGGGGGGGTGCTTGAGCTGCAATAAATGTGCAAAAGACCCTTCGGATAGTCGCTTAATTTCAGTCTCTGGAGAGAAGTTCACTGACGATGTGCAGGAACCTCGTCCATGCTGTAAACAATTTATATTTTCCCCCCCCTCATGTCATTTTCCACTTGTATGAAGGAGGAAGGAAGTTTGGACCCCGAAGTTACAGTACATCACATACGACCATTTCTTCTTCTTCTTCTCGTGTGTCGTTTAAGAACATTGTTTAAAACATGTTTACGTTACGGAGGAGTAACATATACGAGGCTTTATTTCCACAAAACAACACTCGTAAGTAGATTCATTCATCGCTGGTTTGTTGACAATAAGAGAGAAATATAGATGTTGTCCAGTCTTGTCTTAAAGTTTGGTGTTCCCCCTCCCCCCCATCCCCTCCAGCGTCGGCATGGCAACAAAGTCAAGAAAAGTAAAGCGCAGCGACAGCAACAGTCTCACCTTCTTGGCCTCCCACAGCTGCTTGGGAAGGGGCTTACTGACACCTATTAGGCTCTCCTCGTTAGGCAGGGTGGGAAAAGAGAAGACTGCAGGAGAAGGAAGGTAAGACTTTTTTAATTAGAGCATGTGTTCAGCAGACAAACAGATGTGAACCATTTTATTTATTTATTTATTTTCTTGATGATCGAAAGAAAGAAAAAAAAAAAGAGCGACTCACTATCTCCGGATCCGTCCACCTCTGCTTCGTTTACGCTAGCTGTGTGCCAGCCTCCACAAGAAACAAACAGACAAAAATAAAGAAGGAGGGAAGGGAAGGGAGAGAGGAGGGGAGGGGGGGGAGAGAAAGGGATGATCAATGGAGAAATAAAGAAAGACATAATAAAACAAAGGCAGAGGAACATTAGAGCATATTCAATATTAACCAGCTGTTTGAATCCAGGCACAATAATTAGTCCCCTTTTTAGAAATACACTCTGCAATTACTGTGCAGCTTCATAAATACGACAGTTGGTGCATCTGGCGTCGTGTCGTTAGTCACAGATGAGGAAAAAGGGAGGAGAGGAGTTTACGTAGACTGACGAGGACTGACGAGGGATTAAAGAGAGGGTCATTGTTTTTCCCTCCTGCCTCTTTCTCTTCTTCCTTACTAGAGACCTGATGTCAGATATACACGCCTTTGTCTTGTTTGTATTGTTAAGCAATAACACTTCCTGTGACCTTTCTTACTTATTAGGAAAATATTTCTGTTTTTTTTTTTTCTCTTCCTTGATCGTCTCCCTTCATTGCTCAAAACTTCGATCGCCCACCACCTAGAGAGAGACGGCTGCCCTAACAGACGAGGACAATGAGGTGATATATAAAAGAGGTCTGGCGTAATTTCATTTCCCTTTCAAAATAAAATAATAAAAAAAAAAAAGGTGTCTAGTTGCTGTTGCTCGTAGAGGCGCGACTGGGACAGAAACAGGACAACTGGGATGGAAAATAGCTGGCTCGCGTCCCTGGCTGGATAACACACAGAATGTGATGCACTCTGCGCGCGCGTGTGTGTGTGTGTGTTATAAACGCACAGGATTAAGAAAGAAAAAAAAAAAAAAGGAGCTGCCTACCGCCTGCCAAAGCATACCAGCAATCAAAAGGCCTGTCAGCTGCACAAGTAACGTTAGATCTCTCCTCTGACTGATGCGGCTCGTTTTCCATTCACAATAACTGGCGGGGAAGGAAATCAGCAAACCGAAAATACTGCGGCCGAACTGCTTTAAGTGTTTCCACCCCGGCAGGGTGAGTCATCGCTGTGATTCCTAGTTAGATGCTTCTTTAATCAGCCGGGAGCTTAACACCACTCGAAACCCACTGAAACCTTGAGAGGTGTCAACGAGGCCCCCCCGGGGGGCTCCGTGCTCCTCGGATGGTAGCGGGTGAGGCAGCGAGGCGGCGTCTCTTGTTCCCTCACCGTGAACCGGAGTTCAGTGTCACGGCCTCTTTTAGAGGAAAGGATATACGGGCCTGTGCAGCTATGTGTAGCACGCTGCTGGTGGACTCTATACGGCAGGCGGACTATGCGGGAGGACTGTGAGGTATACGCTGTGTGATCCAGCAGAAGGCAGAGCAGGTCACCTTTGGGGAAATGTAATTATTTACTCAGATATACAGTCCAGGTCAGCTGGCAGCTCCGCGCCGAGTGAGGCAATGCACGAGAGTAGGGCTGAAACAATTAGTTGCCGGGCAGAAAATTAATTTTGAGAACAGTTGCAGCTTCTTAAAAGTGGAATATTTTGTGGTTTTGTTCGACTTGTGTGATTGTAAACTGAGTATCTTTGTGTTTTTTTAAGACTGCGGTCAGACAAATAAAAAAAAAAAAAAGACAATTTTAAGACATCCCCGTGGGCTCCCGAGAACTTGTGATTTCATTTATTGCAGTTTGCTGACGTTCTAAAAAGAAAATTTTTTGGGTAGACGGATCGTCAGCTGCAGCCGCGCAGAGTTTCATGGGATGCTGGTACAACATAAGCATGAAATATGCAACATACACACAGGACGCCATGCCAACTGGGTTTAAGGGCAGTCGTTTTTTTTAAAAAAAACAACATCTTGTAATTCATATTTCTTCGCCGCGTTGATTCTGTTTGTGTGTGAAACTCGGCACTTGGCTCCGATCTTAAAGGCAATATCCTGTTTAAACTTGTTGGCTAAACACAGCGGGTAGTAATGCAGCGGAGGAGCGCTCGTCTCGTCCACCGCACACTTCATCAGCGCTGAGATCAGACAAAAGCCACAAACACTGTCAGAAACACCCTGGACGCTCGGATGGAAAGAGCCCAGGAGAGAGAGAGAGAGGAGAGGAGAGAGAGAGAGAGGAGAGAGAGAGAGAGGCCAGCGTGAGGGATCGGGAGGGAAACAAAGGAAGAGGATGATTTAAGAGTCTGATTGTTTCTTCGGACCAATCATAGTTCAATTACAAATGTATAAACAGAACGTTTTAAAACCAACAACAAAAAAAAAAAGGGGGGAGGATGTGTGTGATTTGTGTAACTGAGTCCAGAGTGGTTTTTTTGCAGGTCTGAAAAGCAGCTGGCTGGCTGGACTGGACTGTGTTCTCTGTTAATAAATGACCAGAGGACACAGAAACACAAACACCATAAACTAGCATGATTACTATGACATGGGCCCCGTGTAAGAGCAGCCGGTGACCTGGTTAAAAAAAAAACAACATGTCAGCGCTGTGCTTTAATAGTTCTGCTATCACAAGGCTGCGTCTCGACGATATGAAAGTCCGACTCGGAGGTGACGTCTCAATACTCAAGTAGTGAATATTAACACCAGTCAGCTGTTAATAGATCCTGACGGCTTCTGCTCTTCGTGGTCGTTCGCTCACATGTACACACACACACACACACACACACACACACACACACACACACTTCTTCAGCCTAATAAAGTTGAGCAGTATATACATGACTTTAAATGGTAAAAAAACGCTTTACAGTGTTTCTGCTGAGCCTGCACACACACACACACACACACACACTCAGGATTACACATTTTATTGGGGCTGCAACCAACTATATTCATTTTATTTTATTATCATTAATCGTTTTGTTTACAAAATGTAAGAAAATATTTTAAAAAATGTCCGTCGCATTCTCACTACGCCCTCGGAGATGACGTCTAATGTCTTGAGTTGTCTGACCAAACAGTCCAAAAACTAAAAAATATGCAAGTTCTCAAAGATATAAAACAAAAAAAAACAGAAAATCCTGAAAAATCGAGAAGCTGGAATCATTTTTTTTGGCTTAAATGATAACTTGAACATCAAACTAGTTATAGTAATCGATTAATTTCTGTTATAGATCTACGTTTAAGAGCGAAAACTGCAACTAAACAGAGAAGTTTAAAGACATAATGTGTTGAATGCTGAGCTACAGGCGTCCATTAGCTGGTTTGGATTGAAGGACACATCATAATAAAACCATCTCTGTTAAGAAACTATCAACCAAAATTCATGTTTTGTGATTAAAAAAACAGCCAAAACAAAAACACACAAATAAAGAAAAGCAGTTTTTTTTTGAAGGTGAGTATCTGGTGTGTTTATTTGTGAGTGGATGTTACTCTCACCATTACGCTGGGGGGGACATCGACCCATCTGCTGGTTCATGCCGAAGGGGTCCTGAGGGTTTGGGTTCATAGCGCTCGTATGAAGAGCGGAGTCTGAGTTGGTTCTGTGTAGGAGGAGGAAGAGGAGGAGGAGGAAGAGGAGGAGGTGGAAGAAGAAGAAGAGGGAGGAAAATTATGCAAAATGTTCCAGCACCTTGGACAGAGGCAGAGGATTTCTCAGGGCCATAAGGTCAGTGAGTCATTCTGCTTCCTGCTCTGCCTCCACACACACACACACACACACACACACACACACACACACACACACACACACCGCATTCATCTGCAAAGCTCACGCTGACCTTGACACATCGACACCCTCACAACACCGGACAGGATGTTAATCAGCCCGGGATGAAAACACAAAGGTTTCAGCTCAGAGATGAAACAATAAAAAAAATCACATTTTCATCCATAAACGTTCTCAGAAGATCATTTTCTGACCACTTTTATCTGAAATGGCTTCGACAGGACCAGATTTCACTACTAGCTGTTTAAATAAAGATACATAAAACACTCAAACCGTCATTTTTTTTTTTATTTAGATGAACTCAACGGGCCTCATGCAAGAAAAAAGTGAAAGAAAAAGTGTTATAAATCAGATTCACCTTGTAAATCTTCTCTTTCATCATAAATAAATTCAAAATCGCCCCCCAAAAAATTTGTTTGTGGGCAACAAAAAAAATGTCATTTCAGAAACCAGCAGACACAAAACGTAGCTGAGAGTCGGCGGCGGTTATTAAGAGGACACCAAACATTCAGAAAATGTTAATGCAGCTGCCGGCGGGGCGGCGGTGTCGTCAAGAGCGGCGCTGGAGTTATTGTGACAGAAATAAAAAAAAAAAAAAAATGCTTTGAACGTTTAGAAGTTTAGACGCTGAAGCTAAAGTGCCTCTCCGCTGGTTAATACGGGAGGCGATGAAGGAATGTGACGGTCACACAGATATTACGGAGGACAGTAGGTCGTGTTACACTGTCAGCTGCAACACGACGTAATAGTGAACACACACACACACACACACACACACACACACACACACACACACACACACACAGAGCTGCAGAAAGACCCCCGAGGCGGCAATAAACTGCTGCGCCAAAATAATTACATCTATAAAAAATTTAAAAAATGATAATCTGGTGAACAGACTTTAGCTTTTTTATCATATTTAAACTCCAAATTCATTATTAACAGTGTTTCTTCTGTAATAGTTACAGAAAAAAAAAAAGAATTTAAATGCCAAAAAACAACAACAAATACACGTTAATTTCGGAAATAAAGAGCGTTTTTGGAGCCTTTGAGCAGCGCTGTTTTGAAATGTGAGTTGAAGCCTGTGTTGTTGCCATGGAAACAGCAGGTAGCGTCACTCCTTTCAAAGTGTAAAAAGGAGGAAAAGGTTAGTAGTGAGTCTGGTAGTAAACTGGGGGGGTTAGCTTCAAAGTTAGCAACAACAGGTTAGCTTAAGCTAAAGATGCTAAACAGAAAAAACAGAAGAGAGAAATATGCGGCTGCTAAACACTGAATGAGTGTTTTTTTTTTTTTTCTGGCCTGTGGAGAAAGAAAAACTGTTAATGTGTGACTCATACAAACAGGTCCGGACCACTCGTGAGTTTTTTTTTTGTTTTTTTTTTTGT